>JAMAKP010000022.1:379309-426004 GCA_023628455.1 Chaetomiaceae sp. B2702 | reverse complement strand
CCGCGCCCCGCCCCCCCCCGCCCCCCGCCCCCCCCCCCCCCCCCCCCCCCCCCCCCCCCCCCCCCCCCCCCCCCCGAGGGGTGGCGCTGTACTTTTTAGGCGAGCAATTGTATATTTGGCTGATACCCAGCAAAATTTGCACCGTGTATTTTATTCTTCTTTCTGAGCTAGAATCTCCCTCGATGACTTTCTTCGCCATGACGCTTGGCAGAATGAATAGGACAAGCTGGAAGCGAGGCTCATTCGACGCCTTGCCCCACTTCAGCCGAAAATGTCTAGACCCACTCCCCACCCATACTGTACGTAAAGCGGGGCATGGAGCCCGTCACCCCAGGCACCAAGCAATGAACAACATCTTGTCGAAGATAAACAAACCAATTACGGTTCCCCTGAACCACTTGCATCCCCCACATTTCAACCCTCATTACCCATCAAATGTGACGCCCAAGTCAGTTGCGGCAACTCATCCTACTGATGGGAATGCCAGAAACGTTTGCGCGCACTTGATGCACTGATGAGCCAAAACCCATCACCGCCATCAAAACATTCTCCACCATGGCAGTCCAATGCAAGCCGATCCCGGCCCTCTACACCGTCTACATTCTGCGCTCTACCGTCCGCCACGCATCCCTCTACATTGGCTCCACCCCGAACCCCCCGCGCCGGCTGAGCCAGCACAACGGCCTAGTCCGCGGCGGCGCAGCCCGCACCTCCCGAGGGAATCTCCGGCCCTGGGAGATGGTGGCTCTAGTCTCAGGCTTCCCCAGCATGACGGCCGCGTTGAAGTTTGAGTACGTTTGCTGGTTTCCCCCGTCCAGCCTATCATTACATCACGGCTGATTCAACGGTATTTATGACGCAGGTGGGCCCTCAACAACCCGCACATCTCGGTGCACATCCCCACGTCGTCGCGCCTGGCTATCTCGTCGCAGACCAAGCGCAACGGCCAGCCGCGCCGGCCGCCCAAGAGCCTTGCGTCAGTCGTCTCCAACCTGCATCTGCTGCTGCGCGTGCCCAGCTTTGCACGCTGGCCGGTGAAGGTGCACTTTTTCAACCGCGACGTGTTTGCCGCCTGGGAGAAGTGGTGTGCTACCGCGAGCGAGCGGGTGAGGAGTAGTTTGGCGGCGGTGGTGGATTTTGGGGATGCTAGATGGGTGGCATCGACGCAGGCAGACAAGGGGGAGGCGGAGGAGCAGGAGCCGTGGGGGATACACGCCCTGCCGCTGGACTACGAGCCGATAAAAGAGTATGTGGCCAAGGGGCAGGAGATCTTTGAGTTTGAGCGGCAGGGGAATTGTGTGGTTTGCCGCGAGGTGATGCCGGCGGGGGAGGGCCTGCATGCGCTCTGCACCAACGCGGGCTGTGATGGGGTCGGCCATCTCTCGTGCTGGAGTCGGCATATTCTGCGGGGCGCCGATACCGACAATATCCTACCAGTCCAGGGCCAGTGTCCGAAGTGCAAGGGCGAGGTGCTCTGGGGCGATATGATGAAGGAGATGACCTTAAGGACCAGGGGACAGAAGGACGTGGAGAAGCTGCTCAAGCGACGGCGTCGGCGCGCCACAAAGAATGCAGCCAAGGCATGAGTCTGAGAGAACCTTTCAGCAGTTGTGGTCGAGTCCTCGGGGTCTCCGATAAGGGCTTGTTTTATTTTACTAGGGGCGTTTGGAAAATTGGGAGGATGGGAACGGAACTCGTCGAGATACCCAGATATTTGTACCATTTTATTTTACTATCCATTTTCTCCCGGGGTGTCAATATGCTTTATGTTGCCTTGCACCCAGCCCACGGATGCGGAATTCCGATGGATGTCGTCAGGAGTTGCGCATGGAAATTTGCCGATTCGGGTCGCACCTGAGCGATCAGTCAGCTTCCTGCCCCCCCACCACGCACGCTTTTCCAACGTCAAGTCACCCGGGATTGGTTGGCCGACTGGCTAAGGCTGTCTTGGCCCTTGTCAATATCAGATCTGACCTCGTCGTTTTGGGCAGGTTGCAGCAACCACACCGTCGGCTATCGCGCAAGGACTGGTTGTTGATTTTGAACTTCTTGGGTTGTTAATGTGCGTTTTATAGGCGCCAGAATCTTATCATGAAATACCACAAGTCATTCTCGGTATCAAATGCACTGTGATCACTCCGAAGCCTTTCCGATTTTGGCATCTAATCGTGGGTTGTTTTTTATGCCTGGTGAATGTTGCGTTTCGATCTGCCAACAGTTCCTGTCTGAGCGCGCAGATGTTGGACTGGTCACATCCTCCAGCTGACCCTTCCCTGCATGCGCATAGCCAATTTCAGGTTCTCTGCCGCCACAGGCCATTCGCGACAAGAGCATTGTCCTAAAGAATCGAACTGAACCAAATAATGGAACGCCGTGCTTTATCGCAAGGACTTGCACGCGGCAGTGCAAAACTACGGAAAGGCTGTACTGCACGACTGGCCCCGCCGCTTTCCATCCATCGCTGTCATCCCGCGATCATTTCTTTGTGATGTAGCGGGTGTGCAAGGATTCCCCTTCAGAGCTCGTTGCGTTTTTCTTATCTTTTGTCATCATCATGCTTGCGAACTTAGAGCCACACGTTCTATGGGTCTTGCAATGCAGAAGGCCCGGATATTTATCATTTTCAGAAGCATCTGAAGATTGCCGAATCCCCGAAGTCGTTCTTTTCCAAGTATACGGCGATTGCTGCGGGAGTCGTGTGGTGGTGTGAGTTCCATCGCTGGCGCCGCAATAAGCTAAGCCTGGGAGCCCCCGCAGACCCACTCTTCTGCGGGAATGTCGAATGTGCATGTCGTGGGTTTTGCGCCTCCCAAATTCGTTCCGGCCACTGCCGCTGCCGCTTTCCTTCGCCCTTCTTGGGAACCTCTCCCGTCTCTGGTCGGTCGGTCCCATGTCCCATCTCACCCATAACCCACCCACACCCTCAGACCCCCGGTTCTCCGCCTTCCTTCCCTTCACCCACCACATTCCGGAACACTTTCAATCTTCCTTCAAACCTTCCGCCGCCCTTCCGCAGTGTTGACATCCCTGGGGGTTGATTTACGGTGACTTCGCCCAGCAAGACGGCGAATCTCGATTACGGCTTGGCGTGTCACGACTCGTCGAACCCTCACCAGCACCAGCGCAACCGTCGGGGTCTTCACGCATTCATTCCGCGCATGTTCTGGGCAAGGGGAGACCCAATTCGTAGCTTTCTTGAGTCTGTGGGAATCCGATAGGTATGTCTACTTGTTTCCCCCAGCATTCACATGACGCGAGTGCTGGGCCCTTGCTTCTTCTTGCAGCAAGCCATAAATTTGCCGGCGCATGATCTAATACTCTGCGTCGCTCGCCTTTCACAGACTCCCTTTCTACGATGCGCTCAACACGTGTTTGACCGATACATTGATCGATTCCCCCGCGATACATCCCGTGACGATCTTACACAGAGGTGTCTGCCTCAGCTAACTGAAATCACCGACGCGGTTGTTTGCCGTGCATGGTCTCGGCGCCTTCCGTTGGCGGGCTGAACGGATCAAGCAGCGTGGGGGGTTCGATTGCCAATGCAAAGATGAGAGGCTCTCCGTCCACAATTCCTCCGGCGATGCCCGGCAGCAGCGGGAAGCAAAAGACACCACAATCCAACTCGAACGGTATTCAATCGACAAAACTACCCAGTCCGCTCAGTTCTCTCACCAGTCCCCCCCTCAACCTGGCTTCTGTCGAGCGACGCGGGCAACCCACCGCGTGTCCAGAGCCGGTCAAGAAGAAGAGCCGACCACACGGTCTCCAAGAAGCGCCTACCTACCGACCGACAGAGGAGGAGTGGAGGGAACCGTTCGAGTATTTTAGGAAGATTTCCCCCGAGGCACGACAATATGGCCTCTGCAAGATTATTCCACCGGCATCCTGGAATCCAGACTTTGCCATTGACACAGAGGTAAGTGGCTACGATCGGAGCAAAGGGAACTCTCACGTTTTATCCACCACGCTCTGTTCTACCGGAGCACGGCAATCCTCAGCACTGACACGATGGTTCAACAGAGGTTTCACTTCCGAACGCGCAAACAGGAGTTAAACTCTGTCGAAGGCAGTAAGGCACCCCCTCCCTTACCCTCACCACCACCGTTCTCGGAGCGTGTCGCTAAGTCCGACGGGCTAGGTACCCGCGCGAACCTATCTTACCTCGATGCGCTCGCAAAGTTTCATAAGCAACAAGGCACGAACATGACGCGGATGCCCTACGTCGACAAAAAGCCCCTCGATCTCTACCGGTTAAAGAAGGCGGTGGAAGCTCGAGGCGGTTTCGAGAAGGTCTGCAAGCTCAAGAAATGGGCTGAAATTGGCCGGGACCTGGGCTATAGTGGCAAGATAATGTCTTCTTTGTCCACATCACTGAAGAACTCGTATTCGAAATGGCTCTGCCCATACGAGGACTATCTACGGATCGCGAAACCAGGGGTTCATCAGCAGCTTGAGCTCGAGTACGGCGGTCCTTTGACACCCAGCCCTGCTCCGAGCCCCTTGAAGCGATCCAACGTGCCCACGCCTGCCAGCATCGGGGCTGAGTCTCCGGCGAGGTATTTGACGGATGCGCTACAGGCGTCGATCGACGGCCAAACGAAGGACTCGGATCAAGATGTTTCCATGTCGGAGACGCCCGCTTCCAATACTCCCAAACCATCGTCTGGTTTTACAGCGGTAAATTCGGGAGGTTTCACTCCGGTCAACTCCAGCTTCACGAGCGTCAACCGCCCGATAGCCACGGCGTCTGACGGGAAGGGTTCCATGACCCCCAAACCAAACGGCACGCCCGCCATGTCCGCGAAAAACACACCTGAGTTCCGCTCATCCATGCTGGCTCCTTCGGGGCTCAAGCGACATATGAGCTGCGATAGTCTGGATTCCGCCAAGAAGGAACCAGCCGACCAGGAGGATGGCGAAGCTGGGAGTCGCAGAAGCAAGCGGCTCAAGAAAGGTGAGCTGCTATGACGAAACCACTCTGTTGCTGGCCACTGGCTGCTTGGTTGTGGACTTTTACTTACAAGAATCGCAGATACGGTGCCCACTGTCGCTGGTTCGCACATGTCTCTCTTTCGCTCAGCCGCGGCTAGGATGCCCCGGGATGAAACCGCATCTCCTGGAGAGGTAAGTTGATAATTGCATTACCCATTACCCCCACCCCCCCCCCCTCCGGGGCCTCCCACCGTAGCTTCGAGTGCTAATCGTAGCACAGCGATGCGAACAATGTGGCAAGGGCAACGAAGAGGGCACCTTCCTTCTTAGCTGCGAGTCTTGTGATCATGGCTATCATGGGACTTGCCTCGATCCACCCCTCAAAGTCAAACCCGAAACGGAATGGAACTGCCCGCGGTGTTTGGTTGGCGATGGCCAGTTCGGCTTCGAGGAGGGTGGACTCTACTCACTGAAGCAGTTCCAAGAAAAGGCTGCCGACTTCAAGCAGCAGTACTTTGCGAACAAGATGCCGTTCGACCCCGTTCTGAACTGCCACCGTCCGGTCACGGAGGACGATGTGGAGCATGAGTTTTGGCGCCTGGTTGCCGACATAGAGGAAACGGTGACGGTGGAATACGGCGCCGACATCCACTGCACGACCCATGGCTCCGGATTTCCGACCATTGAAAAGTACCCTGACAATCCGTACTCGACCGATCCGTGGAACCTCAATTTGCTGCCGCTCCATCCCGAGAGTTTATTCAGACACATCAAGTCGGATATCTCCGGCATGACAGTTCCTTGGGTCTACGTGGGCATGACGTTCTCAACGTTCTGCTGGCACAACGAAGACCACTACTCATATTCGGCAAACTATCAGCACTTTGGGGCGACCAAAACGTGGTATGGCATTCCTGGTGAAGACGCCGAGAAGTTCGAGAACGCGATGCGAGAGGCCGTTCCCGAGCTGTTCGAGACTCAACCGGATCTTCTCTTCCAGTTGGTCACGCTACTCACCCCCGAGCAGTTGCAGAAGGCTGGAGTGCGCGTCTATGCACTCGACCAGCGGGCAGGACAGTTTGTCATCACGTTCCCACAAGCCTATCATGCCGGTTTCAACCACGGGTTTAACTTTAACGAGGCGGTCAACTTTGCCCCTTGTGACTGGGAGCCATACGGTCTGGCGGGCGTTGAGAGGTTGCAACAATTCCGGCGACAACCTTGTTTCTCACACGACGAACTGTTATGGACCGCGGCAGAAGGCGTTACCAGTGGCGGGCTGACTATCCAGACCGCCAAATGGCTTGCTCCCGCGCTGGCCAAGATCCATAAGCGGGAACTTTCGCAGAGAGAAGAATTTATTGCTAAGCACGATTTCATCGCCAAGCACCTCGATGCGAAGCATCCATCGCAGCAACACCGATGTGTATTCGGCGGAGAAGGCGATGATGAATGTCCCATGACCTTCAAAATCGACGATGCTGATGTTCCAGAAGAGGAGTACGGCTGCTTTTATTGCAAAGCCTTCACTTACCTTTCCAGGTTCATTTGTCTCAAGACGGGCAAGGTCCTCTGCCTCCTCCATGCGGGGAATCATCCGTGCTGCGATCTGCAAGAGTCAGACAGATATCTCGGAAAGGAGCACGCCCTCTACTACCGCAAATCAGACGAAGTGATCGCCACAACCTCCAAGAAGGTGGTGGACAAGGCCCACGTGCCGGAGGCATGGGAAGAAAAGTATGACAGGCTATTGGACGAGGAGGCAACGCCATCACTCAAGACGCTACGGAATCTTCTTACCGAAGGAGAGAAGATTCCATATGAATTGCAGTCACTTCCGGTGCTCAAGGCCTTCGTCGAGCGCTGCAACCACTGGGTCGAAGAAGCTACCAACTACACGGTCCGAAAGCAGCAGAATCGCCGGAAGAACGAAAAGGCTTGGCAGACAGGGACACGCAAGTCCGTCGGAAATGCACAGCATGACCAGAAGGAACGCGACATGCGCAATCTCGACAACATCTACCGCCTCCTCGACGAAGCCAAGCAAATCGGCTTTGACTGTCCGGAAATCCCCCAGCTACAAGAGCGCGCTGATGCTATCAAGGCATTCCAAGAGGATGCCAGAAAAATGCTGGAACACCGCCAATCCCGTTCCATCGGCCCGGTCGAGAAGCTGTTGGAGGAAGGCCAAAGTTTCAACGTCGACATCCCAGAGGTTGAGCTGCTGACACGTCTCCTTGACCAGCTTCAGTGGAATGAGAAGGCCAGCAGCAGCCGGAACACGCTCATGACGCTGGATGAGGTCAGAAAGCTCATTGATGAGGGGCAGCGACTCAAGGTCCCAGTCTACAACGATCACCTCGCGTTTTATACAGAGCAGCTGGCGTCGGGTCACATGTGGGATAAGAAGGTTCAGGAGCTGATCAACGCCGACTCGATCCATTACCCGCAACTTCAAGCTCTGGCCGATCAGGTTACAGCCAATGCTTGGCCAACTGCTCCGCAGACGATGGCCGCTGTTGATCAGATTCTCCATAAGCAGCGCGAAGCACATCGGCAAATCATGGACCTGAACGAGCGTTCCCAAGATCCCGACTACAGGAAGAGGCCAAAATACGCTGAGGTTGCGGAGGTCATGAAAAAGATTGAAGAACTGCAAGCCAAGCCAACCGGGACGCACGAGCTCGAGAAGGAGCAAAAGCGCCACGAGGATTGGATGCGCAAAGGGAAGAAGCTTTTTGGGAAGACCAATGCCCCGCTGCACATCCTCAAAAGCCATATGGATTACGTGCTCGATCGCAACCTCGACTGCTTTGACATCGTTCACGACAAACCACGGGTGCCCGCAGAGCCTGCATCCAGGGAGCCGAGCCCAGAGAAAGATAAGGTCAATCGCTGGGAGGATCCGAAGTTCAGGGAAGTGTTCTGCATTTGCCGGCGCACCGAGGCTGGTATGATGATTGAGTGTGAATTGTGCCACGAGTGGTATCACGGAAAATGTCTCAAGATCGCCCGTGGTAAGGTCAAGGAAGATGATAAGTACACTTGTCCGATCTGCGACTGGCGCGTCAAGATACCCCGGGATGCCGCTCGGCCGAAGCTGGAAGATCTCCTCTCATGGCAGGAAGAGGTTCCCAGCCTGCCATTCCAACCCGAGGAGGAGGAGGTGCTGAAGAAGATCATCGACAACGCGACAGATTTCCGCAACCACATCGCAGCGTACTGTAACCCGATTCTAGCAACGGCTTCGGAAGCCGAGACGCAGCGGTTTTACCTCCGCAAGATTGAGGGCGCCGAGATTCTCCTATCGTTTGAGACAAACTTCTTCCGGCAAGAGTTGCACAAGTGGAGCCCGGTTGCCCCTGAACCACCTCCGGTTCTAGAGGTATCCAAGAGCACTCGCAAACCACGGCCCACCAAGCTGCAAAAGATGTTGGCTCAGTACGGTGTTGACGACCCCGATGACCTGCCTGAGAATGTCAAGGGCAAGGCGAACAGCCTAAAGCGGAAAGCATTGAATGCCGAGGCTGCGGCAGCGGCAACCTCCGTCCCTGCTGGCTCCATTATGATGGTGGGCAGCCCCGGATATGGGCCGCCAACCCACACCTTCTTTCCGCGTAACTCATCTGCTCAACCCACTACACCGGGCCTCTCAAACAACACGCATGCTCATCCCCAAAGCGGAGCTGATGCGTCGTCGTCACACAAGCCGCAAGGGCAACCTGGGTCTGGTTCAGTTCTCCGCGGTGACTCCATGGACATTGACTCCTCGGCGGCCCACCCGTCCCTTTTTCTGCGCGACGTCACCGGACCCGGCCCGCAGCTGCTTGTCCCGGGTGATTCGACCCATGATCTTGAAGAGCGCCTTCTCAGGGGTGCCTTTGATGATGACGAGCTCAATGCCCATCTTTCCACGGATCACGGAAAGGAGAGGGTGCTGGAGATTCTGTCGCGCACTGACACCGGCCGGCGCCGCGCCGAGGAGATCTTCGGTCCTGGCGTCTGGGGTGACGGGGCCCGCGACCGTCCCAGTGCCGTGAGGGACAACGACCCCATCGGCATCGGGGTCGGGAATGAAGGTGACGGGGACGACAGCATGTTTGTCGACTTGGTCAACCAGGACGATGATGAGGATGGTGACCATCAGAGGAAGAAGGCGGCCGTCGACCACCATCCCGATCCGTCGAACGCGGCCGAGATCTTGGAGGAGGACCGCGGCGAGGCGGCGTCGTGGATGGACGCTCCGAAGGAATCTTAGTTGGAGGGCTTCTGATGTTGCGCGCCAGCAGCCGCCGAGCGCATGGGGGGTAGATGCGTTCCGGTTTTGATGAGGGCGATGGTGACGGCTCGATCGCGGAGAACAAAACGGGGGTACTGGGATTCTTTTTGCGGTGCATTGAGGCCAGCGTGGCCGGACGGCTGGCTGCCAGAGGCGTTATTCGCGGGTTTAGTTTTGCTGGCGTTAGGCTTGCTGCTTCTTCGTCGCGACAGCTCTTACTTTTCGAGTCCCCACGATGAGGATTCTCATGAGATATCCGGACATTGATGTCTCAAGCGTCATATTTTTGTACATTACATTGTACCTTATTACTTGCTACTTCACGCCGCTATGAATGGCTCGGCCCGGGACCAAGGGAGATGGGGAATACCTGGCGGCATTTGTTTGCATTAGACGATTACTATCACTGCTGGTGGGAGTATGGGGGTTTGAGTAATTGCTTTTGCCGTGGATTTGATTGAGGTCGATGCGGACCAAGTTTACCGTAGTTAAGTTAGATCATCAAAGGTGGCTCCTAACCGTGAGTGATTTGAGGGTTTTCCTCCGCCTGCATTTTGTTCGCTTTACATTTTGATGATTTGTTTTGGTATCTGACTGAGAAGGCTGATAATAATCATTTTGATTCTTTGACCAAAATATTCTCTGACGTAGCTGATACGCCCAGTTATGTAAGAGCACAGTTATCATAATAACGTTACTGTAAATATAGCGTAAAATGAGCGTTATAGAACGCCTTTCTGGGATTTCTCAGCTCTCAACCTTGAAGACACCTCACTCTATATTTCTTCACAACGAGGTAGACTGACGTATATGGAACGCTGCAATGGCATCTCCTGATCCAGTCCAGCCCTATCTCATCTCGGTGACCACCAAATGCAGGCGTATTCTGTAGACTGTGGGGCACATTCCGAAAGCAAAGTGGTCCTTTTTGCACTTTGGTCTCGTCAAGAACCATCTGCATCCTTGTGTTGCGGGTGGACCCCATGAGACGATCTTTTGAGCAGCGGGCAAGGGCAATGCATGCCACGAGGCAGATCTCTCGGTGCTTCTCTGAAGCTCGGATGGGGCAAAAACGCAATTGGTCTCTACGGTACTATTATGTAAGGGTGTGTTTTGAGGTCCGTGTCGTCTCTGGCTGGGAATTCCCGGTAGCATTGAGGCCGTTGAATGGCGATTCGATCTGGTTCCTCGAGTGGCCAGTACACAGCTTTTGATCTGCAGAGATGTCATTTCGCAGTTTTTTAGCCAGAGTGTCGGAGTGATCGACGCGCTATACAATGTGCAGGCATATCCGCATGCATAGCAGAACGCCGTATGGGTAACCGATGGCAGTCGTCGAGATCCCGATCAAGCCGCGGCTGTGGAGGAGTGCCGAGTGTGGTGTCGGTCAGTCTTGGCAATCTTCCAGGTTGCAAAAAGCCTATCCGCTTTAGGTTGTTGCATCCGCTGTGACTTGTGCTCCTGCTTGCATCATGGCCCCTGCACTGAGGCTTCGAACTGCAGCGCCAATTGGATGAAAACGATCTCCCGCTGTGCACGTCAACCGGGAGGAGAAAAGACTGCTGTGAGGAATCGAGCATCCGGGGCACATTCCCGAAAGCGCAGAACAAGGGGCAGTCGAGACACATCACCGGCTTGCGCTGGGAGGGATCGCCGAGGCCAAACCTTCGCTCATGTTTCTGGATTGATTTTGGTCCTTCTTTAGGCTCGGGTCTTAGGCCGGGCTTCGTCCAGGTGAGGACAGAGCAGCCAAACAGAACAAAGCGGGCATGCGCCAGAATGAATTCCAGGACTTCCAGGACATGGATTAACCAGACCGGTGGGTTCGTCGCGTTGTTTTTCCAGCGTTAGCGCACTCTAGCGCCCTCCGAAGGGGGTAATTTTAGGGGTTAGCCCACGCGCCGTCGTCAGACGGTGGCCCGCTCGGATGTTTCTTCAACAGACCGAGAAATCGACCCTCTCCAGTCTCTCTGCCCGATATCTCGGTTGGACCACACTTTTGGGCAGGAAGTCCCTTGATGCAAGGCGGGGAAGCCTACAAGATCAGCATGAACCCAGGGGCACCCTTGCTCTCGCTGGAGCAGAGCTGCAGAAGCAGAAGCAGAAGCGAGGATTTTCCGGGATCGTCCCCAAAATGTTTCCTTGGGCTGCCACCAAAAGAAGCTGCACCACACCGACGGATCCCCGTCCCGAACAATCCTGGTCACCGAGGGACAAAAGGAAACGGGCTGCAACGTTTCCTAATCCCTCAACCCGCTGGCTCGTTGACGAGCAGCCCAATGCAGGCAGAGCACCGTCGCAGTGTGACATTTCGAAGGATTGCATCCATCCAGGCCGCTTCTTGATGGTGGGTTGAGGTTGCGCCGTACCTTGCAGATGAACCTCGGACCCGGACAGGGGGTACAGTACATACCCTCACCACGTTGTGGCCCGGTCGAGGCGCCAATTTTGGAAGAGCCCAACTGGAATGCTTCCCGGCGAGAGCTTGCAGGGATGCCTCACTCTGTCCGCGATTCTGGGTATCGGTGGGGATCCTCGCGCCGGTTCTCGACCGCTGGAATCTTTCCTCGGCGTCGCTAATCGCCGCCCTAGCGACAGCTAGCGGCAGCACGGTGAGGGAGGCGTCCAGAAGGCTGTCTTTCTTTGGAAAGAATGTCGAGGCTCGTGCTGAGCAGCCCCGGGGCAGTCAGGACACATGGGACGTGCTTTTAAGGGGCTGGGTTATCATCCAGGAGCTCCCTCGTCCTGCTGTTGTTGGTGTTGACGGGGTTCAGCCATCCATCACAAAGCTCCAGACAAAGTTCCTGACTTGACACCCTGGTCTCGACGGACGTGGGCACTCGATTGATCAGGCCATCGCTCGTCCGATTGAGAGAGCCAAAGAAAAAGAAAAAGACTTCTTCTGCTGAGTAGCCGTTGATTCCCGACCCGAGGCCAGAAACCCACGCACCATCAGGGGATACAACTAGAGAAACGAAGAAGGGTGGACGTTGGGAAGTGCGAACCTGTGAAAGCCTAGCAACAGGGTGGAGGAAGTGGAAAGTTGACAGCACAGCCGGCCTCAGCAGGAACCGGCAGGCAGGCAACAGCAGCAGCAGAAGAAGAAACCTGGGAGAAACGGGCGGGAGCACGGGTGGAAGCGACCAAGCGCGGATTCCTCCGAGGAGAATCAATCCCCCGAATTCGTTTGGTGCCCGGGGTTGAGGCAGACCCGAACGAACCCAACTCGACATTTGGGTGCAACTCGAACCGGTATGGGCATGCTCTTTTCCTTTACCCAAGATGGACTTCATGGTGGCTTCGTGGGAAACAAGGCCGATGCATTTCCCCTCCAATTTCCCGTCCCATGCAACTTTGGCGCTGCCGTGGCTGGGCAAGGACGGGCCAGACGGCAAACAGCGCAGATGGGAGTTCGCGCAGAGGAAACCCTGAGAGACCCCACCTTACCCCTCCTCATCCCGAGCTTCACCAGGTTGGCGGCTACCCCATGCATCCATGTGAAGGAAGGGGCAGGCCCAGCCGGTTCCACGAGCTCTCGTCCCAATGCTCCAGTGCTCCAGTTGCTCCAGTTGCTCCAGTGCTACCTCGCGAGCTTGTTGTTGATTTTTTGGGTTTTTCTGATGCGCAACAATTTCCCAGTGCTGCTGCTTTCTTTGCTGACCCCTCCCCTTCCCTTACGGCAGAAGATCCCTGGTTCCGCGGCCTGGCACTATTGAACCGTTAGGCTACGAAGTACTTGCTTGCTTGAACCACAAAACAGGCGACAGCCCGCATTTGACCTTGCTCCGGACATACCTACCAACAATACACACAATATTAGCGTTACCCACCCAACACACCGTCAGTCTGGACAACGAACGGTTTTTTCTGCACTGACAACACAGAACTGGACCTCGACCTTACCGCTGCTTTCTCCTTTGGTCAAGCCCAGGCCCGGCCATCCAATCGCAGCCCCAAGCCAAAACGGCCTGCTTCTGCCCCACTGCGTCACGAGCACAGCTCTGAGTCCCGCTGTCAAATCCCCACGCGGCGACCTGCAGACCGCCCGCTCCTGGCCGATCGCGCCCCATTGCCGGACCACTGAGACGACCTCCACGTACCACAGCAGCAAAACATGGGCCTGTTCTCGAGGAGGGACCGGGCGCCGAAGGCGGCGAGCAACCCGCAACCAACGCTCTCGAGCTCGCAGTCAAAATCATCCCTCACGTCGGGTTCTTCCAGCATCATCGCCCCCATCAACACAAGCTCCCGCATCATGAACCGCACATCGGCTGGCACCACGAGCACCACGGGCGGTCCCGGCACCCCGCTCACGCCCTTCTCGCCCGGCCCGATGCCCAGCGTCGCGATGCCGAGGCCACCAGACCCGCAGCTCGACCCCGCGGGCTATCTACGCAGCTTGGGCGCCGTACGAGAACGGTGCAAGATCGTGACGGCGAAGGCATGCAGAGATGAATTGCGGCATTTTGACGTGGACATGGCCAAGTTCCCGGATGTTGTATCGTTTGTTGCCAACATTATCAAGGTGAGTCTACCAGGACCGCAACTGGGGACGTCGATGCTGTCCGGAAAACTCCCGGGGACACGGCAGGCAGCTAACCGTAAACCTCGCAGCGTGATTACGACGCCCCCTTCACGACCATTCCTGGCCATGGTCGGTACCAGCATTTCGGCGTCGGCGGGCGTGACAGGATCGCCCATCTATTGGCAACATGGCCGGAGGAGGTGGACAACACGGAAAAGTGCAAGCGGATGCTCGACCTTTTTCTAGTCAGTGTGCTGCTAGATGCCGGTGCCGGCACGGAATGGAGCTACAAGAGCGTGGAGAACGGACGAGTATATCGGCGATCTGAGGGTATCGCGGTTGCAACCCTGGATATGTTCAAGACCGTAAGTCGATCGCCTCGGGCCGGCAGGTCTCTTGTTTGGTACAGGGTTGCTGACATCAGTCAAGGGACTCTTCTCTGGCAGCAACGCCAATAAGTACCAAGTAGACAAGGAGGGCCTCCGTCAGTTGACAGTGGAGAAGCTCGCTCAAGGGCTACAATCGGCACCTGGCAATGAGATGGCCGGCCTCGAAGGCAGAGCGCAACTGCTCATCCGCCTTGGGAAGGCTATGGAGAACAAGGAGTTCTTTGGCGAAGATGGCCGGCCGGGAAATATGCTCGGTAAGCACCCCCCCTCCCCCCCAACAACAACCAAACACCATCCTCCGTGTGGTCATTTTACTGACCTTGAACTGTAGACCACATCCTCTCACACCCAGCGACACAAGCTTCCAGCGTAATCATTGTGCCAATGCCGGTGCTCTGGAACGTCCTGATGAACGGTCTCGCCCCCATCTGGCCGCCGTCCCGCACAGCCATCAACGGAGTTTCCCTAGGGGATGCCTGGCCTTGCAGCTCGATGCCGCAACCCGCACAATCACCCAGCAGCCCGACATTCTCGCCGTTCCCCAATGCAACTGGCCAAGCAAATGGCATCGCGCCATGGGAAAGCATCCTTCCGTTCCACAAATTGACCCAGTGGCTCACGTACTCCCTCATGCAACCCATGCAGAGTATTATGAAGATTCAGTTCGCAGGCCAGGAAATACTTACTGGACTGCCCGAGTATCGGAACGGTGGGCTCTTCGTCGATCTTGGCGTGTTGGTGCTCAAACCTGAGGACCAGGAACGCGGCCTTCGGCACTATGCCGAGTACTCGCAGCGGACGGGGACCGGTGGTGTTGAGGTGGCGCCCATGTTTGATCCTGGCGATGATGTTATCGTCGAGTGGCGTGGTGTCACAGTGGGATTCCTGGACATGTTGACCACCGAGGTCAATAAAGCTCTGAGGAATGAGCTGGCTGGCCACGAGCTAAGCCTGGCACAAGTGTTGGAGGCGGGCAGCTGGAAGGTTCGTTACTCTTATTTATCCATATTTTCGTAAATAACCACTAACAACCATGACAGGGAGGCCGAGAAATTGCTGAAGTCAGCCGGCCGAATACCAAGGAACCACCCATCCTTATTGACAGTGACGGAACTGTGTTTTAAAACAAAACAAACGGCATTTGAGGGCGGATAGGTTGCTTTGCGTCAGAAAAAAAAATGGGATAGGATACTGGCAACTCGGATTGGATGGAAGAGTTCAGTGCAGCGCTTGTAATGCCAAGGCACGGTTGACTTGATTATCTAAATTCTCCACGAACAACGCGATGTTGCAGCCTACCATATTCATGATTTTCTCATGGCATGGCAGCCTTATCGATAAACCCCTTATTCGGCCCTTCATCGTGTGTTTTCACTGCAGACATCATCTCTGCTATTACAAGACTTGTGCAGCTAGGTAGTTATTGGCAACTTGCACAAGGCCCCTTGATATTCCCGTATTTCGCCCATTGTCATAGAAACCGATTATTGTTACTAGCCCAGGCTCAAATGAACGCAGCTTACAACCCCTTTCAATAGACGACTTAGCGCCCGTTCAAGTTGCTTCATAGTGCAGGCCCACCCCTTTTTCTGGCCCTTGTGATATTTGTGCCCCTTTCTGCACTCAAGCAAGCACACAGCATCCAGGCCTTTCTCAGTGCGTGGTTGCTTCGTCTGCAAGTAGCTGTCTAAGATAACCGCTTCCGTGTGCATCGGCCAACACTAAGCCCCAACACTAATACCAAGACTAGGTAGGTAGTGTCTGCCTAGCGAGCACCTGAGTCGGCCAGCGTGAAGTATTGCCCGAGCCCTTTGAAATCCGTTGGACATCGCCGCGCTCTCTTGGATTAGTGAGTCATATGAGAAGAAAGCCTGCCTGGTTCTCTCCATTGCACCTGCCCTGAGAAGGCGAGGAGGAAGGAGGCAAGGAGACAAGGATGCCGGAGTCAGCTTGTGACTTCCGCATGCCGTCGTAATGCGCATCCATCCCGCGGAACCCGTCTGAGCCGTTCGGTTTCCTTCTGAAGCCGCTCGTTCCTGAAGGTCAGCAAGTTGCCCATGTCATGGTCGATCTGGTCCCTCACTCCCCTCCGTACCTACCTGAGCTCGTCGCCGAGAGCCTGGGGACCCGCATTTGGCAGTTACTGATCCAATCTCTTACTCCCTTCCGTACCTAGGTAGGTAGATACCCAGGTAGATACCTACCTGGGCTCGCCGCCGGGAGCCTAAGGACCCGCATCTGGCAGCGAGTGACTGATTTTTCCGCCCCTCGTTCCCAATCTACTTTCCCATCTTCCTTCTCTTTCTTCGGGCAAGTGAAATCGGTGCGCAGAAATCGCCCAGAATCGCCTTGTCCAACGCTGGCGACTTCCTACCCATCTCTTCTAAGTTGAGACACTCTCTCAGAGCGGCTCCGCGTCACCTTCAACATGTCTCACGGATCTTACCCCAGCCGTGGCTCCGGCCGTGGCGGCTCTCGTGGTGGTTCCCGTGGCGGCTTCTCTGGCAACAACAGTCGCAACTTCGCTGGTCGTGCTACGGCCGGTTCAGAAAACTACTCTGCCTCTACCACGTCTGCCGCGTCTCAGCACGCCGCCAAAATGAGCCTCTTGCCTGACTAGTAAGTACAGAGCCGACTCCTTCCTCCAGCTAGCAGATCTGTAAAACGCAAGAGGTCACTCTTAGTGCCTCCGATCGTTTGTCGCGAGTGTTGCGCCGCAGCTCCATAGGCAGCGGAGAACAGAACGAGCTGACACTTGGGCCCAGCGTCACGGCGAAGCGGATTTTCTGTCACTTCCACCCTTCGGTAACGGATTACAACCGTGACCTCTTGGGTACCATCAACAGCAGCGAGGAGAATCCCGATGATGCCGTTTTCTTGCTCATCTACATCAACAACCAGCCCGACTGGACGAGCGAGAACGTCATTTATCTGAGGTCGCGCCTGTCTCTTCTGCCGGAGTACACCGAAAAGAAGGCCGCCCTCCTTGAGCAGCACAAGGAGCCGAATCATGAAGAGATGATGGAGCGCATTTCTGCCAAGCTGACCGAGTCCATCAAGTTCGACCGCTACGGCATCGAAGATGGCCCGGACATGGAGCTCTTCGATGAGAAGGGCAACATTACCTCCATGATTATCCCTGGCGACTGGATGACTGAGAGTCACGAGCTGCCCAAGCTTGCCACCGTGGACACCTCCAGCATCAAGTACTGCCCCGCCAAGCACGAACCCATCGCCGTCTTCGCTGGCTATGGGAGCGCCGCGAATAACACCGGTTTCAAGTTCATCTCCTGGTTCCTCATCGAGGAGATTGAGCTCTTCGCCGCCCACTCAGTCGACCTTGCCCGCAAGATGCATGACAAGAGATGGAACGCCGACATCTCTCGCAACTGGTGCGTATTTTCAAACTGATTTTCTTTTGTCAACATCATCCGAGGGGGGAAAGAAAAGCGGTTTTCAGGCGTTTGTCTTCCTTCCAAACACTCACTAGACCCTTCGTTGTCCTAGACACGTGACTGACATGATTATTTAGGGCTGCCGTTAAGCTGCGGAGAATTGAGAAGGGCGAGCCGGAGTGGCGCCCCTCCCCCGACATCCCGCGCCGTCAAGCCCAGTCGCCGGGCTCCGAGGATACGGGTGGCAATGACGGGCTGCCCGTAGAGGCCAACGGCAACGACAATGAGGGCACCCACTAGGGTGGCGAGGGCGTTGCCTCCGCCCACGATGGCGGCGAGGGGGAAGGCACAAAGGCTTATATATATATATATATAAACACATCCCGTGCCGAGGTATTTGCTTTAAACGTGTCATTCACAGTGAACAACCTGTATATGCAGCTTCGACGCCGAGATTCAAATGAACCCCCCCCTCCCGAGAGCACGTAATTGGCCGCCATATTTCAACAACTCGGACGTTCCGATCGCTTGCCATTTCATATGATTCCCTTCTCTAGCTCCTTCTCGCAAGGGCGAGGGACAACGTTGGGTTCCGTACAGTCCGCAGACCTCCGCTGAAGTCTCTGGCATTTCCATCTGCTAGATGCTAATCGGCATTCCCTCGGCCCTGAAGCAACACTACGTACTTAGGCCTTTTTTGCGAGCCTTTAAGGTATTCGGTGGGAAGGCATTTTGATTATCATTATTTGTCTATCTGCCTGTCTGCTATCCAGGTGGGTGCATGCAAGTGGATTGACTGACTGCGTTTGGGTACGTCTCTCTCCCCAACTTGGGGCTGGTACTGTACCAATTATACTATCCAGGCGGGTCGCCACAGGGAGGCTTGAGAGTCCGATTTTGCCGCCCATAACAATACAGGATGTGTGCTGTGCTGTGCAATGGCAAGTACGGAATAGACCGCCCGCGAGACGGCGTCCTCGGTGACTGTGTCGCTGGCGGCAAAAAATCCCTGTCGGCGGCGGCGGAAGTGGCGAGGCGGGGCCGAGAGGCCTCGGTTGGGCACCTCGTGGTGGTGATCAATACTGCTACCGCCGCCGCTGCTGATGTTATTGTTATTGTTGCTGGTGTTGCTTGTAAGAAGAGAGAGAAGACGGCGAAGACGGCGAAGACGGCGCAGTGAGATAAGTTGAATTTAGGCTCTCTGTTGGCTTTAACACCCAAAACGTATGTAACTACACTTCGAATGTCGCCTTCTTCAAAGATTATCTAGGTATCTACCTCTGTAGTCTTGGAAGCCAGGTAGTTGCGGCAGGGACCAGGGAAAGTTGTATAAGCTCCTGTTCAAACGCTATTGCACGGTCTGCACACCCTCCAAAGCCTTTTGTTCCATCCTAATCTGCCACAGCGAGACGGCCCGAATGACCTGGCTTGAAAAGCATGAGGCAGTGGATTGCATCGCCGTGAGATTTGACAGCAACTTCCTCTGGCCGTTCCTGAACCAAATCGAGTCTCCAGCCGTCACATTGATGCATGACGGCCTCCCAAGCCTGGATTGTAGATGGCTCTATGGCCAATTTCCATGTGCCTCGCCAAGTAGTCCTGGCTTGCCGTAATTAGAGCGCGGAACGCCTGATACTTGAAGAAGAGCGCCGCCAATCCCTTTCTCCCATTCCAGATCTCCATTGTTTCGAGTTGTGGCATCTCCATGGCCGCTGCCGCCGCTGCCTGAAGTAGGGCTCCTATCTCGATCGGTTTCTTGTCAGGCGCAAGTGCTTTTGAAGTCAGCACCAGCGAGGTCAGGTTTGGCCATCCCCGAGAAGGCGAGCTCGGTCTTAAAGAAATGGCTAGCATCTACAATGAACGATGCTGCGAGATGCTCGAGCCTGAGGCTGGCGAGTGCGACCACCCGGACAGCCGGAGCCGGATTGCGAGTACTATCGCATCCAATCAAGTTCTCCACAAGCGGGAATCGCTGCATAATAGCTGGGTACTGTTAGTTGAAGTTCTCGAAGATCGTAAGCCTCTTGAGATTGTTGTTAGTGAAACGTTGAATAGACTCAAAAAGATATTGGAAATCTAGACAATGGGGAACGGATCATCAGCAGTGAGGTACTCATCCAACCGAGAGCGAGCGGCAAACCTGGGTAGAGATGTAATTAGCAACTCTTACGTCCATCCGTAATTAGACCTCTGTAGAAAGTTCCATTCTCTCCAAGGCTCGTAGTGGACTTCCTGGAGTCTAGGGAAACGAGCAAACATATGTACAAGCGAGCAGAGGTTCCATCTCTGGCGGTTCTGTTGCCCGAGAAGTAAACTGGGTACTGCAGGGACCGATGGAAGCCGATCCCACCATTGGCGCTCTAACTGCTCGCTCTCAAACGGTCCCTCCCCCATAACTGAGTGGAAAATCTTGCGGATAGCGGCCCTAGGCGAAGCGGAGTGTCGAGGATCGTGATAGACTTTGTCTGATATTGCCTGTCCTGTACCGTTGCCACCTACTGGCATTTCTGCGGAAGGGGTATCGGGTATAAAGGTTAGATATTGCAACCAATGTTCCGAGTCGCTAGGCGAGTGGATACTGATATCGAGTATCAAACTGGAATTGTCCTTCGGTTCCCATGTGCTGAGAATTGAAAAAAAAAAAAAAAACCAGACTCCGGAATGCCGCCGTGATAGGACAGTTGTCTGTATCGCCGATGACAAATACCTTCTCGAACTCCTCGCTTGTGAGCGGAGCACGAACAGGCGCGCACGTGGTGCAATCATAGCCATCAAATTCCAAACAGAACTAGATGTAGCGAACGAGAGCCCGATTGCGATGAATGATGGGGCCACAATCAACCAGGCGCGATGGGGTCAGTCTGAATCACGCAAAGTTATATCGTTCGAGTTCTGCTTGCCACTCTCGAGACACCGTGGCCAAGCGTCCCAGCGGACAACCGTCTTGCATCAGAGCTTCTAAGATAAGAAGCCGGATTTCTCTAGGCAAGCCATCCCCCGTTGAATCCCACTGCTTCTTGCCGAGTGGTATTGGAGGCATGGCGTGATGGGCCAAGGTTGGTGATAAATCTCGGGAATGGGGCGGCGTCGGAGTGCTGTCGGGAAACAGGGTGTAATCCTGTGTGTGTGTGTGTGTGTGTGTGTGTGTGTGTGTGCGCGGTGGTTGTGAAAAAAAATAGGAGTCAGCGACTATTGGGATGCTGGGCACTTGCAATTGTCTGTATCTTCCGATTGTCGGTTAGTTGGCTGCTTGGTCTCTGAACCGTGTGATTCCCGTGGACAGCTCCGCATTGGTGACGACAACATGAGCATTGTGGTACCGTTTTCTGACGTAGTAGCTCTATATAGCGGTTCGTCGTGGTGACGCATCATGGGACTGGGGCTGGGGCTGGGGCCGGGGCTGGAGGAGAACAGGGGGTAAACTACAATTATTCAGTAGTTAATCCATAAGTGTGTGTAGCCAGTACACTATTTTCCGCGTCACTGGAGTGCGCTGTTCTCACGGCAGTAATGATTTGCGGCGGTTCATTCACGGCGTAGGCCACGGTGCGGCCGCGTGCAAACCATTCTGTGTCCATTGACAATGGTACAGTAATTATTAGCGGAACTCTGCAGTCCCAAGGAGCGTAAGAACAAAAATTAACACCCTGGCTACCCAAACCCTGTAAAACGTGTACGTGTATAGATGCCCCCATCCTTCCGAACCCAACTCCATGACTCCCCCCTACCCCTTTCCGGAGCTGACCCATCCATCCGTCAACATTCCCCACGGTCTCTCTCGTTCCAACACTAATCCATCACAACATCATCACCCTTCCGATACCTCTACCCGCAAAGGGTGAGGATGACATCCTTGGTGGCAGTGCACACCTTGACCTGGCTGCCCGCAGGCGGGACGCCCGTGGGCCAGATGATCGAAGGGCAGGTCTGCTCGGCGCTGGCAACAACCAGCTTCTTGCCGACGAAGGCGTCGCCAAAGACGTCGCTGAGGTCGTACCAGATGTTGTTGCCGTCGAGGTTGTAGGCGAAGATGGTCTGGGGCGCGCCCGTGTACAGGCCGTCGGCGTTGCGCGTGATCTTGAGCGCCTTGCCGCCCGTCACGGGGTCCTTGCGGAACTCCTCGCCGTAGTAGCCGCCCTTGGTCAGCTGGTAGGGGCCCGTGACTTGCGAGCCGACCGACCAGACGTGGACCGTCTCCTCGCACTTGTTGACGACGCGCGCCATGCCGAGGGCTGAGGCCAGGGGGGCCGCGGCGGCGAGGGTGAGGAGGGTAAGTTTGGCAAGCATGATGGTTATGGGTGGGATGGATGGCTTTGTGATTGTGTCTCGGTGTTTGGATGATTTTGAGTGAAGATGCCAATGGTGCGGTGCGTATTGATGTCGGCGGGAGGACGCAGGGCTTATATACCTAGGTCGCCTACACCCACCCGGAGCACCATCATGCCGGCAGCATCTGATGGCTAACGTTGTTCAATTCCGCTGTGCATCCCCAAATAGAAACACCGTTTGGTTGCCGCCATAGTCCCGTTGGTCCATTGTCCGCTCTGACCACCGATGGATTCGATCGAGTAAGGGAAACAAGCAAATACGAGCCCCGGGAGCCTGGACGAGAGCCAAGGTCGGCCGGTCCCTAGCCAATGTAGCGTGATGCTAGCCGAGCGTTGGAGGTTGGGGAGGTCATGTGCCGCAGACATCACGGCATTCTCAGTCTACCCCAGGGCTGACAGCGTACAGGGGATCGACAGAATCAGACGTGCAGTATCGTATTGTCGCGCAGCAGCAATGAAGAATGCAACCCTTGGGGTCAAGAGTGCGGGGGGACAAGACGGGTCCTTGCGTGACTGCGGTTACATCGCTCACCGAGCCCTGCCGCCGTGGGTAGGAGCGACACGAGTTGTCGGCACTGCGTGTCTTACTATCCGTATGTAGAAAGCCGCAGTAGGCGCTGATCTTATGTACTTCGGGCGCTTTATACTTGCACTGTAAATAGAGGAGGGGGGATGGCACAAGCTGCAGCCCACTGAAGCTGGGTGGAACAGTGGCATTCATCGCTGCAGTGATATGAGATGAGCTCGGTGAATTCAACTTCGAATTGAAAGCCCATTGGATCATTTATTACCACCTTCATCAATATCATGAACACCCGAGATTTCCGACTTTCGGGGTGAGAGGCGAGAAGAACCAATATCGACACCAGCGGATTCCTGTTTTGCCGTCTGGCGGAGACTGAGAGAACCGGCGGTCTGCAGGGCCCGAGTTGCAAGGCCGCGGTTTGCCAATATCGGGCGACCACGATCTGGCTCGTATATGCAGCCGCGAGCGATAAACGTTGTCTTGGCAGACGTCGTCGGCTCTCGCTTCACGCTAGGCTCCCGCTGACCCGCTTCGACCCGTTGCTGGGCCTCAGCCAGAATGCCAGATTGGGAAACCTTTGCTCGGCACGGCGAGCAGCGCAAACAAAGGCATACAACAGAAAATGGGCGTACGGAGCACGGACAACTCCATGTCTCGCCGTAGCAACCACCCAGCTTTTTAGTCCTCGGGCTCTCGAGTCCACTTGTCCATGCTTTCAACACAACATTGGCGCGACTTCATCATGTGCGTGATAGCGTCCTCCCATCTGTCAACTCTTTCTTGGGCCAGCTTCCTGGCTTGATCGGCGCCCTCCGGAAGCCGCCCTATCCAACCTCGAATCTCCTCAACCTCTTGCTGCGCATCCAAAATGCCAATTGTCAAATCCGCGGCCCTTGCTCTGAGATCCAGCTCAACAGTTTCTTGGGCAGGGCGGAGACGCTCAACGTCAGCCAAACTGGCCGCGTACGCCATCTCGTAGACGGCTACTCTCTTCTCAGCTTCGCATATCCTCTTTCGAATTTGCGGGTTGGGCGACGTGCCCTGCTCCGTTCTAGGCCGCTCTTGCTGCAGCTGTTCCAGCTCTCGTTTCTCGCCATCAAGTTTGTTTCGGACCTGCTTCCAATCCCAGAATGGCAAATCTCCGAAGTTATGGCACAATCCCGTGTCGGGACCTATCAGCTGTTCGGTCCTTTCCATTTTCAGTTGCCTGTTTCGAGTTCTTCGCTCCTCGTCCCACATTTCCCAACGCACAAGCCTAGAAGAAAGTAAGTCAGCAATGTACTGTACATACTTCCTGATTGGGGTCTGCACTATGCCAGGAGTACTAGGTAATTTGGGAGCAATTCGATGCTCCCGATACAGCGGCAAAGGGCATATGAAAACCCGGATTTGACGTACCATTCCTCATCGACCGTTTTTGCTGCTGCCAATCTCCCTTGCCTCTGTAGCACAGTGGAAGCCTCTTTTTCCCTGTACCATTCCAGCTGGTGCCTGAGGGACGCTAGTTCATGTAGCGGTGCCTCTGCACGGTCCTTGGTTTGCTCTGCAATTATAGCACGCTTCTGATCTGCGACGAAGGCGTCGCCGTCGAACTCCTTGCTCGGCCAGCCGTGCTTGAGGAGCAAGGGCTTCACAAACTCCCTGTCCCACTCTCTGCTCTGATTTTCACCGTTCCCTGGAATCTCGGCGAGCTCGTGATACCAGCGGATGATATCGCGCAGGACGTCGCCAGCCCGACGAGCGTCTATCTCATCCCAGTAATTCTCATCATCGTCCTCGTCTTCATCTTCGTCCTGGTCTTCATCGTCGTCGTCGCCGTCCTCTTCCTCCTCTTCCTCCTCGTACTCATCCTCCTCCTCGTCGCTATCCTCCGAGCCCTCTTGTTGTACTTTATCCCATTCTGACGCATCGCATGGTTTCCTCTTCCCATCTTCTTCCTTGTAAAAATACTCGTTGCCATGCTCGTCCCATCCTTTGAAAACATGCCCCTGGTGGATGTTCGGGTCAGAACTCCCAATCGCCGCGTCGTCAAAAATGCCCACGTAATGCCTCTTTGCGTCGTAAAACAAAGCAAGTCTATGATTTCTCATACAGGAAAGCGATGTCATCCACGGACGGAAAAGCCCCTTGGGGTCATCCGAATACCACTGAAGGCGGGTATCCTCCACCTCCGACTTGTCACGAAAGTCAATGAAGGTGCTGCCGCCGTACCAGTCGAGGTGCGTTCCCCGACCGGCGCTGAGGTTGGGCAGGATGCTGTAGAGATAGATGATGGACGGGTCGAGGTTGAGCGACAGGTAGAACGGCATGAGCGCGCTGATGTCGTGCGGGCCGGCTTCGATCCAGTCGGGATCGAGGTAGCGCATGCGGGCGAGCTCGCGGTAGATTTCGAGCATGAGATCGGCCACCTCGTGGAGCCGAGCCTTTTGCTTGGGTTTGAGCGAGTCGGTGATGGTTTGAATGGTGATTTCCGCCATGGTGGCTGAGTGCTGTGGGTATGTGCTGTCCGCAGTGTCGAACGTGTTTTGTGATGAAATTTTTGAGCTGAAAGGGAACTAGTTAACTCAAGAAGTCGAGAAAAGAGTTGAAAGTACAAAATGCGTGGTTGTTGGTTGGTTGGTTGGCTGGTTGGTTGTCCGAGGTTGGTAGGTAAAGAACTTTTGCTCTAATTAGGCAACCATCTCCAAATCATGGCCCCTGGGCGGGGATCTCCTGAACTTCCTTCCTGCATAGGTACATACATACCTAGCTG
Organism: Chaetomiaceae sp. B2702; assembly: GCA_023628455.1. NCBI lineage: Eukaryota > Fungi > Ascomycota > Sordariomycetes > Sordariales > Chaetomiaceae > Chaetomiaceae sp. B2702. The sequence continues at coordinate 400,875 of JAMAKP010000022.1, read as the reverse complement.
ACAATTTACCGCACGTCTGAGCACTTGAGCACCCAAGAACATGATCACCCCAGACACAACTCTCTCATCGAGACAATGGGTCAAAATACAGCATCGTCCTCGCTGTCAAGTTCAATCCAACGGTAATATGGGCAAACACACGGAGTCTTTGGATCTGAGAAATATCAATTGAATCAATCAGTATCCATCGCCTTTCGCAGCTAGCCAAAACACTTTCACGCCACAACCCCGTGTCTACTCGATCGCAATGTCGACGGTCTCGTACCGTGCATCGGATAGCGCTTCGCCCTGCATCACACCCAGGAGGAACGTATCGCCCACGAGCGTGTAGACGCCCTGGTTCACGGTGCTTGGTCGTAGAAGGTAGGGCACCTCGGCGCCCACAATACAAACAAAGACATCCCCTTCCCTCGCCTCAGCTCGCACCTGGGCCAGCCGGCCCTGCTCAGTCCGACAGAAGCGCCGAGACTCGGTCATGCCCCAGATGGACTGTTCCACCAAGGCCCCGTACGTCAACATAGTCATCCGAACCTCCTCTGACAGCGTATAGTCCTCGTCAAAATAATCAAATAAATAGTTGACATAGACCTGCGCCGCCTCTAGTAGCTCCTCTGGTATGGGATCACGCAGAGATGTCATGCCGCAGAGAAGGGTCTCTAGAAAGCCCCGTCTCAATCCGGCTGCTTCTTTGTCCTCCTCGCTGGCAGGCGTCTGACTCGTTGGCGATGCGTCTTCCTTCTTCTTTCTCAAATACTTCTCTCCCGCAACCTCGAGGCATTCCTGAATCCGGTTCATCATGCGCTTCTTTACGCGGGAGTGGATGCCGGTTTTGGGGGCGACCTCCTCCTCCGTGGGGAAGGGCGTGTCGATCTGACATATGGTCATTGCGGCAACACTGTCGACAATACGGCCCCTCACATGCAGCAGCCGGCCATCAGAAGAGATGCTCACGTTGGGTTTCTCCCGGCCCCCCGCGTGGAATAGCTGTGGTCGGATGCCAGTGCTGTACGAGACCATCGGGTTCGCACCGCCCTGGCATGTCAAGTCAGGAACCCACGAGGGAAGCGCAAGCCGTGTCGGCTCTTTGCCGCCTTGCATCATTTCCGTGTACGGAGCGAGGCTCAGGATCTTCAGATTCTGGTCTGAGACAAGTGTTTCTACGGCAAAGCGCATGCACACTTCTTCCACGGAGAGGTTGTAATCCGCCTTGAGGGCGCCGGCATTGTGCGGCACGCTGAGCAGCGAGTAGAGATGGTCTCTCGGGTCGGCACATTTGAACATGGGCGTCGCCGTGACACAATCCACTAGGGTGCCCGTTTTGCGATACTTCTTGAGCAGATATGTCATGAAAGCGGCCGCCATCATGTTGATTGGTCTGCCTCCGTCGGCGTAAAAAGCTAGCATGTATGGCGCGTGGTAGTTGACTGAAGTCGCCGTCAGTTCACTTCAGGGCTGGAACTCCATAGCCGCCAGCGGCCGACTTTGATTGTCAGTATAGTACTTACTGGTCGATATTCCGGCGATGAGCGTAGTGATGCCGTAGGCGGCAATCCGGTAGGCAACGGTGGCCAGATCAATCCAGGAGAATTCTACGTCTCCACACATGGCGAGCCTGGGCACATTGTCGTCGGCAAGCGTCACCTCCTGGATGACCCACCTTCTGTCGAACCATGGCCGGCAGAGAAGATTGGCGATGGGGCGCCAGTCGTGGTCGTTGAAGTTGGGCTTTCCCTCGCGCCGTAGACGCTGTACTCTCGGCCACTCATCAGCCAGGTATACTCCCCCCAAAGGACAGGTGGGTGGCGTTTTCCCACTGCACGCACCGCAGCCTCACGAAATATCTTGCGTGAAATGGGGTATATTTGCTCAAATTCGAAATGCTCGGGCGGTAGGAGATCAAGCGCCCCCGTGATGCACTCGTGCAGACCCTCAAGCCCAGAAGCGTCATCGCCCAGCCACACGAGAACGCAGCTTGGCTGTGCGTAGATGCGGCTCATGAGCTGGACCTGCCTGTTCTTTTCCTCTATGTCGTCTTGGTTGATGCATATCGCGTCTGCCCAGAGGACCCGAGTCGTGTGCTGTTTCCGAAGCCGTTTGAGACCTGTGTAGAGGCTGTTGGTGACTTGGAGCAGCTTGCCCTCGCAGTGCACATCGCGCGTGTCAGTTGGGTCCCCCCAGCAATAGGAGATGGCTTCGTATGGCGGCTTCTCACTCAGTCTGACTGGGTGAAGAGTGAACTGGATGTCGTCGCCATCCGATCCCGGCTCCAGGTGCAATAGCCTGATCTCGTCGTTGTCATGCGTGATCGGGGTATATTGATAGGGGAGGGCCATAGTTTAGACGCAGCTTGCGAATCGTGGCAATGTGGAAAAACGCAAAGAGTCCAGCGTGGGGGGGGGGGAGGACCCAATGTGCCGCACTACTTATTATCTCCTCCATGCTCCTCCATGCTGGCCTTCATCTCAGCCGCACGGAGCGAGACCATACCCCAACGTAGTAAGGTGCCGTCCAATATATTGGACGCTAAAGCCTACATAGCCTCGCCAGCAGTGGCTGGTATATTGTCTCCCAAGCATGGCCATACTCGTGGGGGGTTCCATGCGGCGATGCAGCTTCTAAGCTCACAAGCCGTGAAAGCAGGATTGTGCTGGGTTATTTGGTACTGTGAGAGATAGAGAAAGTGGGCCCAAATACGACCGAGCCGAGAAGTCGGATGGGCTCACCGCCCGACAGGGGAGAGTTCTGCCGGCCAACCCCCGCCAGAAATTTGGAAAATCGGGGGTTGTGAAGGATTGCGGATCGACTCCGATCTCTCATCATAGGGCCATACTTTGGGGACCAAAGAGCTCTATCCACTCGAAACACGGCTCTTTAGATAACGAACCTCTTCATTCGAGGACGTTGTCTCCAGACCATGGAGCAACCAGCTACCGAGACTGCCGCGCAAGTGCACATCGAGGACCAGAACCCCGCCCCCACCATGCCCCAGACCACCGACAGCGCGCACACACCATCGTTGTCAGCGCCGACAACAGCCGGGATACCCTCCAAGCCTGTTTTTTCCTTGGTTATAGATGCCAACGCAATTATCAAGAATGACCCAACTGTTTCGACATTGCTCGCCCAAGCAGAGGAGCTGTATACCATTCCTGCGGTGGTTTCAGAAAGTACGTCGTGCACGCTGTCGAATCGTGCGAACTCCTGCTTACCCATGTACCAGTTCGCGATGAGGCCACAAGATCTAGGTTCCAGACCACGTTATCACCCTTTCTCAAACTCCGGAGTCCCCGACCTGAGTCCGTCCAGTTCGTGACCAACTTTGCGCGGAGAACCGGTGACCTCCAGGTTCTGTCCAAACCCGACCTTCACCTTCTCGCGCTTACATACGACTTGGAGATTGAGAGGAATGGTGGTGACTGGAGGTTGAGACGAGAACCGAACCAAAAGAGGGTGAACGGAAAGCCACCAGGGACAGCAGAGGAGGGAGCCGATGGGCCCAGCGAAGTTGAGAAAGAAGCGCACGCGGATTCCAGCTCGCCGGCCGTCGGCGAGCATCAGGAGAATATTGTGCCCGAGGCCCTAGAAGAGGCTGCCCCATCCGCTGAGCAAGCAACAAGCGACTCAGTTAGCCAACATGTACAAAGTCTCCACCTAGACGACCCAACGGTTCAGGATGCCAAGGTTCAGGCGGAGGATGGGGAAGAATTAACAGAGGAAGAGGATGATGGAGACGGGGACTGGATAAGTTCGTTCACCCTTTCCAAGCACTCCCGGTTGTAGATGCTAACGGTCCATCGCACAGCGCCCAGCAACATCAAGAAGTACCAGGCACGCGAGAATGCGCACACCGAACCGCAACCCGTACAACGCGTGCTCCAGGCTGCCTTGATCACCGGCGATATGGCCATGCGGAATGTGGCCTTGAGGATAAACCTAAAGTAAGTGGGAAGTGAGCATGGTGAGGCGCGGTGGGACATGCTGACGATTTCAGTCTCCTGGATTCCGGCTTCGCTCGCATCACTCACCTCAAAACCTGGGTTCTTCGGTGCCACGGTTGCTTTAAGGTGTGCAAGGATATGTCGAAGCAGTTTTGCCCATCCTGCGGCCAGGCCACTTTGACGCGGGTTTCGTGTAGTACCGACAGTTCCGGCAACTTCACGCTCCACCTCAAGAAGAACTTCCAGTACAATAACCGGGGCAACGTGTTCAGCATTCCGAAGCCAACCCACGGCTCAGCCAATGGGAGGAGCAACAATGTCAGGGGAGGCGGTAAGAATGGGTGGGGAAAGGAGTTGATCCTAGCTGAGGACCAGAAGGAGTACACCAAGAAGATGGAGGAAGAGCGCCGAACCAAGTACCGCGACCTCATGGATCAAGACTACTTGCCTAGCATCCTGGGCGGCGCCAGGAATTCCGGCAGCGGGAAGATCAAGGTCGGCGCAGGGCGTAATATCAATGCGAAGAAAAGGAGATGAGGGTAAGGCAGATGTCAAAGAGACCAATAAAGGGTTGCAAACGAGCACCGTGCATGGAGATGATATATCGTGTAGCAGTATAATTACTGATGATTGCTGCTCAACGAATCAAATATGTAAAGTCCAAGTAACGCCATGTGAAATCCCCCCCAACCTAATCTAACGCCAACCTAACCCATTTTCTGCGTCCACACCAGGGCCCAAGGACACGTCCAACCTCCTTATACGGACACCCGAAGCGTTCTGAAGGGTTTCGCCGACAGTCGTGCGGGAGGCCCGTTTCGCTAGCGCAGCCAACTCGCAAGAGAAGGCGGCCGTTGGCCTTTCAACGCTGATCTCGGACCCATCTCGTTGGTTATCCGTTAGGGTATGCGTCCGCCAATCGCATCATCGCCGGCCGTTGGCGTTAGCGTTGGCGTTCTCGTGGTCGTGGTCGTGGTCGTGGTCGTCGTCCTCCGCCCGTCACCCATCAACATTGCGTCTCCGACAGCCATCCATTTATTCTGGCACGCGCATTAGCATTTCACCTCGTGCAATCCCATCCCGCAGCTGAGAAGAGCGGCGAGAAATGAAGTAGGGAGGACCGAGAACGCACTCTTCTGCGCCAGCAGCACAGCGAACCTCTTGCGCACCGCCAGGCGGTGCCGCGACCACTTGTCGTCGGGCGAGAAGCGTGCCGGGTGCGCCGACTTGGTGACTTGTCCGTCGAGGACCTTTTGCAGGGTGTAGCGCCGGCCGGTGCCGTTGGCTTCGGGGAGGTACATGAGATGCATGTTTGCGGTTGTGCTGTGGTCTTGTGGTCTTGTGGTTGTCGTGTGTGATTTGGGACGGCGAGTGGGTTTGCTTGGATTGAAAGACTCCCTGGAAATTTTTCGCCGATCGAGGATGGAAAGCTCCGGCCCCACTTTGTCTCGCGGCGGGGTGGGGCGGGTGGGCGGGCAGCGGAAGAAAAGTGGGGATGAATGGCAGCAGGGGACAAAGTTTGTCTCATCTCATCTTGTTTTCGTCACTTTCAACCCGCAGCAGGTCTTCAACAAACAGAGCCAGTTCATTCTTGTTGAAACGCGGTAGAAGGCTGGAAATACACCAGGAAAAAGTACAGAACGAAAGAAGCAGAAATAACTACAAAGCATCATAATCGTATCGTATCATCTCATCATGATCCCTTCCTGCGTTAGCCATCATCCTCTCCCCTCCCCACATCACTAATCTCCAAAACACCCAACCCAATACACCACACTAAACCCCCGACGGAGCGGGAGACCCCGCCCTGGTCCCCTCTCCATCCTCACCGCCATCCCTCACCTCCACCACCTCCCCGGCATCGCCTCCCTCTACAACCGGCGTCCGAGCCCTCGACGACAGAACCGGGCTCGACCCGCCACAGCTCGTCAAAGGCGGCGTGGACAGCGGCGAAAACGGATTTGGCGCAGGTGGCATCGGCCCCGGAGACTGCAAGAACCACGAGCTAGGGGGCCGGCTACTCAGCGGCGGCGGCGGTGGCGGCGCAGTCGCTCCGTATCCCCCAAATTGCTGCCCAAAGTGTCCAAACGGAACAGGGTTGAACTCTCCCGTGTGCATGGGCATCGGTCCGGCCACGGACGGGTCCAGCCGGGGACGGCCGGCCGTGCATACCGCGCATGGCGGGTGGTAGGTGACGCCGCCGTAGGAGACGACGGGCCGGTAGCAGGGCTGCGAGCGCGGGTAGTGCCTGCAGGAGGCGATGCAGCTCGGGCAGTTGGCTGGGGTGGGCGGCAGCGTCGGATGGGGATGGTAGAAGGTGTCGACGCCGGCGGGGCGGAAGGGTTGATGAGGGAAGGGGCTTGGGCCGGGACCGCATCCGGGCGGTGGTGCTGGGCCCGCGTGGCCGGGGTACAGGTGCGGGGCGGGGAATGGGGGCGGTCGGGGTTGGAAGGGCCGGGTATAAGGTGCCGGGAAGGGCGGTGCGCCGAATGCTGGGCGGGGGTATGCTGAGACACCCGGCGGTGGGGTGTAGGACTCAGGCGGAGTGGGAGGGAAGGGTGCGTCGTCGATGGAGGGACTGTATCGCGGGACGACACGGATTCGGACGCTGGGCGAGCGGCTGCGGATTGGAGATTCGCTGCGAGCATAGCGCGGGATTGGCGATCCGCCCCGAGTATGCCGCTGGTAGGGAGGGGGGGATTCGTCACGGGAGAACTGGGTTGATGGAGCCGATGAGACGTAGCGGCGGCGGGGACTCCGGTATGATGGAGGCGACACGGAGCGCGTCCGGGCTGGGGACCGGGTTCGGTGCGAGAGGGACGAGCGTCGGAATAACGGCGGGCGGGTTCTGAATGACGGGGACCAGGTGTGTCGCTTGCTGCGGAGGGCGTCCCGTTGTTCGCGTTCCTCGCGTATCCGACGGCGTGCTTCGGCACGGTCGAACTCGATCCAGGGATTGGCGTCGAGTTCGGACGAGTTGAAGCGGGCCTCGCCAGCAGGAACCTTGGTGTCTGTTCCCCGGATAACCACCGAGTACAGCAGGTGCTCTTCGGGTTTGGGGTTCTTCCAGAAGCGCAGCTTGTGGCGCTTCACTTCAGCGAAATCGACCTGGGCGAACCGGTCCTGCAATTGTTCCCGCATTACGGAGACGGTCCAGGTTCTGGTACGGTAATGGGTCGATGTTGCCTTGCCCCTGTCAAAGAGGAGGTCCGTCACTGTCGTCTTGACATCGCGGGGAAGTGCCGTGCACCTCTCGTCGAGATCCTGCTCGTAAGACTTGGCCTTGCCACGTAGTGCTCGAGCGGGCCAACTCCGCTTATGCTTGGACCCGAAGCTCTCAATGGCTTGGAGATGCATGTCGGTCAGTTCTGCCTGTGTCGATGGCTGCCGTCTCAGTTCAACGCGGGCTGCAATGTCCTCGAAGTCCTCGAGCTGGACGCCGAGCACTTTGAAGCCCTCGAAAGTCTCCCGCTTGCTCGGGTAGTAGTAGATGTTCCATGCTTCGTAGACCGGCTTGCTCTGCTCTCCTCTCTTGAGCCGGCTAGTAATTAAGTTAGTAGGCCGATGCTTATGACGGGCAACCACCGGAGCGAGCTTCCTTACAATACCGGAGCGCAGTCTTGTCTGTCCCGAGTGGGGAAGAAGTTTTGCGACGCAGTGGAGCCGCTGGCGACGCTCTCGGTGTCGCTGTACACGGTCCAGTCGTCGTCATCCAAAGCATCGTGAACCCGCAAGGGGCTTCTTCCCCTGGCCGACGTGTCCTGCGTAGGGACCATGATGGAGGCGGACTCAATGGAGTCGATCCAAGAGCATTGAGCGATGACCAAGTGCAATGGCAAATCCTACAGCAGAGGTTCAACTGGGTGACAAAAGAGCAGGCGGGCTGACAGCCGTTTTAAGTCATCAGTCGGATGCGGAGGGATTGGAATACAGGGGCGGGGCACAGGCAGACTCGGATGGACTGGGATAGACTGGAGGGTCCTGTCGGGGTCCACAAGGCTGGATGCGCTCACATTCAGAGCCAGGAAGTGTTACATGCATGGACGGTCACAGCACCTCGTTGGCTGGGAGCAGCCTGAGGAAACTGGGGGAAGGGTGGGATGGACGGTCTGCCCGTATGCAAGGCCGGCTTGCTGCCTGGGCAAGGAGGGCGCAATCGCGACAACTGACATGATGACCTGCAGCAGAAGGAGGAAGAGGGGGTCCTCCATACCTCATTGGACCAACAAACCCCCGGAAGAGAGGCCTCGAACCTGTCTCCCCGCGCAGCGGCAGCGGCAGCGGCCGACAAAACGGGGTACAGTGCAGTGCAGAAGCTTGGCCTGCTCCATAGCATCCGAGGCGGGGCTGTGCGCATTCTTTGCGCCGCCGAATGTCAGGCTGTGCAGCTCGTTAGTTGCCTTGGCTGGTCCGGGGCCGGTGGAAGGACGGTGCGGCGCAGCAGTGGTGCGGCGGTGCTTACTGGCCACAGTCGGGTCAGCATCCGCCGAGGCCACCGATTGGAAAGCGGCCAGGGAAGTCGTGCTCTCAAACTCATAAACTCTAGATCCTCCGCCCATTTTGTGCAGTGAACCATTGGCTACCGGGATGCGTGAAATAGGGATCAGGGCGCCGGATTGTCATGTCGTCTGGACTCTGATCACGGAGAGATGCCGATAGAGATAGCGCGCGAGGTGGGGCATATAAAGAGCTTCATAAGTCTTAGGTAGGCAGGGATGTGTGAATACATTCCAGGTTACCAACTCACAAGACAGTGGTCGGCAATGACGCGAACTCAAGAGTAAATTGAGCTGCTGGATTGTCACTCGGTAGGCAAAGTGGGTCGTCTGAACAGAAGGAAAGGGGAACCAAAAGCTAAGTAAGATAAGGTAGACAACGGCAGGGTCATTCACAAAGACGGCCGCAAAAAAGATCGGGTTTGTTCCGTACTGGCAGGTTCTCATGAAGGGTCCCTGTCAGGCGGCCAATGCAAGTTCCCATGGAAGCCTTGCACCCAACAAAATGCAGTTAAAATGATATAGAGAAAATTAGCACAAAGAAGGGAAGGCTAACCATCTTTCTTTCCCGTCTCGTGCGCACTCTACTTCAGATCCTTTTTTAGCTTTTCGGCGCTCTTGCTTCATTCTCAGCGATGTCCAACAAACATGGCGTCGATACGGCAGTTATTTCAGACCTACCTAGTTACCTACTAACGAGTCACAATCGAGTACTCGCCGCTTGGTTCACAATTGAACACAATTACAATGAGGTATGGGGCATCATGGCGGGACCCAACCTCGTTGAAAGGTTTCTCGTAATACAATGGTGTGGTGTGAAAGAACAGGATTATCGGGGCAAGACGGAAAAGTGAGCAAAGACCACTAGGCAGGTGCTGGGTTTTTCGGGCTCGTCCGCGGCACCGTCTGCTCACCTCAACCGGGCGGGACAGACCGAACTTCCCTCCTTAGAACAAGGCAGGAGAAGGCGTTCGCCTGCATTAGTGTAGGTCCCGCATATGCCCAATCAAGGAGCCGGAAGCCACCGGTTCACACTTGCTGCTATCTGTTGCGTATTGTTGACTCGGGAGAGAAAGTGGGGTAGCCGCTCATTCCTGCTTCCGGGCCCTTTCTTCTCGCCGAAGACACCAAACACCCCCGGTTACCCGAAGTTCGTTTTCTGGGTGATTGAGCACCCTCAGATCACTGTAATAGTAGTGCCTTTCAAACCAGATTTACCGCGTAAACTTCAAGGTAAAGCCGGTCGAGAAGTGCCCACCCCGAAACGATATTCGCTCAAGTCAGGGCTCTCGTGATGCGGCGGCCTGCTCCTTCCCAGGCCGGCCAGCTGTCCCGCACAACCAAACAAGGCTGGCGGCTAAGTAAGTTGATTGGACCTCGACGCAATCCCCCCGCTCAAAGCTGAAAGCCAGTTCCACGCTATTGCTGGATTAACTGGCTTGAAAGAGGAATTATCGGACAGCCCATTCGTTACTGTGGCACTGCCCCTCGGTTGTCATCAAGGTGGTTTCTAGAGAACCAGCATAGGCGTCTAGCTGTGGATTTTGACTTTGAGGCAGTGCAAACATTTAAACATATATCTTCGAGGTCCATGGTCCTCAACTCTGCGAGCCGCTCCGTTCTTCGGTCTTTGGAAACTTCGACTTTAGCCCGGTCTCCAACAGTCCCCCGACCTTTTGCCACTGCAAGCATCAAACCACGCAGGCCGCGTTTCTGTTTCCAGCCACCAGGCCGGTTGGCTCGCTTCGACGCTGCTTCCCCCCACGCGTCCTGCCTGCTAAAGGTACTCGGTCTTGTGCCCTCCTTCAGCTTGCCACAGGCCTCACTGACGCGTTCACTCATCTTTTAGGTCTTCGTACTAGCAGCCTCAGATTGTTACAATACGCTTCGGGCTCGTGAATTCTTCATCACCCTTTGCGTCATGAACCTACAGAACCGTGCATCTCCTGCCGGGCCAATGAGGCTTACGATGGCACCAATCCGGTCTGCGCCGGAGCTTGGCAGCCGGAATAGACGCAGCCAACGAATTACATCCGACTGAAGGCAATCAAGCCATCTACCTTCATCGGAAAGAAACAGTCCTATCCCGCTACCGACACACCAGGGCACCACCCATACACCGTCGTCGCCTCACCGGATAGTGGCCCATCCATGTCGGTGAGCCCCGTCTACGCCGTACTTGCTCCTGCACGTTATCCTTTCCGGACAGGACCTCCATCAATTACATCCAGGCTAGCACCGCGCTGCCTTAGGTTCATGCCTCGTTACGGCAAGTGAAATTTTTCGGTAAGCTGGTATGAACCTCCAACCTACAGCGCCATAGGTCATGGATCTTTTGGCTGGTCCCGTGGAGGGTGGATTCGTCATGTTGTCTCGACGCACTTGTTAAGATGAGCGACTTGAAATCCCAACACAAAATCCGGGGCCTCGCCAGTGCTTCGCCACTTCAGCTTCCCCGATCTGGCCACAGCGGCAACTGACCAAGACTGTTGGAGACCAACAAACGCGTGCTTTCAAGATGGCATTCTTCCACCACCACTATCCTGCTACTCCTACCCTGCTTATCCCCGATGGCCTACAAGCCCGGGCTGACTGGGAGAATCCTTTGCCTACCTCGTCGCCGCCACGCCTGTCCTCAAGCCCGCCGCTGGCGTATACCCCATCAAACTACGACTGTGGTGACTATGAGTATGTGTCTGCGACACCAATCCTGCCCCTCCGAGTCTGACACACGTCTACTATGTAGGACGCATGACCCAAGAGATTGCGTACATGCTCGGCTTCTATGTGACCAGCGCTTCGCCGCACTCATGGCCGACCTAGAGCGGTCTCAATGCCGGTGTGAACGAAGCACATGGGGCCGTCGAACAAAGTCATTCCTTTGCAGCCTCAAAAAGCGAGCGCTATCCCTCAGATCACGGAGGAAGTCACAGGATGCCTATGAATTGGATGGGCAGGAACCGGAACCAGAATGGCCCGGCGCATTCCATCCTGTTTCACTGGGAGAACTACCGGCAGTCGCCGGTCCCACGGAACTTCAACCAAGCCATGTATTCATTTCTGAACTCGACGCCTGCCCTACCGGCGGGCCACCAGGCCCGACCGCGCAGATGAACCCCTATTCTTCGCCCCCCGCGCCTCATCCCCACAGCACCGGGTACGGTCAGGCGCAAGCACAATACAACTCCAGCATTGGCACATTTTACTTCAATCAGATGGGCCATCAAACTCAGGCTCAGGCTGTGGATGCCCACGAACTTGCTGCGCACGTGCCGAATCCCAACCTACAAGCAACGCCGTGGTATTCAGGTCCAGCAACAGCAACATTCCCAAGCGTTTCACCCTTGAGTCCTTCCACTATGTCGGAGACAGGCAGTCACTCTTTTATTTCACCGCAGTCGTCGGTTTCGAGCGTTTCCGTGTCTATGTTCACAGAGGCAACCGCGGTGGCTGCTCCCGAAGCGCCCATTTTCACAGCACACACGACGTCCTCTCCTATCGAGTATGGCCAAGACGATAGCGACATTGCACCTTGGAATGGGATCCAATCCTCAGCACACCAGAACTCCTGGGATTCAACAACGACTACAGTGGCTGGTTTTGCCGAACTTCCTAACAACTCATTGGAGTCAATCTACCCAGCGTCGGGAGCTGTGCAATGGGCGCCAAAGCCTACCACTAGCACACTCTCAGAGCTGGGCGGTGTGATGCCTCTCATGCGGTCAGCGCAACCGTCACAACCTCAACAATTTTGCGAGACGCGGCCAATGGCGCCACTGGGACTGGCCACCGTAGCCGAGGTCAAGCATGATCTGAACGCAAGCGGCTGGCGGGCACCACGTAAAATGGGCATGGAGAAACATCCAATGATCGCTGCCTCGGATTTTTCAAGGCCCAGTTTCCAGGCGCGAGCTCCACCCGTCCGGCCGGGGCCACGGCCACTCATCTCTGAGGGACGGCAGCACTCCTATGATTCGACAGCAGACACCGTTCTTGATCTTCCAATTTCGGACGACGCACACAGAGAGGAAGATGTAAAGGTATTTCGTTCCCCAGAAACACCCATCTTCCAACTCCCAAGCCAGCAGAACGCTGCCACGAACAAACCGCCACCGTACTTCAAACGAAGAAAGGCCCAGCAACCTCCAGAGCCTGTCTGCTGCCAAACATGCGAGTTCTTTCCAGCTGCCGGCACAAACCGGCGCAGGAAGATGGAAAAACACATGCTGACGGATGGCCATCGGAAGAAGACGGGGCAACTCGACGGCGGCGAGAGGGAGACGTTTCCGTGTCGAGTCTCGGGCTGCAGCTCGACGTTTAATCGGGAGGATAATCTAGTGCAGCACATGAGCAAAAAGCATGGGGTTCAATCGACTGCCGGGGCCATGAGAGGGAGAAGGAAGATGGTTGTTAGGGGGTTGGGGGAGTCGCTGAGGCTGACGGTCTGATCTTCAGACCACTGGGAGGATCAATGGGTTTGTTATGCACAGAGTCTGAGACTCAATCCAGAGAGCCAGGGGTTTTCTTTCCGGTAATATAGCGCACAGCTGGTTTGACAAGCGCTCGCGTTCTGGAGAGTGGGCGTTTGAGGAGTGTTTTGACATCAAGTCCGACCATAATATTTCACGATGCAGACGATAATGATAATGTGAAGAAAGCGTATGACGCGCTTTCACGATTCTAAGCTATCCTCCATTTTGCCATTATGGACTTCTGTTTTGGAGCTTAGCCCTGGACGAGCTCAATGAAAACTAGGGGAATTGGTGGCCATGACTCTTTGAGACTTGTATTCTGTCTACTCGCTGCGACACTCGCTAGTTTGTCTTATCCTCCAGTGTAAGTCGGCACGTTCTGCGCGCAGTCGCCGCAGATGGTACCCAACCCGACAAACGGAGGCCTCATTTACCGGCATCTTTTTTTTTTTACCTAGGTTTGTGCTTTCCGTTGGGGGTTGTGGTTGGGCAATGTTTGGGCATTTAGCACCCCACCATCTTCTTCGGAAGGGTCATAACCGGGACCGGTGTGATAACTCGGCGGTGGGGGAAAAGAGAACTACCGAAGGGTGTTACGTAAAATACCGTAATGTACCTTGCATGATGGTTCGCATATGCGACGCGGACCACGCTGCGAACCATGCGATCCAACGAGTTCAGCATTGGCTCAAAGTTCAAGTTCAAAAAGGGGTTGTTGTTGTCAACAATTCTTGGCGCCAAGCCCACCTCTCTCTCCGGACTTTATTCCCGCCCCTTTCCCTTCCTTCACTTCATCCGTAAGGGTTGGGCCGAATAATCCGGGTCTGAGAAAATTTTCTCGTCTTGACACTGGCGGTAGCGAGGCTGCTACAGTGTTTATGAGCGTAGAAACCGCGGGTGAATAAGGAACCGCAGTGAGTGCGCAAATCTGAGGAACAGAGGCTGGAGCGCGTGTTGCCGCCCACAAAGCCGACGGGGCTCGAGAGGCCCCGAGGTGTAGGCAACGTACCCCTTTTTCAACCTAAAGCAATTGTCATGCGTATCTTGCTTTGTCTTGATGCTGCCCAAGGAGCTGATCCAGAGCTGAGAGTCTACCAATCCCTTCTATGGTACAGTACCTAGCACAAAACAGAGACAGTCGACTCAGACCTCCACCTTTAACATCAGAGAAATCGCATAGCTAGGTTCCTTTATCCGACAAACTCCATGTTGGGCTATCTAAATCTTTCGTAATTACCGCTTGAGCTGCGGACGAACGTCTTCGACACGCCCGCGGCCCCGCGCAAAGTAAGTTCTTCGTGGAAAGAGCAACTCTTTGGCCAAGTTTCATATGCCCCTGCCTACCTACCTGAATTGTCCTAACGGTGTTGCTCCTGCCGACTACTTGGTACATACCTACCCAAAAGTACCTAGACGTCAATACCTGACATCCACAGGCCCTTTGATTCTTCTCGCTTTGGCACCTCGCTAAACCGCATTTCCTCCCGCGTATGCCACCATCCCATTAGGACCCTCACTGATATCAGATTTGATTTTTTTCGGATGCTCATCTTGGCCACTTGTTTGCTGTACAACATTAAGACTCTCGATCGTGCGCGACAATGGCATCTTTAAAACGCATAGTGACTTTTGTCATTCGCTTCACGATGTCTTTTATCGCTCTCATGGTCGTCAGGCTTCTTTCCACGCTGGTTTCGAGTATATCCCAAGCAGCCGATGTCATATCGCACTGGCACAAGTTAGAAGACGAGGAATCGACACCTGGACATCGCGAATGGAAAGGACCAGTCGCCAGTGACTGTGAGTTCCCCTCTAAAGCCGCTGAATGCCAGCAAGACAACTACGACCTAACCAGTCACCACCAGCCCGGAGCCCTTGCCCAATGCTCAACGCCCTAGCAAACCACGGCTATCTCCCCCGTGACGGAAAGAACATCTCTATTGATCGCCTCGTGGAAGCCCTTGAAGAGTCCATCAACCTCGCGGCCTCGGCATCGACCATCGCCGGGTTCTTCGGCCTCCCAGCCTCAACCACAGGAATTCCATTAACCTTCCACTTGGCCGATCTGGCAAAACACGGAGGTAGACCCGCCAGGAAGGCACCCAGACAAAGCATAAAAGACAAAACACCAAATTCAAACAGACTCTTTCCCTTTTCCGTCCCCTTACCTACGGCCGCATTCCCCACCCCAATCCGGAATAAGACCACCAAACTAACCTGCTATGTCTGCCCGTCTCCAGTTATCGAACACGACGGCAGTCTCAGCAGACATGACGCTACCGCGCCGCCCGCGATCAACAACGACAACCTCCAGTTTGCCCCCGAGGTCTGGGAGACGGTGGTGTCGGAGTTTGAGGAGGGAACCATTTCGATCAAGACTGCTGCCAGGGCAAGAAAAAAGCGGATTGCGGCGGCAAGGGTACAAAATCCAAATTTTCACATGTCGGAGATGGACTGGCGTGCCAGTGTGCTTGAGACGGCTGCGTATCTGCTGGTCTTTGGGAAGGGGACGGACGGCGGGGCGAGGAGGGACTGGGTGAGGATTCTGTTTGGTAGGGTGCCCCTCCCCACTCTCCTTTCCCCTTTCTTCCCTTCCCCTTTCTTCCCTTCCCCTTTCTTCCCTTCCCCTTTCTTCCCTTTTTCATGATTCATATTGCTGCCTTACCAAGTCATTAGTTTTGCGTGAGCATGTTTGCTGACGGACTGGTGCAAGAGGAGGAACGCCTCCCGTTTGACGAGGGGTTCCAACGATCGGCGGAGGTTATCCGTCTCTCAGACGTTGTGGCGATGCAGGTGAAGGTGGAAGCAGAAGATAACTGGATGGAGGTAGACGAAATGATAGCCTCAGGTGTTAGGCGACGCGATTTTTAGGGTGGGGGAAGGGGGCATCGTTGACACTGGGATTTTAGTTGCTATTATCCCCATACAATAGTCGACATTATAGTCGCTGACAAAGTTCAACTTGGCTGTGGTTTACAGACATGAGTATAAATATCTCCCTCTCTTGCGAGACAACAGAAGAAGTGAGACGAGGATTGCCGCCAATACCCCTTTCAGCACTGTGATTGGTCAGCCGGGGTATCCCAATTCTTTATCGGGCAGGTGGACAAAGAGCGTGCCAAGGCTCTTCCGTTGCCGAAAATAACGATTGGCGAGCTTTCTCGGAGTCACTCGGACCGCGTCAACTGGCGGCTTTGCTTCTTTTGTTTAAGCGCCCGGTGGAGCACGGTTCTGTGAATGTCGCTTGCCGCCTCGAATCGATGGCGCTGGGGCTTTGACTGGCCTGCGGTCGGCGGCTCCCCAAACGACGCTCCACGGTGCAACGCTGTTTCAGCTCCTCGCAGCGAATCGGTTCTCTAAGCCGGGGTCGGATCGCAACCGCGTTTGCTCCAAACTCCAAACCGCTGACGAAAAGCTTTGTTTCGACGATCAAGAGAGCCATGATCGATGAAAATGGCCACGCGTAACTCCGATGTTGCGATGCTTTAAAAAACCCGTGTCCCCCAGTGGGCGAGAATTTTTATTTTATTTTTGTTTGTCTCATTGTCAATTGCGCCAATTCAATCAACTTGACGTTGCATTGTTTCTCCTTTGTCCGTTTCCTTTTCTACTTTCCTCATTTCATTCACGGCGTTGCGGGTCGTTTGTGTCCATTGTGTCTTTGTTGCTGGTCAACAACTTAAGAATCTTTCGTCTCTTCCTGCCTCACCAAATTTCGACGACAAGATGTCCGAGTCTCTCAAGAAGTTGGCAAAGTTGTACTTTCAGCGTGAGTCTGACTTTTGCAAATCTATCACGTCCCATTGAATCGAGGTGAACCAACAATATGGTAGCGGCCAGCTTGCTTCGTTTCGCGCCTTGGGCTTTGATCGTCCCGATCATTGTCTTCCATGGTATGTATCCGCCCTCTCTCTCTCACATGATCGAATCTGTATCTTTTGCTAACAACCCTCGTAGCTTTGTCTTTGACGGGATGTGTCTCAACCTCGCCAGCGATCCCGAACATCTACATTGTGGATCTGCGGTCGAATATCAATAACGCCACCACAACTTCCCTCCGGGTCCGCGTTGGCTACTTTGGTACGCTTTGTCCTCCCCTCGCTCCCGCCCTGCCGAATCCACTGGCATGCTCACTAACCATCCCCAGGCATCTGCGGCATCGACGAAGACGGAACCCGCTGCCAAGCCGCGACGGGCCGCTCCGCCGAGACGGTCGCCGCCAACCTCTTCCCCGAGCTCCAGGGCGGCAGCAACAGCACCGCTAACCGGACCGAGATCAACGACCTCGTCACCACGGCCTTGGAACTCCAGTCCGGCACCTTCATCGCCGTCCTCACGGGTGCGGCCGTACTCTTCGTCGCCGGCGTGGCCGCCCTCGTGCTCCTCAAGCGCGACGTCCAGAGCGGCTCGAGCTGGGAGCACCCGCGCCGCAGCGCCGTCATCCGCCGCGTCACCTACGGCATGCTGTTCGGCTCGGTCGCGCTCGTCTTTGCGGCGGCCCTAGCGACCAGCCAGGCCGCGGGCGCGCTCGAGTATGCGTCGACGAGCATGAGCCATGCCTCGGTCCTCATCAAGTCGGGCACTACGCTGCAGGTGCTGCAGTGGATCATCTTTGGGTTCGAGGTGATGTTTCTTTTGGCGGTGCCGTTCTTGGTGCGGCCTAAGGGCCCTGAGGATGACGGCTCGTATAAGGGGGAGGCCTGAGGTGGTGGTAAACGGAAGACGCGGGGGTAGACAAAGTGGATATTAATGGGATACTTTGGAAGGATGGCGCCTGGGCGGGGTTTTTTTTCCCTGGCAATCTGTCTATTTCATACAATTAATGATGTCTTGCGGTGGTTATTTGGCGGTGGTTATTTGGTCTTGGTTACCATGTTGATCAGCCACTATTTCGAATCTAGTCACATTTTGTCTTTTCATTTCGCTATCCTTTCCCTTAGACTCTCATAAAACGGGAGGGCTTGATGAGAACTCCAACATTCATTTCACCCAACGCCAACCAAAGGCGTCTCAACGACGGACATATATGAAGACCAGCCCAATGGAGCTAAGGAGGTCCATACTGTCTTGACGGGCAAACTGTCCTGCACATGTGAGGTTGGTGATCCCACGGTTCTGTGAGAAGAGTGTGGCAAGTACAGAAAATCTCCAGTTGGTTGGTTCCAAGGTGTCGGTAACTCGATAATTGTTCACATCATGATCCATCCCACAAACAAATTTCAGCAGGCCAGGGACGCGACACCGTAAAACTCTATAAGCTGTCTCCTCAACAGAACGAAATCACCCTTCCGTCTTGTCTAGAAATAACCACCCTCCTCCCCAGTGAGTTATTACCACCATCAATGTAGGAAGAGATGTGGAAGACTCCCGTCACACACACACACACACACACACACACACACACACACACACCACACACACCACACACACCACACACACCACACACACCACACACACCCTACAAGCCACACTTCTTACGACACTCCTCCACGTCAATAAACGCGCCCTGGGGGATGGCGGCCCTGAACCGCGCAAGGTCGTCGGCGGAGATGGCCCCGCCAAACGAGTTGATCACGAACTCGTCCGTCTGGGTAAACGCCTGCGGCACCACCAGGGCCGCGCCCGGGTCGTCCGAGGAGAAGGCCGCGACGGCGAGCGCGGGCGTGCAATCCGGGTTCAGCTGGGCGTGGAAGGAGCCCTGGGGGAAGATGGTGGTCTGGTTGGCGGTCAGCTCGGTGCGGACCAGGCGCGGCTTGTTGTCGGCGTCGAGCACGCCGCCCTCGGGGATCATCTCGGTGATGACGCGGCCCGAGAGGACGACAAAGATCTCGGCGGAGCGGGGGTGGATGTGCAGCGACGCCATGGTGCAGGGCTTGATCTCGGCCGTGGCGAGGGAGATGCCGGTGCCCACGAGCGCCGGGAAGGTCTTGCGGTTGGCCATGGGGAAGGCGGCTGTGCTGAAGTCAAAGACAAAGTCCTCGTTCTTGGGGAGGAGTTGGTATTTCTCCGTCGCGCTGGATATCGATCTTTTGTTAGATATGCAATGCAAAACACGGGGGGAAAGAGATGGATTTCCCCCTGTGTCATTTGGCACGTACGTGTCGGCGAGCTGTAGCTGAGCAGGAATGCTGAGCTGAGGGCTCGGAGCCGCTGTCACCAAGGAGGACAAGGCCAGGATGGCGGCAGGGTTGGCAATGGATTTGGAGAGCATTGTTGCCGATGTAGCGGACGAAGAATTCGAGGGATGTCAGATAAGGGGTGGTGGCTGAAAACGAGGCTGATATCAAAGATCTGATGTCGAAGCTGTTGGATGCAGATATAACACTGACTTGATGGAGGGCGGCATCGAGCTCTTTATGTACTCGCAAAATCTCTATGATTTCAGGTATGCGCCTCCATGATTCCAATTGCTCCTAGTCAGATTCGTCTCGGCGCTGGCTGCGAATACGCTGCTTACACCCCTGAATACGCGATGCACCAGCACACCAATACGCTACTCCATTCACAGCCCCCTATCCAAAGCTGAGCAATCTGACCCATGGCTGGGTGGCATCTTTAGTACGCACAAAATGACCAAATACGCATCGGTCTTGACCAGCTCGGCTGAGTTTTTTTCGGTGGCTTCGGATGGCCGATTTCTTCATGGCGATACGCCAAATAATAGAGAAAGAGATTAATACAAGCCGCGTGTGTCATATCATGCTGCTCTGCAGTCTGCATGTCCTTGCCGTCGGATATCCGGAAACGCGGTCGGCATTGTTGAAGAAATTTTTTTGGGTGACATGGTATAGCTTGCTGATTTCTATCTGTTTGCCGGTCATCGCAATTCAGTATCATAATTCATGCTAGTGGCGTAGGAGAGGGAACGTAGCAGATGGCCGTAGAACGAAAGACGTGAATTCTGCTCCGAGTTCCAATTGCGAATGGACCAATAGTTAATAGCGCTTGGCACAGCCACAACCCCGCTAACGATCCTGACGGATCCTTTAACTTGTCCCACTGCCTTTTGAGTTGTTTTTAACGTGGTGTCTGCTATTGTCCGTTGATCGTTAATCATCTCGCCATTCGAGTCGTCTATTGGTAAGAGAGTAACCGTCATGGCCTCCAAGGCACAAAGGCTGCGATACACGGCCGTTACCGGGTTTTTCAAACACGATGCGCAACCCACAAGCGGCCCGCCCGCGGTGAGATCAGGCACCCCCCCCCCAAATTTTCATGACCAGAGTTTACTTTCACAAAGTGACCATGCTTTGCTAACAGCGATGAAAGGCCACTCTGCCGGGACTCGGCTTGGTCGACCAGGTCTATGAGACCGACGAGGCGTTTGACCCGCGGCGTGAGAAGCAGAGCTGGGAACGCTTCGCGCATTACCTCGACCATTTGAACAAAATCGGGGGTGGCAAGACCGTGTACAAGCTGCTCTATGCTGCTCGCCATGGAGAGGGCTACCACAATGTAAAGGAGCGAGAAGCTGGAACTGCCGCTTGGGAGGTAATTAAGCGTCTTTCTTTTTTTCTCCAACGTCGCCTTCAAGTCACGTTCAGTGTCAAGTGTTTTTCTCGCTGACATGCGCTCTGGAATAGTCATATTGGGCCAAGTTGGACGGCGAGGGGGACATGATTTGGGCGGATGCTCACTTGACCGAAGTTGGCATAAGCCAAGCCCAGGCCATGAAAACGTTTTGGGAAGACGCCGCCGTCGCTCTGAAACTGCCCTTGGCGCGCCGTCACTACTCGAGCCCTCACGCCCGCTGCCTGGAGACCTGTGAAATGGCATTTTCGAACTTGACCTTGCCTCCCGGTGGGGGCGAGGTACCGTCATTCAAACCCATCATCAAGGAGCTCATCCGGGAGCGACTGGGCGTTCACACGTGCGATCGGCGACGCACACGCACCTGGATACACGACAATCATCCCATCTTTGCCATTGAGGAGGGTTTCTCGGAAGAGGACCGGTTGTGGCGACCTGATGTGAGAGAGACCTTGGAAGAACACGCAGTCCGTGTTGAGGCATTCTTGGACGACCTGTTCACGACCGACGATGCGCCCATCATTTCCGTCACCGCTCATTCGGGGACCATTCTAGCACTGTATGAGGTGATCAGTCATCCAGAAGTGAAGGTCGTGCCCGGAGCCATTGTCCCCATTCTAATCAAGGCCGAGGTTGCTATCGGGGCGGGGGGCAGCGTAGAGCCGTGAGAGACAACCTCGACATCCATGATACAAGGCTCAAAAATAATCATCGACGCCTACGTACGCTGGGAGGTAGCTCATGAGGTAGTATTAACGCGGCCAGGATCAAAGTATGAAATTTTTGCGAGATACAATCTTCGATTCTAAAACTACGATTCGGGTATTAACAGGCGGGCATATTTTTGTACGTTGTTTTCTCAAATCGCTTAGGAAGCCCAAACGTCGCGCTGCGCAAGGGAATCCCAGAAAGAGGGCGTGTGTGGGAAAGTTGGGTTTCGTTGGTGCCATTGATTCAGACTGCGCATCGATTTAAATGAGGCAATGCGTCATGATCAGGTGCAGTGAAGTTGATCCGCCAGGGACGCCGTTGCAGTTCAGGAGAGATGCCGCAAGCTCCCAGCTTGGCCCGCGTGGGGGGGGGGGGGGGGGGGGGGGGGGCGGGGGCGGGGGGCCGGGGGGGGGGGCCGG
>JAMAKP010000022.1:0-372315 GCA_023628455.1 Chaetomiaceae sp. B2702 | reverse complement strand
CCCCGCGTGCCCCGCGCCGGGGGGGGCGGCCCCCCGCCCCCCCTCGCTTGCTGTCTTGGTTCAAATCTGACGTTATCATGGCCCAATAGAAATCGAGAGCCCACCCACACACACGGGAAAGAAGATTATCGAAGCTC
Organism: Chaetomiaceae sp. B2702; assembly: GCA_023628455.1. Taxonomy (NCBI): domain Eukaryota; kingdom Fungi; phylum Ascomycota; class Sordariomycetes; order Sordariales; family Chaetomiaceae; species Chaetomiaceae sp. B2702. The sequence goes on along the minus strand of JAMAKP010000022.1, from coordinate 372,178 downwards.
GGAAATCTCCTTGTTGTGCCCAGCCTGTTGGGACCGTTGCAGCCGCATCAGCCTCGATGCAGGCAGAAGTGCCAAGATTCGATCTGCTTTATCGTTATTAAGCGCCGGCAAAGAGCACGGACATAACGCTGCAAAAAGTCTCCGATAAACTCCGCGCCCGTTGCCCAGCAGTCAGCCTCTGCCAAGACGCGACCACCTTGTTGCGACAATGACGGCCCTGATTGTTAATCGCCGTCTAAACTCCGCAAAGCCACGTTCGACGGAGGAGTCATACCGTCGACTACACGTAGCATGTCGACAAGACCAGACTGAAATTCCAACTTGTCCCGCTCCAGCGAAACGATCCGATGAATCATGATGAGGAATCTGGGTCCGAGTCTGGTCATCATTCCCCATGTCTATGCACGGTACCATGACGCTGACACGTGAACCGGCCGATTGGTAGTGTACAGAGAGACACGAGAACCCTAGCTATCCGTAGTTGCACCAGCACCCCGGCCGGATTTCGGATGACACGTCGCGTGGGATTGAGATGAAGTCTTTTGCTTGGGATTGAAAGGAGGCGCAACCCAGGCTAGGGGTTTAGGTTCTCATCGCCGGCCTTCAAACACAGCCCATCCAGGGGTCTTGTCCGACGCCCAAACAGACCCAAGCTTTGGTTCTCGCTCACCTCTTCCGAGCTCCTTCGGATTAAACCCGGAGAGGGAACCAATCAAAGCGCGCTGATACCCTGTCGCCCCCGAAACGTCTGATCCCAGGCAATGAGATGAGACAGCGCCCGAAAGCGCCACTCCAGTCCCATTCCTTCTCAGAATTATGACCATATTGAGTCATAGTCCATGTACGGGAGTGGCGCAACGGCTCAGCCCGTTCTGTTCTGAAACATAACTGGGCGCGGCCTCCCAAGACAACCGTTTTTCTGATCGTAAACTGTTCCACTCGTTTATTAGAGACGAGGGAAAAATGCAGGGTTATTGATGATCTGATTAGCGAGCTGACGGAAGTCCATAATTGTACTGTAGGAGTCATGAACGACTCGGAGCAGCTCTTCGGGATGGCCGACATGGAGGCTGCCATATCAGCATTCTGCTGCTCAATCGCGATAATATTACGGCTTGATGCCCAGAAGTTGGGAGCTGGCACGAGCGAACGGCCCCGATGTAGCGAGTCATTATGATGAATCAACCCATGCTCTATTTTTGGGGCGCGCGCTACTCGGACCAGATCTAGAGATCTATGGCTGCAAATTATCATTCACAAAAAGACCTCAAGGTTAACCTCCAAGGTGCTCACCGGGTATCTGCAATCAGTTAGCGTTGATGGGTCTGAAAAGCTAGAAATGACAGGGCATACCTCAGATCAAACTTCTCCAGCACAGTAGGATGCAAGACACCGAGCTCGCCAATCCGTTGCAGCTTCCCTCCCAACCTCACGTAGATAGCAGCAGCACGCCCGTTGAAGAAGGTGGGCTCGTCAATCTCCTTGATGAAGTAGCCGTCCTGCTGGGTCGGGTTCTCCTTCACCTTGAAATCAATGCTCTTGCCTTCGAGGCCCTCCTCGTGCGTGACAAAGGCAACGCGCAACATAGTCATGACGCGGTCCAAAAGGCCGTGGACGACTTCGAAACCGCTTGTCTTGCCATAGTAGGCTGCTGCCCAGCGGCGCTCGTTCCTCGCCCGCCGCTCGGCAGCATCGTCCTTGAAAACAACATCTGACGTCTCGAAGATCATCAGCGGGAGACGCATCGCCTTGTTCTCGCTTAGAGTCTTGAGCAGACCGGGAAGCAGCGATGTCCGGACAACTTGATACTCGACCGTCTTTGGGTTGGCTAGCTTGACTGCTGTCTTGCCGTCGTCCTTGCGGTTCAGCCACCCAAAATTCTCCTCGTGCGAGCACAGGATCAGAGGCATGACCTCAGCCCAACCAGCCATGGCGCACTCGTGACGTACAATGTCGCTAAGCTTGTTGATCAACAGCGGCTTTCCGATTGTGACCGATCGGTTTGGGGACGACCGAGGAAGGTCATTGAAGCCGTAAGCGATTGCAACATCTTCCATCTACAAAGGTGTCAGCTGGCTCAAACTGCAAGTACGATCGCATCAAAACCCACCACATCACACGCATGCAAAACATCTGCCCTTGTTGGCGGGACCGTAACTTTGATCATCTTTGGGTCTTCTGAAGGCTGCGCGGAATATGCCATTTTGCTCAGGAGCTTGCTTATCGATTCAGGCGACTCCTCAAGCCCGCAAACTTGGTTCAGATAATCGACCTCCACCTCCATCGTTCGTGTAACCAAGCTGGGTGTGATTCGAGTAGTGCCGTTGTGCTCCGAGATGACCTTGACCGGCTCGATCGTGAAAGGCTCTGCACAGTACTTGGAGAACATGGCGACCATGATGTTGCAGACAATATCAAGCTTGGTCTGGTCCGTTGCAGTCATATCAATGAAGACATTCTTCGTGTCGAGCGTAATCTTGGAGCGCTCGCTGTTGATGATAGGAGGAAGCGAGCAGACATTCCTTTCTGCATCAAGAATCACAGGGTACACCGGCTTGTCCCGTAGGATGTGTAGATATCGGCCAAGATGCCTGTCCGTCTCGTAGAAACTCATCAGCTCCTCGCCGTTGATCTGCTTGGTCTGGTTCAGCGGGACGAAATTGATGTCCTTTGGTGGCAAAGCCTCATATGTAAAAGGACCCTTTATAGTGTCCAGGTCATGGGTTCCAATCCTGCCCATCAACCGTCAGTAATTTACCCCTCCCAATACACAACCCCGGTGGAGCCACTCACGCGACCAAAGTGCGTTGCCTCGCTAGATTTTGATGAAGCTTATCCTGGAGGCTGATGAAGGACTCGTAGGATGCTGGCGTAAACTTGATATTCCGGAGAATCGCGCCGGCAGCATAAGGGCGAACCTGCGCCGTTTCTGGTGTAATCGTGAGGGTCTGCATCTTGTCTTCGGGAATATCCAATCGCTTCCAGTTCGGCGTGGCTTGCTTGCCCCGGAAGATGTTCAAATGCATCGCGATGCCTGATATTACCCTTAGTATCCCGGTTCTGGGAGTCATCGTGACTGAAGGCTATCCTACCCTCGAAACACAGCATGTCATATCGGTTGGCAGGGATCTCGATGGCCAGCTCTGGGGCTTGGTCCTTGGGGCGTGAGGGATCATTCTCGGTATCCCCGTCAAGCTCGAGACCGAATTCAAAGCAGAGTTGTTGGAAGCTCTCCTCGGTGAACCTGTACAGCGCCGTCTGTTCAGCTTGGGGGGATGCAGAAAGTGGGATGCATCATGGTGGGGTAGCTGTCTCACTGTTCACCAAGCTCCTCGAAGAGAGCATACTTGTCGACGTTGATGGTCGGCATGTTATTGTGTTTAAGTCGTTGCTCAATGTCAAGAAACTCTAGAGCGAATTGGTTTGACGTAGGCCCTGGACAAGCATGCAATCATTAAGCGCAGCCGAGTCTTGGGTTTCGTGAACTTTTGACACGGGCGAGCCTGACTCCAACCAATCTGCCACCAAAAGATGACTCAAAATGCGGGGCATCATTTACTGCCGGTCAGACCGCCCAGGTTTGGGCTGGGGTGGGGTTGAAATTCTGGGGCCCACGGAAGCAAAAAGCCCCGCATTCCGGACGCCGACAAAGTTTAGAAAATTGCAGGGGTGCACGGACCAGCAATGTGCAGCTATAAAGTTTTGGCCACACTGCCAGCTTCTTCCAAAATTTCTTTTCCTTTTCTTCTTCATACTTACCTTGATTGACTGCCCGGAGATCACGAACACCGGGCCGTATGGCGGAGAGCCTGCATTGCACATCGTGGTGCTAGCCGTCATGAATTGTCCTTCGGGGCCGTTCCGGTCGCAATTTTTGATGTCAAACCACTTTTTTCGCTGTGATCGCTGCTGGAGTAGCGACATGGAGAAGAAGATCGCCATACTATGTACCCGCGCAACTCAACATTGATTTTCGGTTGATGGCATGCGCTGCTTGATGTTGTCAGCTGAAAACGGCCAATCGATAATGACCCAGCGGTACTGTGCCTCTCCCGTCTTCTGGGCAATCGTGGGCCTTCGAGGTCACAGATTCATTCCGGGCCTGGATTCCAGATGCACGTGGGACTTCTAGGCAGGATGGCCCTGTTCAGGCATGTTTCAAATCACAAAGAGCAATTGTGTGTGCAATCTGAGTTCCCATTCCATTTACGAACGCCGGTTCCCCTCTAGCAAGTTCCTTCAAGTCAAATGTCGCAGTACGGCAGTCGAATCTAAAGTAAAAAAACCTAATAAACGCGGAAACAACACTGGTATCTTTGTGAGACGACAATAATAACAATGGCAATAATGATAAAATGCTGCCTCGTCCTGGGAATCCGCGTGTCCAACCGAAGGAAGAAGCACAAATCTGGGCCATGCCGAGGACGTGGGCCAGTCCACAGCACATTCCAAAGTCTACCTTGCCGCTTGCCTCGAGGATCATGGCTGAAGCAGAGTAGAGTGCAATGACAGGAACCCCACAGGTAAGGCATGCAGTTCGAACTAAAACAAGCTGGCACGAGAAGGACGCAAAGCCATAAAACACATGTATCGCGATAAATGTATCAGGTATCATAAACATGCAAGCAACAAACAAGACAGACAAATGCCAAAAAAAGAAGGAAAGAGAAAAAAACAAAACAAAAATAAAACAAAACCAAAAATCTTTCCACAACCACTCCCCTCCAATCATCACATCAACCCAGCCCCGATCTCATTCTGCGCCATGAACGTCCTGGCCAACTCATCCCCCCCGCGCTCCGCGGCCTCCATCCAATGAATCGCCACGCACATCAACGCCGGGTCACTCCTCACATCCCTCAACCCAGCACCCGCGCCGGCGCCCGCACCATCGTCCTTCCCCACGCCACCGCCCGAACCACCACCCAAGCCACCACCGCCAACACCACCCCCTACCCCCCCAATCCCACCAGCCCCTTGCCCTGAACCACCACCTCCGGAATGATTGTGGCTCCCATGCCCATGATGCTGCTGCTGATACCTCGATGACGACGATCCGCCACCCCCGGCCAATCCCGACCTCCCGCTCCCGCTCCCCCCATACTTTTCCATCACCGCCTGCTTAAACACCTCGCGCGGCTTGGACAGCGGCAGCGTCGTGCGTTGCACCAGCTCCGGGTTCGACAAATAAAAGATGGCCAGCTCGCGCTGCGCGGTCGGGTCCCCTTCCTTGGCTGTGATGGTCCACATGCGGGCTGCGTCGGCAAGCGAGTGGGTTGAGAGCGGGAGGGGAGAGGGTGGCGACGGGGGAGGGGAGGAGGCAACCGGGTAGTCGGCGGTTGTTGGGGTGCCCGCGGCCGAGTCGGATGCGGTGCTGCCTGGTGAGGTGCGGTTGGTGTTATTGTTGAGGGTGGAGGAGGGCCCGTTGCGGGACTGGGTGTAGTTTTTGACGATCTCGTCTGCGACTTCAACCATGGTGCGGCACACTTCTTGTTTGAGGCTGAGAGCGGCGATGCCGGCATCCCAGAAGGCTTTGCCTCGCTCGGTTTTGTCGAGGACGGAAGGGGGGACGAAGGCGGAGATGAGTTGGAGGTCACGGAAGAGAGTTTTGGGGCGGAGTGAGGCGTCGCGGAAGAGGGCTTGGAGGATGTTGGCAACGGCGTCGGTGTTGGCTGGGTAGACGGACGCTATCGAGCGGGTCTCGGCGTTGCCGCCTCCGCCGGGTACCCTGCCGCTCTGGGTATGGCCACCCGAGCCGAAGGTGGGTGCTTGCATTAGAGTTTGTGAGCGGCGCTCTTTGACATTGTCGATTGTCTCCTCCAGGGGTTGGGATCGCCCTCCCATGGCGCCATTTCCGTGCTCCTCAGTAGCGGAGGACGCCGAGCCCAGATCAGAGCGCGCCCATGCCAGCCGGGTCCTGCGCGATCCCGAGTTCAGAGAGGCGACGATTAGGTGCTCCAATTCGCAGAGCGCATTAAGTTTGACGTAAGGATTGGGGTGAACGCAGAACATCTTCAGGAGCCGTTGGTAGGCCTTGGTAAAGGGGAAGTCGGGTAACGGTTCCTTCCTCGACTCTTGGGTGTGCCTCCGGGCCGAGACGGTGTCGCTTGTCGCCGAGCTCTCATTGCCATGGATGCTGCCTCCATGGACGCTGCCGCGTTGGCTCCCGCGTTGGCTGCCCCGTTGGCTGCCACCAGCTCCTTCCGGCCCAAGGCTCTGGGCATCGGAAAGGGCCCTATCGCTTAGCGCGTCGTTACCAGGTGCTCCGCGCAAATCACCGAAGCTTCGGTTCTGCTCGAGAAATCTTTGCTTCAGGCCCGATTTGGCAGACTTGCGCTTATCCTTCACCTGCGCTTTACGCGCACGGCGTTGGATTGCCTCTCGACGGTCTATGCACTCTTGACCTAGGCCCTCGAACCACGCGTCCGTTTCTGATCCGCGGGCGAAAACAAGGTTGCCTAGGTCAGAGAGGAGAAGGCTAGTCAGGATCTGCCTCAGGTCGGTGAGGAAGCGAGATTTCTCGTCAGAAAGCCGTTGCTGGTAAACTGTCTCGTTAGAGGAGGCCGATGTGCCTGGACGGCCGGTGGAGTGTTGTGACTGCGACGGGAGTGGCTGGTGGTGCGGTGGGTGGAACGAGCCCGAGAGGTTGGTGAGGCTGGTAGTTGGTGAATGCGCTCGTGACGTAGTACTTGGAGAAGTGGCCCGGTGTTGGAAAGGCGACCAAAATGTTGCGTTGGGGTCGATTTGGTGGACTGGAGACGACGCGCCGAAATATTCCGACCCGTCTAGCACTTCTGACATTGCTGTGCTGGCTCGTGAGAAGCTGAACCGACTTGACTCGAAAGACATCTGGCTCATGTTGTGACCGGACATGGTGCGCAGGTCCCTGCTATTGACAGAAGCTGGACGGCTGACAGAGACAAACCTCCGGTCCGGATCGCTGATGACGCTTACCGAATCGTCCCAAAGTGATTGGTTGTCTCGGTCTCGGTCTCGGGGGGTTTTGTTGGATTCGAAGGCCCGCCTGTCTCGGGCAAAGAGTTCGCTCGACCACAGCACAGGCCCATCGTGGATGCTGTCGCCGACGAGTTTGCTGACACAATTGTCGACTTCGCAGCAGAAGCGATGTATACGCTCTTCGCCTTGGCAGAAGTTCTCCACCCCGTACTGTTGCAACCATCGCGATGTTTTTTCTGCTTGCTCATCTCGAAGTTTGTTCGGGCCTCCTTGGTCCTCCGGCGCGGCTAGGAGGTCGAGGATTTGGGATTCGGTCCGGAAGATGTAGTTTGATGCCGGACCTCTTTGCATGTGGCTCTTTATGCGTTGGAAGGAAGACCATCTTCGAGGCACGCCCATGGTCTTCAGTGCCGCGGCGACGTTCCGCGAGTCCTCGTATGGTGCTGAGTTTCGCACGTCGGTGACGTACCACATCTTGTCGCGTAGAGATCGTAGGCGGCGCATCATGCTCTCGATCATCCCTTCCGCCCGCTCTTGGCTTTGCTTGAGCCAGACCAGCCAGGCATCATAATCTTCAATCGCGGCGGCTGAACGGCGGATCGAATCTCGCGGCCCGCGTGAAAAGATGTTGAGGAGCGCGGAAAACCCTTCACGCCGCAACGATTCCGATGTCAGAGCATTGAGCTGCTGCAATGTCCTCCAATAAATGTGCGCGGAGACAAAGTCAGATTGAGCCCGGGACTGCGAGCAGGCCGCAGTGAGCATTGTGATCAGCGCAGACGAGTCCTCGGCAGCCTGGTCCGCTTCCTTTCCCTTGTCACTCTTGGGTGGGCTTTCGGCCATACTGCTCGCAATGCTTGCGGCCCGTTGTCGATAAGGATTCCGGCTGCCCATAGTGGTGATGATGCGATTCTTATTCCTGTATTTTTTGAGAGTCGATGCACGGTTGCTGAAGGTTTGCTGCTTGGTGCCATCACTCTCCAAGCTTTGGGGGATCTCGTAGTCCTGGACAAGCTTGAGGATGGAGTCGCGCAGCTGATGATAGTCCTTGTTAAGCTCCGGACGTCCGTCATCGGTCTCCTCCCCCTCGGTATCGCTAGTGTTGGAAGAGTTCTCGTCGTTCTCGACCTCATTGTCCGGATCAAAAGTCATCTGGGTGGACAATCTGTTGCCATCCGCAGAGATGAACAACACGCTCCACCTCTCTGCGCATGGGTGACACAAACCGTACACAACATCTGGGCCCAAGATCTGTGTCATTTCGTGCATGGCCAACCGCAGGCGGTAGCCGTCCTCTTCATAGGTGTTTGGCTTCTGGACAGCTGGTTCCTGGGAGCCCGGGGAATAGCGGCGCGGACTTTCCTCCTCCAAAATGTGTTCCCTGGATGTGGTAGCGTCGCTGAAGGATGACTCCGCGCTCGTGCTAAGGACGGACATGGTGTCGAAATTGCTTGGGGCGGTTCTGATCGACATGGGCTGGGAGATGGCAGAGAACCCAGAGATTGATGGAGCGCCAGACCGCAGGCCGCTTGAGCGTGAGGACTGTGGTCTCCGTTCGGGGAACAGCGCGTTGACCAGTGTGGCAAGGTCCGCTGGGCTGATTACCAAATAAGGACGGACCTCAGCAGTCTCCCTCAGGGATGTAATGGATCGTGCTGGCAGGAGCCGGGGCTTCTTCCGGAACTTGGAGGGGTCCTTGAAGCGGCTGTAGATGTTTTCAATGTGGCGTTTGACCTTTGGTGGCGTCGACACTGGAGTCGGGCTTTGCAGCAGGTCGACGACGTACTTCTGAGCCTGCATGGCCACGGTCTTCAGAATCTTTTGGCGGCCATATTCGGTGATGTGATACTCGGCCATCATGCCGTACGCCTCCGGGTGGATGACGACCCCAAGCAGCCACACGGTAAACATGTACTTTGCGATCAGCCATTTGCGGGTGCTCTCCGTGTATCTCCTATCCAGGCGTTTTAGAAGCTCATTTCCCAGCTCCAGCAGGCCTTCTGGAATGCCTGTAGCGTCCTCGTCGTCAATGACCTCGAACAGCTCGTTAACGGCCTTGCTGTAGAATTCCTCGGCGGCGATCTGGTCCTTGGACGACCAATCCGAAAGGTTGAATCGGGTTCCATGTTGGTCCTCGGCGCGGTCAAGTAAGAAGGCTCCGTCCTCAAGGATCTTCATGAGGTACCATTCCATGTTGGACTTACCAGCCCAGTCACGCATGGAGACCCAGACATTAAGTACCGAAGTAACAGTTTGTTCGCTGCCCGTTGTCTGCGTGGAAATCAGACGGGCGCAGGCGTTGGCCCAGGTCACGGTCCGGCGCTTGTCCTCGGCGCTGTCAGGGCCTGCGGAATTAGCAAAGCAAGTATAGATGAGGGCCGAGATGGGATCGTGGCGTTGGAAGGAGAGGAGTCGTTCAATAGCGCTGCGTTCCTTGCCCGCCCCTGCGGCTCCGCTTGATCCGGGGAACACGGAACTCCCCGAGGCCGCACGGTTTGATGACCGATTGCTGTGGTATGGAAGAACCGATTCGATGGGCTCAAGCGTCTGGTGGAAGCTGGTGAGTGCCGCAAGTTCCGAGTTTTTCAGAGACACGATGCGGGTGGCCAGATAGTCTGGGTTAGTCCTGATCTGATTGAGGAAGCTCAGAAATGTCTCCCGGGATGAGGCAGATATCTCGGTCAAAAACGGCGTCACGGCGTTGGGCGAGGCGCTCGATCCCGTGACAGATCCGGTAGGGGTGCCCGCGCTTTCGGACGAGGCGAGGCCGATGGATTGCAGGAGTTCCATCTCTGGCTCCAACAACGCATAGCGGCGGGTCTCGTCACAGCTTCTCCGAACATCAATGACCGCGTTGTACAGGGCGGCAAAAGTCTTCTTGTCATCTCCGCGGAAGCCATCAACCAAGTTGCGATGGGCCATCTCACCACATCTCATCAACCGGGCAGAGAGGGCGGTGGACACCAAACTCCTCTGGAGGCGGATCCTGGTGTTTGCGCGCTTGCGCTCCTGGTACTTGGACAGTCGCACAAGGTGTGCGAGCTCTTCCAGGCTCGTGCCTTCATTCTCCGGGCCGAGGTTGGGGTTTGTGTACTGTGACACGTCGGTTAGCAGTGGCCGCAAGAACTTCATGTTGCCATGCTTGTCGTCCGATAAGGACGGAGGAAATCCGGTCGTCTCGAGGCTGTCGGATGAATCGTTCGGCGCCGCCGCCGCCGCCGGCTGGATGCTCGGTTGGTCGATGATGGGCTTGCTGCGCACCGAGGTCGAGCTGGGGACGTGGAGGACAGAAGGGCGCCGGGGTAGGTCATCGTTGCGGCGCCCGTGGCCGGTCATGGCGTCTTTAGTCGCGCGGGACGGGCTCCTCGACCGCAAGCGTCTGGAGCGCGAAACCTCGACATGGTTGTCGGACGGAGACGGGGTCGGCGACCTCGAAGCTGGGGTGGCTGGAGCCGACCGGGCTACGGTTGCGGGGAGACAAGTTAGCATCGGGACACGCTATGGGCTCCTGGCATATAATCCTCCCAACATACGCGGCGACGGGTGAATGGCGACGGGCGACGAGAGGGAGCGCTGCATGGATATCATAATGGGCCCATGAGGGGAGTCGAGGCGGCGATTGCGATCGCCCATATGCTACGAACGGGAGTGCGTATGGCTCTGGGAGGGGATCGCTCGGCTCGACAGACGACGGGGTCTGGTTATTTGGGAGGGAAAATCAGGCGCTCTTCTCCCGTGGGTTGGGATGAGCAGTGGGTGCCCGCACAAGTGTTGAGGTAGGTGGTAGACAAGACGTCCGCGCGTGGTGCGGTGGTGGAAAGCTTCGGCTCTGGCCGGCTTGCGACCAAAGTTGTTGGGCTCAGGTGTCCCGCAGGGACATTGTATCGTCAAGGGAAAAGGAGCGGCTGTGGACCTGATGTGTCGTCGACGTCGTGTCTAGGCTGTGGAATGGCGAGATGACGTTAGCGGCTGCCTCTGGGGCGCTCGACAGGGTGACAAGGCGCGAAGAGGGAGGGAAGCGTGTTTTTCTTCGTCCCAGCTCCCACGGCAACTTGCCTCGCCCCGTGTTGATGTGCAAGCGTGGGGTAAGGGACGGCCAGCCACTAACCCAGGCCACGGGGCCGCTATTCCCGATAGGGGGGGCAGGCAGCAAGGGGGTGGGGCAAGCCCACTGGGCTGTTCATCTGCCACGCCCAAAATCCTTGTCATTCCGCCCAGTGCACAGTGGTCAACCGAAACATCACCTCAACCCGACCCATTCATCTACCGTCAGGTACCTTAAAACCCTGGCACCTTGGAAATGGTTCACCTGTGAGCTGGCTGGCGAGCCGCAGCACCGCATTTGCTTCCTCGCCCAAATTTGGTCCTGCTGCTGGCCCGATTGGTTTTGTTGGGGAGCAAATGACTGCTGTTCCGCCAGTTGTGTTGCCCCTTTTCGAAGGCCCGATGGAAGCCCGACACACCATCTCGGGTCAGTCTGTCAAACCACACACACACCTTTTCTGCCACATTTCTTGTTTCTTGTCGACAAAGCACCCAATGTCAGCCATGAGCCCACTTCCGAATTTCCTAGTTCTCTACATAGGATGTCCTGGCCAGATGCGTTGGAGCCCCCGGCGTTCTCCCGTACTTCTGTAGCTCTTGGGGCATTCCCGCGGTCACCTCGTGCCCTTGATATCCAACCATGCTCCAAGTCGCCTCGGCGGTTGAGTCACTGCACGGCCGAAAGGCGCTGCGAGCTGCCAGCTCACCTGGCCGGGCTGGCAAACGACCTTCTACGGCGCCTAAAGTGGCAAGACGTCAAAAAAGGCGACCTCCCGAGACAGTCATGCATCGTCACCAAAAGTATCGTCTTTTTTGCCCAGTTGTGTCCCTCCTCCTTTTGTCCCGAAGGCGCCCGTCCGGCGTCCGCCGTCTCCTTCCCGAGAGGAGCTGTTCTTCGAACCACAGCCCCGCTGCGTTGGCCTTGCATATCGCCCCACTCTTTCGCCTGCCTGCGGCCCCGGTTTTGGCGGCTGGCTTGCTGCAATCCATCCAATCTGCGCCGTCCACGACCCAACACCACAAGGACGGAGCCTGCCTGGCATCTTCGAGCGCATCGTTCCCGGCATGCCAGCTCAGCAACCCCCTCGCCAATCAAGTGCCGCCACTGTGCCTGCCCATCCCGCTCGCCCTCTTTGCCGCAGGATACCATCGCCCTCGCTGACTATTTTCTGCTGGCGCAATTCCCCAACAAGCGCCATGGGCTCGCATGGGTCCATCCCCCGGCCGAGGATCGTTGTCGCCATCGCCGATGTCACCGCATGTTGACACAAGATCAAACCTACAGGTAGTCAGTCATGAGGAGGCCCGGGAAAGTGCCCTGGCCCGATCGATTCAGCCGCGCAGGTAAGGGCGCTGTGCAACTTTGGTCATGAGCCGTCGATTCTCAACGGCCGAGATCTCGCAGCCGTGATCTTCGTCCGCGCCCGTGGTTGGAGGGGTCGATGCACCCTCTTAGGCTCGGCTCCGATGATGGTTGCTTTTCTGAATCAGGCGAGGTGCGCCTTTCCATTGGCTGCCAGCTCCCGAGTCTCTTCCCGCGCGGCGCCGGGTCCTGGCGCCTATCACTGTGCTTCGTCCTAGGCCGCCTTCACGGCCAAGTTATGTAACCAAACCTCGGGGCAGCTCCTCGTCGGCATCGTTACCACCAAAGACAATGCTGCTCTTTTAATACCCCTATCTTCGTAATGTATTACTGCTTATGTTTAAAGAAGCGCGGCAAGGAGAATCTACTCGAGCATTCGTCCTTGGTGCCTCAAAATATGTGCAGGACGGGGTTTTTTCTTTTCTGTTATGGTATGCCTTGAGGAGGAGGAAGAACCCCGACCGATTCTAATCTCATCCCTCCAACTTTGAGTTGATGGCTTAGTTTTGTGTGAGGTTCAAGTTTGCCAAACGTGCACCATCGCGTCGTGTTTCGAGCCTGGAATTGCCCTTCTACAAGTCTGCAAGTGTCTCACTGAAAGAACCCCTCCCCGCAGAAACCGCTCATGCACCGCCCATTGTAAATGCGTCTTGACGCAAAACCTCGACCCCGGCCTTACCTTGGAGTCTACATAAAATCTAGCCTAACTATGCAATATGCTAGGCGAACCCTTCAAGGTGGTGTTCTTGCGTTGTATTTCGCAACATGCAGGACCTGGTAACCTAATATGGACATGCAGCTTGTGATGTGCTCGAAATCCATGCATCTGCAAGTAGGACAAAAACCCCTCAACTCGACAAGTGGAAACCGACTTTTTTTTCCCTCTTCCGTTCGTTGCTTTTGCAGCTTCATCGTAACGGTAATAAACCCTACCGAGACACGCCCGTGTTCGTCAATGTAAGCATATATATGTACAGGACGTTCCATTCGACCATTCCCAACCGCAGAACCCGAAACCCGGATTGCTCCCGTCCAATCCGAGCTGCCAACCCTGCCCAATCCTCCCGCTAGCGTATGCAGGTGATATCCGACAGATTCAACAGCGGCACCAAGGGAAACGATCGAGACAAGGCGCGGGAAGCAGAAAGTTTGTTAGTCCGGCCGCATACGCGGCCGCATGAACCCGCCGCCCATCATCTACCCCCGTCTCTCAACCCCCTCCTTCCCCCATCAAGGTCAACCCCAGCACGCGAAACACATGACTTTCCCGTTCTGCACCGGGTCACTTCGATCGGTTCCCCGGCTGCAGCCCCTCTCCCTGTCTCCCTCCGAGACTTACTATGTACACAGTAGTAAGGCGTAATCGTAATCACTCACCCCTGCCAAACCTCACGTCAAAGTCCTTCAGCACGCTCATAATGCTCGCCGCTTCCACTTCAATTGGTGCCCGCCCGTCTCGACCGCGGCGGCCGCCTACTGGGCCGGGACGCGGCACTGGCAGTGCCTTGAGCTTTGGCAGCCAAGAACCGATGTCGTCGGCCGCTTCGTCGAAGTGCCGATGGCTAGCTAGGGTTTTGTAAGCGTCGGCACAGGAGAGGCTCAGGCCGAGATTCTGGTTGGAGTTAGAGCCAGCGCCGGTCGGCCTTGTGGCGGCAGTTGCCGGTAGAGCGGTAGGCGCTGATTGTGTCTGTGGCGGTCCCGATTTGCAGCAACCGCCTGGTCCGCCGTTGCCGCAACAACCACCGCCGCTTCCAGGGTTGTTCTTCTCGAAGTTGGCTGCTAGTGAGCGGCAGAAGAGACCCGATTTGGGATCGGCGACACATTGAGCACATGTGCCGGGCCCATTAGGGCCGCACCCGCCGGCCCTTGCGGGGGTTTTGGTGTTCTGCCTCTGTTGGAGGGACCGCAGTCCGGGAAGTTTGATAGCCCCGGTTGCTGTGACTTCCATTGGTATCGGTACGACATCGTTTTCGGAAGGGGGCGGGGTGTGTGTTTGTGTCTGTTCGGTGATACGCTGACTCGCCGGTGCTGGTAATGTCGCGGACATCAGCATGGAGTCGGCACACACACAGTAAGTGCCATCCTTGCAGAACCCACAGGAGTCTCGAGGTTCTATCGACGCCAGAGGCTGAAGGTGCGAATGTACCGGTGGTGGGAAGATAGACTGTGCCGGCTCCCTATGGCTTGGTGATAAGAACATTGCCGTAAAGTCTGTCTCCATAGTGACCCCAGCATCAGATCGCTGTCGCTTTTCCTCTGGGGAGGTTGATGGTGGCGAACTCGGAGGCAGTGGTCGTTTCAAGTCATGGGTGGCCATGGACACTCTCAGCGTCTCCTCAAGGCACTCGCACCTGGTGCCCAATGAGCACCTCCCGCATCCCATGGGGAGATCCGCGCTTCGAAGAACTTCATCTGCACAGGCACAAGAGCCGTTCGACTGGCAACCGCCGCAGCCTAGATTCGCCGGTGCAGGCTCCTCGGAAGGCGAGATTATTTGAGAAATGGAAAACGGCTGAGTCAGAGCCCGAGGCTCGGCAATGGTAACCGGCTGCGCTGCGACGTTTCTCGATGGCGCCGGCTGCAGCGGCTGCATATGCTGCGATAATCCGGCCGGCTGTCCATGCGTCTGCGTTGAGATCAGGCTGTTGTTGCTTGTGCCTCCCCGCTGGTGGGCACTGTCCCAGTTCCCTGTCGTGCTGCTACGGTCTTGTCGTTCTTTTTCTAGCATCGATTCCAGCATCTGGCATCGTGACTGGAGAGTTTGCGTCTCAATTTCCAAATGACTGATTCGTTCCTGCAATTCCCGAACTATCCGATCGTGGGCTCCCTTTTCCTCCTCGAGCTGTTCCTCTAATTCTCCAACACGAGCAGCTCTGCGCTCCCGGAAGGCCCTTTGTGCTGCCCGATTTTGGGCCTTGCGCTTAGTTGGCGGGGTGTCTGTGGCAGGCTTTCGGCCGGGTTTCGGCCGAGGAGGTATGACCCATTCCTTGCTGGTCATGCTCATCGTCCTGGACTGTGACATCGACACCGGCGATAAAATTGTCGATGCTGTCAAGCTCTTTGTTGCTGTTGAAGACCCGGCTGGAGGCGTCTTGTTTGATGTGCTGGGCCGGATTGCGATTGGAGGTGCCGTTGAGCAGGAGGATGTGGGGGTGGAGACGTACGATGGTGAGGCTGCCGAAGCGGGGCTGGACACAGAACTCGGAGAGTCGTGATTGACGGTGGTTGTGATTGACAATGCCCTGGACGGGGCTGCATCAGCCTTGTCGGGGTTTAGAGCCGGGCCTGGCGCGGCTTTGATCGCGGCGGCCATGTTTAAATCGTTGCCTGACGAGCTGTGATTCGCCGCACCGTGCAGCACAAATTTAGTGTCGCAAAGCTTTCTGGGCTGTCTCCAGTGTATTGCCGCAAAATCAAGGATTGCGGCTCTGCTGTTGATATGAGCGATGTCCAGTCCTGTCTACTCTAACCGAAGCCCGCGTTTTCGGTATCACAAGTTGAGCGCAGAGAGCGGTTGAAAAGCGGATTTTGTGAGTGTGAAGGACGTTGTGAGCAAGCGAGAAGCCCCGCACTCTGGATATCGCAAGCCGCGGAAATGCCTTGGTTGAACAGGGAGAACGGATTGGCGCAGCAATCGTGAGGCCGCTATACCTTAACCGAGGCGTTGTCAACTCAGCCGCAGAATTGATGCACCACCAGTTGAAGATGTCAAGTCGATGTGATGATAGAGGCGCCGTGCTCGTTGTTGCCAGATTGAGCGGGAAAAACTCCTCCTCCTGTTTCGACCGAGGACCGGCGGCAAGGAAGAATCTAGGAGCGAGGCCGGATGTGTCGCCCGAAACGCAAGTCCGCTGAGCGCTTTGATTCGGCAAAAAGTGAGATGGAGATGCTGATCGAACCACTGATTGATTGATAAGATAATTTTGATAGCGCTACGCTGAAAGCGGTTTGGCGCAAGCCAATGGGACCACTTTCTGCATCGGATGTGTGGATGCCCACAAAATTTCCACAGTCCCGGAGAAGCTGCACGCAGGCACGCAGAGATGGCTGTCGAGACTCGGCGGATTATACTGCAGCAATCAATTATCCCGAACAATAGTCTCTCCCAAAGCCAAGACCAATGTCAGGGCGCAGCTACTATGTATCTTAGCCGTTCTTAGATGTTTTAAAGTTCCAGTTGAGCGATGTCGGAGGACTATGACGGGGCGGATATCATGCCATGGCCGTCGGATGTGTCATTGATACCGTTTTCTCCGGGCCAAGTACCTAGCGTCAAACAAATACCGGTCCATTTGGAGAAAGACCTGGCAGGAACATTAAACTTTACCTGCCATATTTCATGTGCATCAGCTTGAATAAAATTGGGCGATGAAAGAGGCGATGAAGCCAACAAATGCAGGCGTCACTGAACAGCACAAAGAGTAGCACCTGCGCGACGTCGTACGAGAGCACACCATCGCCGAGCCTGCAGAGCTTTGAGTTGCCGCGAACCTGGGCCAACAGTATTAGGACCGTGAAAATACTTCCGAATAATATAGTAGTCATTGAGTCTGCTATTTCATCCAATTGTTGAGCCGTTGGGCTTCAAATAGGTATTTGAGGTAGAAACGACGGTGTGATGATAGAGGCATTGTAAACCAGCGGATAGTAGAATTTAGCGTCCAGAGCTCAGGACCAAAACCGCGGTATAGACAGAAACGGTGTTGGGAAACGGAATAGTCAAAACGAAGCGGGTACGTGTCCCCTACCGTTTTAATTTCTCAGATCGGGTCTTTGACACGTGACCCAAGCCTTGTTAGCAAGAGTTAGCAATCACGACCCAAAAGAAAGTGATGAACTGGCTTGTTCGCCCCTCCCAAGTAAATAACGGCAGTTTTTGGCCTTCGTTGTTGTTCAAAGGGTGCGGTTTCTTGGCCCAGCTGCTGTTGGCCGCCCCACTCCACCGGCAATTTACTGTACAATGCCTCCAGCCCGCCAAACTTAATACCGCCACAAACCACATTCCAATCCCTCCCTTCCAAAAAAACCACAACCATGTCCCACCTCAGCCTGCCCTCGCCCTCCTCCCGGCCGCCATCCTCCTACTCCCAAGCCCACTCCACCTCCAACTTCCACCTCCCCTCCTCCGGCTCCGGTTCGTCCAACCCCGACTCCGACAGCGAAGACAACACACCCCTCCCCTTCCCCGCCGCCCTCGCCCGGTCGGACTTCCTCGCCCCCGACTTCGACGCGGCAGCCTACCTCTCGGCGCTCCACACCGGCGGCCCGGCGTCGCGCCACCAGACCCTCGAGGACCTGCGCGCCGAGCTGCGCGACCGCAGCGCGGCCATCAGCGCCGAGCTGCTCGAGTTGGTCAACGCGAATTACACGGCGTTCCTGAGCCTCGGGGACGAGCTCAAGGGCGGGGAGGAGCGGGTGGGGGACGTGCGGGTCGCGCTGCTGGGGTTCCGGCGGGCTGTGGAGGAGCTGCAGGGGCGGGTTCGGGAGCGGCGGGTGGAGGTGGGGAGGGTAAACGGCGAGTTGGCCGGGGTGAAGGGGGCGGTGGAGCTGGGGAGGACGATGTTGGAGTTGGATGAGCGGCTGGCGGGGTTGGAGGGGCGGTTGGCTGTTGGGAGTGTCGGGAAGAACACCAAGAGGGGAACGGACGTGGAAGAGGAGGACCGCTGGGGGGACGATTTCGATTCGCTGGGGAGTGGTGAGGAGGAGGAGGAGGAGGAGGAAGAAGAGGGCGAGGACGAGGAGATCGAGTTCGTGAGCAGCGGGCCGTCGAAGCTGGCTGCGCTGGCGAGAGAGTATGTCCTGGCCGAAAGGATTGCGGAAAGTCTTGGCCGGGAGCTGCCGTTTGTGAGGAAAATGGAGGAAAGGATGGCGCGATGCCGGAACACGATCTTACTCGACTTGAGCACGGCGTTGAAAGAAGCGCGCAAAGCCGGGCCAAAGGGGCAGGGGCGTGTTATCAAATATCTGGCGATTTACAGGGTCTTGGACGCGCAAGCCGACGCGGTCAAGGTGCTGAAGGAAAAATAAGGGAGCCGATCAACGGCATTTGCAGTAGACTAAAGATACCCAACCATTTGACGCGCTTGACTTCATGAAATTATGGTACACGACATACATCTATGGTACAAAAAAGGTTGCGTTACATGACAGATTGCAGGCTCTCCGGCTTCAGCTTCTCGTCGGTCGGGTGGAACAAGCCGTTCAGGCTAAACCCGGGACCGTTGGTGGAGCTTAGCACGACCTCGTCGAGTGTCTTTGGGTGGTTCTCGTCAGCGTTGGTGACGTCCATCTTCAGCAGAGACATGAGCGACTTGACGTTGTCAGACAACATCTGCGGCGTGAAACCCAACTGGCCAACTGCCATCCTCACCACGCCGTTCCTCTCCCTGTATTCATCTGCGCCGATGAGCTCCTGGACGGTAGCCATAAGGTCGCTTGTGATGGTCTTGGTCTTCGCGCTGGGCATCAGGCCCTTGGGACCAAGGATCTTGCCGATATTTGCCTTCTTCAGGGCATCCTGGCTGTCGACATGGCAAATCAATTTGTTGAAGGGGATGTTGCCTTCTCGGATACTCTGAAAAAGGCTCTCTTCTCCGACCGCAACCGCACCGAGCTGCTGTGCTTCGGACATCAGGGGGCTATCCTCGGGGCAGATGACGCCGATGCGCGTGTCGGTCTTGACGGGGAATGGAAGACGGATGCGGTTCCGGATCACGGGACCGCTCTTGTTTGTTCGGAGCTTGACGGCGAGTTCGTACTTGACAACAGCGGGCGGACGGCCGACCTCGAAAGCGCGGAGATAGCTAGATGCAATGTCAGCACGAGCACGAGCACACTAGGCGAGATGCTTTGGGTGATGAACTTGCCGCATGGCGTCGCATAGCGAGAACTGCTCCATCGGAGCAAGGTCGTAGCAGCGGAACGTCTTGTAAACCTTCTTCTTCTTCGCTGGGCGCTTGCGCATGCCTCCTCCACCGGACGCATAGCGGACCAGCGGCACCGTGGCTGATGGGAGCAGGAATTTCGGTATTGTCGAGGTTACGACCGGTCTTGCTGGAGCTGTTATGCTGAGCCTTGCCAGCGAGGCAAGACAATGGTTGATGGAAGCCATCGTGCCGAAATACAGCTGCCAAACACGAGGCTGTTGCGTTGTGTCGCGAACTCGGGCCCCAGACTTGCGGTTGCACCTTTCAGTTCAGAAAAAAAGTTGGGCCCGAGCTGCAGGCAGATTGAGGCCTCAATTGTTAGGCGAAAAGTCGACAGGGGATCGCCGGCGACAAGGGGAACGAACACTCTCGACAGGGGCTGACTCACCGCCCGGCACAATAGGCGCTACCCCGCCACAGATTGGGCATGCCCTCTGCCCCTCCAAAAGTTTGCAGAAGGTTAGGGAAAGTTGACTCAGATAGGTAGACGGGCCGGGACCGACATATACCTAAGAAACTTGCCGCCGAACTCTATTCCATTGCCCCAAGTCAATTACCACGCGGACACAAACAACATGAAGGTGGACGAGCTACAGCCGCTTGAGGGGCTCCTCACGGCGGATTTCCGTCAGATCGAGCCGCAACTGCAGGCCCTGGACAAGCACCTGATCCTCCGCACATACCTCGACGGCTATATCCTCGGGGACATCGACACCAAAATTTGGCTGGCACTCCGTGGCAACCGCGCCGCCGTGTCGTTCATCAAGCGGGGTAGCCTCGCCAATCTCGCCCGCTGGTTCCAGTTCATCGAGGAGAACCACCCTGAGATCCAGGCTGAGGTCAAGGCCAAGGATGCGGCCGCAAAAGCCAAGGTCGCCGCGGCGAGCAAGGCCGGCGCGAGCTATGCCTTGGCCTTGCAAAACGCCGACAAGGGCGTTGTCACTAGATTCTTGCCCGAGCCTTCGTGAGCTGCCCCGCAACTGTTTCCCCCCAGAGAGGGACATGATCAACTGACTTAGACCAGGGGATACCTGCACATTGGACACGCCAAGGCTGCCCTTCTTAGCGACTACTTCGCTCACCAAGCTTACAAGGGGACACTGCGTCTTCGCCTCGACGACACCAACCCGTCCAAGGAGAAGCAAGAGTACCAGGATTCGATTATTGAGGATCTCGCCTTGATGGGCATCAAGCCCGATGCGCTCTCGTACACATCGGATTACTTTGACTACCTGTACGACATGTGCATCCGGCTTATCAAGGAGGGCCACGCATATGCCGACGATACCGATCAGGAAACGATGCGCGATGAGCGCTGGAAGGGCATTGCTTCGAAGCGGCGCGACAGGACGGTCGAGGAGAACTTGCGCATCTTCGAGGAGATGAAGCAAGGTTCCGACGAGGGCAAACAGAACTGCATCCGCGCCAAGCTCTCGGTCGACAACCCGAACAAGGCCATGAGAGACCCCGTCATTTACCGGTGCAACGTTGAGACACCCCATCACCGGACCGGCACCAAGTGGAAGATGTACCCGACGTACGACTTTGCCTGTCCTGTCGTCGACAGCCACGAGGGCGTTACCCACGCCCTGAGGTCTACCGAGTACACGGACCGGAACCCGCAATACCAGTGGTTCCTGGATACACTCAAGCTGCGGCAGGTCTATATGTGGGATTTTGCTCGGATGAACTTCATTCGGACATTCCTCTCCAAGCGCAAGCTTGCCAAGCTGGTCGACACCGGAAAGGTTTGGGGCTGGGATGATCCGCGCATGCCGACAGTCCGTGGCGTCCGCAGACGGGGTATGACCATTCCTGCCTTGCGCGACTTCATCCTCAAGCAAGGCCCCAGCCGGAACGTGGTCACCATGGACTGGACGAATTTCTGGGCCAGCAACAAGAAGGAGATCGACCCAATTGCACCGCGTCACACTGCCATCCTGCAGAAGGACATTGTCAAGGTGACCGTCACCGGCGCCGAAGCCCCTGCGGAGCCTTTCTCCACCGACAAGCCGAGGCACCCCAAGAACAAGGACGTCGGCACCAAGAAGGTCGTCTTCGGGCCGGAGCTACTCCTGGATCAGGCTGATGCCAAGAGCTTCAAGGACGGCGAGGAGATCACCCTTATGGCATGGGGCAACGCGTTCGTCCGCCAAATCTCGGGCGGCGACCCCATCCCCAGCCTCATCTGCGAGCTGAACCTGCAGGGCGACGTCAAGAAGACCGAGAAGAAGGTCACTTGGCTTGCCTCCAAGGGCCAAAAGCTGGTGCCGGCCGAGCTCTGGGACTTTGACTACCTCATCACCAAGGACATTCTGCAAGAGGAAGACAACATGGAGGATTTCTTGACGCCCGTGACCGAGACGATGGACGAGGCGTGGTGCGACGAGGCCGCGGCCCAGCTCAAGAAAGATGATATCATCCAGCTCGAGAGGCGCGGCTACTACCGCGTGGACAAGGGACTGGATGACTGGAAGGACGGTGAAGAGGGAGCGAAGGGCAAGAGGCTGGTGCTGTTCTGCATCCCCACGGGTAAGACGGGTCCGAAATAGTCCGTCTGGAGCTGTGAGTTGGTTGCGATTAGCATAGGAATGTCGCGCGACATGTCGAAACTCTACGCCAATGAATCGCTATGTAGCGCGTGCTTGCAGTCCTGTGCAAGTCATAAAACATAATTCATGCACCGCCCCTATTAGTTCAGCCCCCAGAGATGCTGGCCGACTTCGGCTCTGCTCAACCACGCCGAGACCGAGTCCAAGCACGTCCAAGCCTTGTCTAATATGTTGGCGGGTAGATGCGGGCCTTGCGCCCTTCGAACGTTGAGAGAACCTCGAAATACGCAGGGCCCTGCATTACACATAATGCGACATTGTTTTGTCTCAAATTCCAGACCGCCCGCCTTGAGCCGAGGTTCGAATCACGACGACGCACAGGGAATGGCTTGGCAGTCTCCAGGTCATTTCATTGTCCATTACCATGACGTCATTTACCACTGCTATTTTTCCAACCAGTTCATATGATGCACACACGTGTTGTTTACCTGAGCTTTGTACCGAGTACTTTGTATGTACATACAACATTCCTCGTGCGGCACAATCATCTGCATCGTCTCACACACCAATGGCACACATTAATATCTCTTCTGGTTGAGGATTCGGCATTGGTCTATCAAATCTCAACCGTCGATCAGTATTACAACAGCAAACACAGCAATTAATTTAGCCCACGGCCAAGCACCTCACGTGCCAAATTCACTGAGTCTTCACTGTCCAGTGCCGCCGAGAATAGACGGGCATTTGACGCGTAGAGAGGTATTCTATATTCATTCCAAGTCAAGCATCCGACAATATGGCCAACTATGGCGGTGAAGCCGCCAATTACTACCATCAGCAGCCCGCTGGCCCGCCTCCTCCGCCCAACACTTACCAGATGAATCCCCAGCAGCAGCAGCAGCAGCAGCAGGACGGCTACTATAACAACGGCCCGGCCAACGGCGGCCAATACGTGCCTCCGTCGTACCCTCCCCCGCAAGGGGAACCAAAGGGCCCGCCGCCCTCCTACGATGAAGTCTTCGCAATTCAAAAGCCGAAATGGAATGATCTATGGGCCGGCATCCTCTTCCTGGCCACCTGCGCGGGATTCGTGGTGGTGTCGGCAATATCCATCCAAGGTTACGGTGAGTATCATCATTCATTCAATCAAACATCAAGTCTCTTGATCCAAATTATCCATGTCATCCTAACAAGCCCTCTAGCCGCAACCCGCCGCGAAAACTCGGGCGGCCTCAACGGCCAGCTCAACACGTTCGGCCTGACCACCCACACAATCTATCTCTTCCTCTGGGTGCTCATCACGGCCATCGTGCTCAGCTATGCCTATATGTGGCTGATCCGCAAGTTCACCAAGCAGTTCGTCTGGGTCACGGGCATCCTCAACATCGTCTTCGGCTTCGCCACGGCCATCTACATGCTCAGCCGCCGTTACTACTCGGGCGGCATAGTGTTCCTGCTCTTCTCCATCTTCATGGTCATCTGCTTCCTCAGCTGGCGCAGCCGGATCCCCTTTAGCGTGCTGATGCTGCAGACCGCCATGGACGTGGCAAAGCGGTTCGGCCACGTCTACCTCGTGAGCGCCATCGGCGGTTTGCTGGCAACCGCTTTCGCCGCGTGGTTCTCGGTGACCCTGGTTGCTGTCTACGTCAAGTACGAGCCAAGTTCGAATAATCCCGCCTGCCGTCAAGGCGCAGGTGGGTGCAGTACGGGAAAGGTGATTGGACTTATCGCGTTCATCACCTTTGCCGCGTATTGGATCTCGGAGTGGCTCAAGAACACGATCCACACCACCATCTCCGGCGTGTACGGGTCGTGGTACTTCAACTCGAGAAATTACCCGACCAAAGTCACGCGTGGTGCGTTGAAGCGGGCGTTGACCTACAGCTTCGGGAGTATCAGCCTAGGTAGTCTAGTGGTGGCTATCATCAACTTCTTGCGGCAGCTGGCGTCGGTTGCGCAGCAGCAGGCTGCATCCGAGGGCAACATCATCGGCACGATCCTGTTCTGCATCGTCGGGTGTCTGATTGGCATCCTCGATTGGGCCGTCCAGTTCCTCAACCGCTATGCCTTCTCGCACATTGCCCTGTACGGGAAAGCATACATTCCAGCCGCAAAAGACACCTGGAGGTTCGTTCCCCCTAATTAACCCCCTAACCACCAACCCACCAACCCACCACCCCACTAACCATTCCCCGGCCCCTCGCGATCTAACCCTCTTTCTCTCTCATAGGATGATCAAAGACCGCGGCATCGACGCCCTCATCAACGAGTGCCTGATCGGCCCCGTGCTCGGCATGGGCGCCACCTTTGTCGGCTACGCCTGCGCCCTGCTGGCCTACATCTACATGGTGTTTACGGATCCGGCTTACAATGCCGGCGGCGGCTTCACTCCCGTCGTAGTGGCGTTTGCTTTTTTGATGGGGCTGCAGATCTGCAACGTCTTCACCACGCCCATCAGCAGCGGCATTGACACCATCTTTGTGGCGGCCGCGTGGGACCCCGACGTCATGATTCGGGATCATCCTGACTTGTATCATCGCATGGTGCAGGTATATCCCAATGTGCAGCAGGCTATTCATGCTTGAGGGTGATTGTATGGGGTTGATATTTGAATGGGGACGGAAATGGTGAAGGGTAATCATCAAGGTGTTGATTGAGACTAGCTGAAGTGGGTTGAGGGCGTCAACGGGAACTTGTTTGCACCACGCAAGTAACTGCTACAACTAGTCATCAATCATACAGCACCACCACATTTTCTCAGAAGTTCTTTCACGCCATTCCGGATCCCATCACAGGACATTGCGAATCCAATGTCACTGATTGTGAAGCGGCTGTCAAGCATCTCTACGAAAACCTCGAGGAGATGTGGATGGAGCTCTTGGGGATCAGAGTGTGATAGATTTGCCGAGCTACCTTAAAAAAGCCGGCGTAGATACCGCCCTGCCTCTTCCGCCGCAGACCAAGTCCCCAACCGCAAAAGAAGGATTCCTAGATGGAACGAAATATAAGGAAAGAAAGAAAAAAAAAAAAAGAAAGGATTAAAACCCAAGAAAGGGGGGGGGTTGCCATGCCAGCCGAGAGCACAGTCAACGGGTAGAAAATACAAGTAGTAAATAAATAAATAAATAAAAAGTAGGTAGTTCGTAACCAGAATCCCAACCTCACCCCCGCGAACTACTCGCAACGCTCTGCCCCGCCACCCTCCTCCTCCCTCCTCCCTCGCTCCCCGTCGCGGCAGGCACAGCCACAGACTGTCGCGCCCGTGCCTGTCCTGGCCTCTGTTCCAGTCCCTTGCTCTGGCTCTGGCTCTGGCTCTGGCTCTGGTTCTGCCGCAACCCCTGGCTCTGGGCGTGGGAGGCGGCTGTCCGCTCTTGCGGCTGCTCTTCCTGGGGTCTTGGGCGGCGCTGGGCTGGCGTGGCTGTCGCTGTGGACTGGGGCTGGGGCTGGCGTTGCGGTTGCGGACGGGGTTGTTGTTGTTGGTGTTGTTGTCGTTGTTGTCGTTGTTGTGGTGGTGGTGGTGCTGCCGCCGACGAGGGCCGGGTTGGAGCTGGCGCCTTGCCTTTGCTTGTGGCGGCTTGTGCGAGGCGTTGCTGTTGCTGCTGCTTTAGTCTTTGCTGACGCTGGAGGCGCTGCTGTTGTTGTATCTTGGAGGGCCGGGATTGCACTTGGATTTTGGTGTAGTGGGCGGGTGTTGGGTGGGCAGGGAGCGCGTCCGGGTTGGCGGCGGCGGCGGCTTGTTTCAGCTTTCTCTTCTTTTTCTTCTTCCTTGCGGCTGCTTCCCGGGCGTCGCGTTTTGCCTCTTCTGCCTCGGCCTTGAGGTCTTTTATCGGTGCTTCGAACCCGTCTGGCGAGATGTGGGCGTCGTACATCACCGTCTCGTCCGGCGGGTACTTTTTGGTGACCCGGCGGCCCGAGTTTTCGAGCTTGGTGACCTCGCTCTTGGTCATCTTGGGAGCAAAGCCAGAGCAGTAGAGGTTGTACTGTTTCTGTTGGTCGAGGAGGAAGAAGGATTTCCTATAGTAGCTGAGGTTGAACCCGCTGCTGTCCTTGCCGCTTTTCGTGGCATGCGGGCTGAGTTTCTTGACTGCTTTGCCTGTCTTCTTTGTCCCGGACTTGACTCTGGACCATACGGTCTTCTTTGGAGGGGGTGCGTCAACTTCTGTTGATGTGTGGTCAGCAACGTGGGGAACTACTTTGCAGGGTACGGGAACGCATGAAGGGGAGCCATACCATAATGGAACACTGGCACCGGCTTGCCGCCGGGCCCTATTGCAAGTTTCCTGGTGGTTCTTTTAGCAGCGGTCTGCGGCTTCTGTGCCGAACTCTGCGCCGGTCTTTGCGCCGGCCTTGTTGCCACCCTGCCACCTTGTCCGGGTGCAGGCATGTTGGTGGTGGGAAATATTCAGATTGATCGCAGGGTAGTGTAGGGTGGGCAGTGGCCAAAGAACGGTAGGGACACGACACACGCCCTGGTCAGTGGTGAGAAAATACTTGGTAGGGACGGAGTCAAGGGAGCGGCAACGCAATCAAGGCCGGATCTTGTGCCGTACCTGAGACCTTTAAGTGCATTGCGGGTTGAGAAAACAAGGAGAGTCGGCAATGACGGGGGCTTTGGATGTGGTTCCAAGACGTTGACGTCGGGCACAAGGTCATGTTCTAACGCTTTGATCTTCCCGCTGGCCCGATTTCTTTCCCCAGCTGCCGCAGGGGATGGGGTGGAACAGCCCGGGCATGGCTCTCGACGGCCGGCTTGGCGGCCGGGAATTGTGGAGAATCTCGTTTTATGCCCCGTCCGCGCCCCGTCGGCCGGCCCGGCTGAGTTTCGGGGCTAGGCCGACAGGGGTAGACCGGCAGGGGTTGGCTGTGCCGAATAGCCGCGTCACGCAGTATCACATGGTCAGCTTGTGATAAATCATTTCATGTTGGCCGGAACATTCAACATACCTCCTCTCGTTTGTGTTATCGCGGTGCAGTCACCCGAAAATCGTAGGCATGACGAGGACAGATGGGATTGGTTTCTTCAATGCGGCCATGTCAGAATGCGTGCAAAACAGTTTGGAAAGCATTCAGCTCAATTCAAATCACTGTGGCCTCTGTTGGGTCACGAAGTAAAGAAAAGCAATACCCATCAGGTATACCAGAAAGCCTAGGACCGTTTGGCATTTGCAACCGCTACGGAAATCATCAATCATCACTAACATTTCCTCCCTTACCCATAACCTCCCACCAAACCCCCCAATCAACCCTGCGCCGGCAAATTCCCCATCCGAATACTCTCTCCCGAAACCGAGTCCTTCCCCCCCTGCGACGCCTGCGATCCGTCAACCCACTTTACCGCCCTTCCAGAATCCCTCTCCCTCACCAGCCTCTTCTTCCTCTCCCGCTCCCGGTAAAACAAGAACCCCAGGCCCAGCACCAGCGCGAAACCCACCACACTCCCCACCACGGCGCCCGCGATGGCCCCCTTAGACAAGCCTCCGCCCTCTACGACCTCGACCGGGCCAGGCGTGTCCAGCGGCGGCCCGTTCTCGCCATGGCCAGGTAGGTTCGTCGGGATGCCTGTTGCCGTCGGTGCGGGCACGTCGACGTCGTCGGTGGCGTTGAAGCAGGGGATGTTGGCTGGGTTAATGTTGGAGGCGGCGACAAAGGTGATGTCGGCGCAGGCGTAGAAGGTTTGGTTCTCGGGCCGGTCAAAATCGGCGGTGTAGAGGACTTGGATGGTGGCGTTGGTGCCTGGGACAATGGTCGAGGGTTGGTCGGGGATGGAGAGGCAAGTGTGGCCTGGGTCGAGCTCGGGGATGGGGGAGGCCGCGAGTGGGGCGAAATCGGATTGGGATTTGGGATCTGGAGAGACGGGGGAAGTTGTTAGATGACGGAGGGAGGGTGAGAAAAGAGATAGTTTAGGCGGAGCGAAATACCGTTGACAAAAGAGATGCTCAGCTTGGCGTCGTAGGAGTCATCCTGGGCTACGAAGGCAAGCTTCCCCCCGGCTTTCAACTGGTGTCAGTGTTGGAGTTTAACTGGAAGGGACCCACGCTATCGGACTCACTGAGAGGAAAGTTTGTTCTGTTGACGACGCTCGCAACAGAGCCACACGGAGGCGTGTTATCTGTCTCCGCCGACCAGGCACGGTCGGGCGGCCACATAAACGCGGCTGGGCCCTGCTTTTCAGATGCACCCATGGCGCCAGCTACCAGCGCCAAAAGAAGGCTTGGCCGGAGAGCACGCATTTTGTAGTATGCAATGCAGGAGACACGAGGTTCGCAGCGGACTTCTCACAAAGCGGTAGAATCCTTCTTGAAGACCAAGAATCCGAAATGAGAGATGAAGACAGACGAGGAGGAGCACAATTTACACAAAGACGGGTGGGGTGCCAGCACATCGGCTATTGTCGAGTAGGACTGCATGACATGGCAGCAGCCGGTAGCACCGCCGTCTTTTATGTACCGTACTGCCAGCCCCCCAGGCCCCCCATCGCAAGACGACTTGCCGAATGGATGGATGTCTTGGGATGGCCCGGTTGGGATACCCGTTGCGAGAGACTGAAACTTGGCGTTTGTCCTCGCCGAGACGGAAGGCACATGCACAGAATGGCTCGCCACTTGGCGAGTTCAATTGACCATTTGCCGCACACAGATGTCCCGGGGATTTTTACTGCCCAGTTCCAATGACAAATGTTGCGGTCAGTGCAGTGATCCGACTGAACAAGCAGTCAGAGTTTTCCCAGTGGCCTGATCCATATCGGCCTACGCCCCTTTTGGGCAGCATCCGATGGCACCTTCCCGAGCTTCCCCTCAGTTCTCACGGTGCTTCCAAGCGCTCCTCGCTCCCGAAGCGGCGAAGATTGGTCCGCTATTGCTCAGATGATCAGATAAATTGCCTTGGCGCGTGCGTCCCACTTTTGATTAGATCTGATCCGGCTGCACCATTGGACAGCCATGAATCCTGCCCCCCAAGGATCATGGGCTAGGGGGGAGAGAAAAGAGAAGGCAGGCAGGGGAGAAGTCGGCGAATTCGCGCAGCCGATATCGCATGGTGGTTGGGCCACTCCGTATTCAAACGGACTTCAAACCCAATTCAGAAATTTCAGTCTGGGATTGTGCCGAGCAGCTTGGTGGGTGGCAGGCGTTCCTGTGTTAGCCCACTGTTAGCTACAGTAACTTCCCAGCCGCAGCACTGATATTGTAACCCCCCCCCGTCTCCGGCCAATCCAGCGTCCTGCCATAATTACCTTCCCTTCCCCTCTGCTTTCCTTTGTCTTTTGTGCCGGCACACTCTTTTGTTTTTGCATAGCCCCTTCCTGTGTTGACACCAAGAGCGTTATCTTGTGATAGCTGCAATCGTTCGCCTTCACCTCCTTCCCAATCGTTCAACATGCGCAGCGTCCTACTCTCATTGTGCTTGACACTGCTGTCAGCAGTCAGCGCCAATGCGTCGCCCGACACCGGCTCGGACTACGCTCTGATCCTGAGCCGCCAGGCTCCGGGCACACCTCAGTATGAGTGCCACTTCAATTGCGGTATGATTATTGTTATTTTTTTCTCTCCCTCGCAGCGCTCTTCGTACCATCACGGCTTCCAATTGTCTCCAAATAGCGTGAGAGGATTTTGACGGTTTCCTTCGGGCCCCCGGTCTCCTGGAGCATTCATGATACTGTCGCCCAACACAGACAAAGGGCCAAGAAGGAGATTATCTACCTACCTAAACTCGCCTCGCCAAACACCAATGTTCCAAAACCACGACTGACACCTTCCCCTTCAGGCAACGCCCTCGCCGGCGGACGCAACCCAGCACACTGCGACAACTCTACCTGGGTCGACTACTACGAAGCGTGCCTCGAGTGTGCCCTCGACTTTGACATCTGGACCATCTACGGCAACGGTGTGAGCAGTGCCGCCTCGGCTTGTGGATTGAGCGCCACTCCGTCGCCCTCGGGCGATTCCGAATCGGGCCCGTCATCAACGTCCGACTCTGGTTCGAGTGAAACGGTTGCCCCGTCGTCAACTTCTGGCTCCGATTCGAGTGGAACGTCTGCCGCGGGCAGCATCATTCCTACTACGGAAGCTTCGGAAACCCAGACTTCAGCAGGCCCCGCGACGACCGCGCCTCCGAGTACCGAGTCCGGAGCGGATTCTACTCCGGCCCCCACCAGCGTATGTGAAACTCGATTCTGGTACAATGCATCCTGGGAAGTATTACTGATCTCTGTTTATAGTCCGTATCGACGGCCGGCGCGTCAGGGTTTGCGGTCCATGCCTCTGGCCCTCTCTTGAGTGCAGTGGCCTTTGCCAGCACCTTCTTGGGCCTCATGGGAGCGTGGTGATCTAGACGCTATACGAAGATCAATTGATGTAAGATTAGTATCATTTAAGCAAGCAAGCTGGAAACTTGCCTACTGAGGCACTTAATTGATTGTCCGTTGCCACAACCTTCTAATAATACTTGACTTCTAACCTTAGCCCTAATCACTTGTAAATACTCCGGTCGACGACTACACCCACAGCTCTTTGTATGATATATTACCTAATACAACAACACCCAGATCAACGCCCAAATATGTAACTCCACCCGCGCAGCTTAATGATGTTCACTCCGCCGAGTACATCCATGGACGTGACAAAGGTTCGTCAGCAGCTGCACGCTCTTTTGGAAGCTGGCGGAGTATGATCGAATAAATTCGAGGAACCGAGCCTTCTCGTCCCCCTCGAAGACGCCTTCAAGCGACTCCAGAGCCCTCTCTACCGGTATAGAAATAAGGCCTTTCCATTCGCCAGATGACAAGGATCATTCTCGGCGAGGTCATCCTCGTCGTGGATCCTTAAAAGAGGCCGCTCCTCTAAGAGATCCCATGTCTTGGCAACATATTGTCAGTCTGGCTCCAGAAAAGTTACCCATGATGAAGATTTGTATTGCCCGTGAAAGAGGAGCTTATTAGTAATTACGAGTCACACTTGCAACGGTATGCAAGGAATTAAGGCCGGGAGGGACTGGCAGAGAGCGTCAAGGTCAAGGTCGCGGGTGAAGATTTCGTTCAAAACTTTGTTCGGCTGCAAATTTTGAAAATAATCAACGCAGGTTGAAGTCCAGGAGCGCCAAGACGAAGACGTCGTGGAGACCATAGGACCCTTGGAGTTTGAGATGGTCGCTGAGCATCCCAATGATTCTCTTGGCCGCCATGGTTGGATTCTCGGTCTCGATGTTCTTTAGATGTTGATATGTTCCCAGTTCACAATCTAACCAAAGAGGGTCGACACAAATCTTCAAAGACGATGCATGGTATTTAAAACCTTTTTCTTTCCGTCGACGCGCTTTCTCCCCACCCCAGAAACACACTCACACTCATGTGGATTGCACCCAAACCTATCTCAAACCCCCCCCTACCCCCCCCCCCCCCCCACTAGACCTCCGATCACATCCCCAAGAACAGAGCATGTACGTATGGTATGCACAGATACCAAACTACCCAGTAACATTCATGTACCCGGCCCTCACGGGCAGGCCGAGCCCGACCTTGCCGACGAACGCGGCGAGGTCGAAGCCAAACGTCTGGCCGACCTGGGCGCGCGTGACGGCAAAGCCCGCCGCCGTCTCGTACAGCAGGCTGACGTAGCGGTGCGCGTGCGGCGGATTCTCGGCGGGCGGCGCCGGGCCGACGTACGCCACGGGACCGGCGGTGCCCGAGGGCGGGGTGAGCGTGTAGATGCTGCTGTTGGTGGAGGTGGTGGTGGTGGCGGTGGTGGAAGGTTTGAAGCCTGTTATGAGGGCGTCTGGATTGGTGGATGGGGGTTAGTTTGGTCTTGCGGTGGGGGCTCTGGTTTTTGGGTTTGGGTTCGACGTACGTAGGTTTGTGCGGCGTGGGCCGGCGGAGGGGTTTTGGAAGTTGGATGGCCTATTGATGTCAAAACTCGGAACGTGGGGGGTTAAGTCCGGAGGGGGTAGGGGAGGTTCATTACACGTCGAGATCTGGGGTTTGCTGGTTAGAGTTTGGGGCTCGAATAGCGGCTGGCAGAAGGGAAAGAAGACACACCAATCATCATCCAGAGGTAGGACGGCCCTGTCAGAGGCGCGTCGCTGGTGCCGATGGTCGGCTGGCGTGCAGTCTCTGCGGCGTTGTCATAGTGTCAACCGTCTGCCCTCCACGACCGGGGGATGAGTAGGTAGGTAGTGAGGCGTCCCCTCTCACGTACCCGCTTTGGAAAAGCTGGTGCCCGGCTCTCCCACGGCTTTGCTGCCGAAGATGATCTCCAACTTATCCTTCACCTCGGGCACAAAACCCGCCGGCGTTTGCGCGGCCACGAGGCCAGCGAAGAGAAGCGAAGACGCAATGGTCTTGGTGGAGAACAACATGGTGAAAGCCGTCACGATCGCACAAGATGAGAGGGTAGCGAGCGCCCGGGTCAGGGCAGGAAGAAGGGACAGCGGGGTCAAGACATATTATAACCGATTTGCAGACCATTCTATGAGTGCCTAAATAACGGTCCATGGGTGTATGCCAAGCCAACTTGCGTGTTTCGTTGTAATTACTTCTTCTGTTTATAGCCGGTGCTTGCGATGGGTAATATTGGTGATGGAGAGAACCCCGTTTAATTACCTAGAATGCCAGCAATTAAAACCCAGCCGGCAATGCTGGGTCCTTCCATCTTTTTCAGCACTAGAGAGCTCTGATGGGGAGGGCAGAAGGCAGATGCAATGAAGAAAGATTCGTGTTTCGATAGCAAGACAGATTCTAATTACCTGTCAAACGAAATAGCAACTCCATACCTAGCGGTATCTAGACAACCTAAGACTCCCAACTCCAGACCAGCCACCAGCTAACCAGGTATCACATATCACAAAAACACACCGCGGCTTATTTTCCATCCCACACCTTCGGGCCCGGCGGTGTGTAGCTTTTAAATGGGATGTGAATGTTGAAATGCAAGCCCGGGTCCTCATACGTGTACCCCTTGTTGAAATCAAAGTTCTGGTCCGGAACGGCATTCCCCGACCCGTCCACCTCAAGCTGCACACAAGTCGGATAGGACTCGGCGCCGCGGTTGGCGAACTCTGGGCGCGGGTCGTTTCCTGCGTAGTCGGCCTGGTGCAGCGCCAGCAGCTCCTGCCGGACCAGGTACTTCCCCTTGGCGAGGGACTTGGGCAGCGTGAACTCGACCTGGCCCTTGTTGGCGATCATCTTGATGGTGGCCCACTGGGTGCCGTCCCAGCCTTCCTGGGCGATCTTGGTCCAGATGGGGCCCACGCCGTTGTCTTTGGTGTAGGGCGCGATGTAGGTCAGGATGGCGCCCTTGTGCGAATCGTCCAGGACGTAATCGTTTGGGTCGTCCGGGTTGTCGTGGTACCACAGGAACGAGAGCTTGTCGCCGGCCGAGGCCTTGACGAAGGAAGGAGGGCTGGTTTCGCTCCCCTTGGTGTTGCAGACAATCTCGGGGCTTTCCAGCTTCTTTACGGGATCGTTGGTGAGGGGGGAGCGGATGTACTTGTTCTTTCCATCGCCTTGGGACTGACCGTTGACCGACACACGGTGCATGGTTATGTGGGCAGAGGCGGTGCTAGCCAGGGCCAGGGCAACGGTAGCAAAATTGAGGAACATGGCGGGCTGAAAGGGTGAGAAAGATCAACAAGCAAGACCAATAACTAGGTACTACTGAACCGGTGGAATTGGTAGAGTTGTGGAATTGTGGAATTGTAGAATTGTAGAATTGTAAAATTGCAAGTCTGAATGGAACACTTGTGGAAATGTCTAGGACACATCTTGATTATAATCGCGCCGGATCGCAAGTGAATCGGATCCTCTTCATGCCAGACCAGAGTCGCCAGCCTCTCGACCTGGGCTTGTGCACATTCCAGCGTGAGACGAGGTGTTTTGGCGAAGGCGGTGGGACCTTTGCGGGCTGGCAAACGGTTTCCAATCCTCGCGCATTTGATTGGTGACGCTGGCGGTCGTAATCCTCCAGGCGATTGCAGTCATGACCGGCCGCCCGTGTGCTGTTTCGTGATATCGGACGGTTCCCGGGTGATCGACTTGTTTTCCGTTTATGGGCCACCGAGTCGCCCGGCCCGACCCAAACAAGGGCAAAACCACCGACGCTGGCGGCCACAAATGACCCGACGCCGCCCGGTTCAAGGGTTGGGGTTGCACAATGGTATGTGCAGTACGTACAGTACATACCACGTGCATACGTAATGCACATACATGCAAGAAACACCGGCTCGACGTAATCCCCTAAGTCCGATCCCACAATTGCCAATTGCCCCGTATTGGGAGTTGGGAGCGCCGATTCGGTCATTAGCTTTAACACCGCCGTTGTAAGACAAGTCAGAGGTGATCAGTAAGCCCAGTGCATGACAGCACCAAGAGTTCAGGGGCCGGACAGAAAGTAAGAAGATGTTGAGGGTTGAGACTATTTATTATAAGTAGCTCATCGACACT
The DNA here is from genome assembly GCA_023628455.1 of Chaetomiaceae sp. B2702. Taxonomy (NCBI): domain Eukaryota; kingdom Fungi; phylum Ascomycota; class Sordariomycetes; order Sordariales; family Chaetomiaceae; species Chaetomiaceae sp. B2702. The sequence goes on along the minus strand of JAMAKP010000022.1, from coordinate 337,906 downwards.
CCTGGAGCCATTGCCTGGATTTTGCTGCACAAGCACAGCACCCTCGATTACCGCACCGACATATCCAGCATTCCAGATTGCCCCCTTGATTTAGTGCCAGATATTATATCAGGGACTGTACTGTACATACCTATTTAACACCATGCCCGTCCAATACAACGCCCAGACCACCGGTCCCGAGCTCGTGCAGGAGCTTGCCGACAGCATCAAAGGCAAGGTCATCCTGACCACGGGCGTCTCGCCCGGCGGCCTCGGTGCACATTTTGTTGAAACCATCGCCACCGCCAAACCTGCTCTTCTGATCCTCGCCGGCCGCAGCACTGCCAAGGTGCAGCAGACAGCCGATGCCTTGGCCGATGCCCATCCCGACGTCAAGACACGCGTTCTCCGCCTCGATTTAATCTCGCTGGCGGCCGTCCGCGAAGCCGCCGCCGAGGTGAATTCGTGGGACGATGTCCCCGCCATTGATGTCCTCGTCAACAACGCGGCCATCATGGCGGTGGACTACGCCGTCTCGCCGGATGGGTTTGAGAGCCAGTTTGCGACCAACCATCTCGGCCATTTTCTCTTCACCAACTTGATCATGGCCAAAATCCTGGCCGCCAGCAAGCCAAGGGTGGTCAGTGTGAGCAGCAACGGACATCGGATGAGCCCAGTGAGGTTCGCTGATATGGACTTTCATGTGAGTCAAAGTCAAGTCAATTTGGATCACGGTACCTATTCATTAGGTACCTAGTCAGTCCGTCGAGGGAAACAAGGGCTGACTGGCTTGGCCACACCAGGGGGGCGAGAACTACAACAAGTGGCACGCCTACGGGCAGTCCAAAACGGCAAACATGCTCATGGCGCTTTCGCTTGCCGAGAAGCTTGGCTCAAAGGGCCTGCGTGCATTCAGTTTGCATCCTGGCGCGATATACACAAATCTTGGGACCCATCTGAGTTGGGAGGGTGAATTTGACTCACTACGTACGTGGATTCTGTTGCTTCCTTCGTTTTTCAGGTGACAGAAAAGGAGAAGAAAAATCCATCTCTTTTTTCTTTCAGGCTAACAGCATACGTAGGTGTGGTGGACAGGGCGCTGGGGAACAGGGCCGGCTGGGAGGAGATGCAGTTGAAGAACAACGACGAAGGAATTGCCACCCACGTGTTTGCCGCTTTTCACCCCAGCTTGGAAGGTAGGTGGTCACTTGGTTTCCATGTCGCCCTTTTCTTCCCCCATCCGATGCTCATAAAGCTGACCATCCATCCATTGCACAGAGTACAACGGCGTCTACCTCAACGACGCACACGTTGCCGATCCGTGGACCGAGACGGTCAAGCCGTGGGCCACGAGCCCCATCGAGGCGGAGAAGTTGTGGAAACGAAGCGAAGAACTGGTTGGCCAGGAGTTTCTGTACTGAAATGTTGCCGCCCAAGAGCAAGAGGAGTCTAACTCACTATATGGATCCATTCAATCTCCCACTCTATTCAACGTGTTCAAAAGATGCCCAAAGATGCCCATTTGGGATCACAGAGTCGGGAGGGAATTACTGTGTGACAATGTGTACTCGTTAGGCCTTTGTAAGCGGCCTGTTCGGCCATGTATGCATGCTGCCAAGCGCCTTGTCAGACAGTCCAGCCGGCAGTGACTCAAACGGCGAGTAAGTACAGTATAATAACTACAGTCAATCATTCGCGCTGAACAAAAGCATATTATTATAGTTTGCATCACAGACTACATGTACTAGGAAATTTGACGCAACCCATAATCACACACTCAAATTCTACCTCGGCATAATTACCGAGGGTATGTTGCCATTCTTCACAAACACCAAGCAAAATTTCTCACGCGACTAATTTAGTATTAGGTATTAGCTAGCCGAACCTGAACACCGGCCTTCACTATGTCTCAGTCCGTGTTGCTGTCCCCATTGGATCAGTACATGCCCCGGATATATACCAATCTGTTCCTCGTCTTTGCGACATCCGATCCAATCCGCACGGTCGACATTCTCACGGTCGGTTTCCGAAGACTGACAGACCGTCTCCCTTACCTCAAGGGCCGCGTTTTTGCGACAGACAGCGGTCGAGTCGGAATACGATGGTCGCCAGCCGACAGCGATGTCGAACTCCAAGAGATGCGCATCGACGGGGCGACCTTGGCCGGAATGAGTTTGTCGAGACTCACGCAAGAAGGCGTGCCTCTACATTACTTCCGTCCCTCTCTCAGCCCCCTTCCACGGGGGACCAGCCTCGAGTCTGGCTCCGATGCTCCTGTCATGGCCGCCAACTACACGCTCCTGGAAGGCGGAGTAGTCGTGGGCGTCAGCGTCCAGCACAACGTAATGGACGGCACGGGCGTGGTCGAGCTGATCCGCTTCTGGGCCGACTGCACGCGATCTAACCACACAGACGAACCCTCGGCGCCGGCCCCGGAGGAGCCGCTGCACCGTGAGTGGCTACTCCGGCTCGCCACCGGGCGATCCACTCGCGGCGAGAAGGAGACACGGCCCTCCTTCAACGACCTCCTGGCCCGACACCCAGAGTTTACCCTCCGCGCCCAGCAGCCCGCAGCCACCCCCTCAGCAACAACCTCTCCCTCGCCACTGGGCTCGTCGAAAATCTTCACCCTCAACATATCCAAACTCAACACAGTCAAAGCAGCCCTCCACGCTACCGCAGAACCCTCGCTCGACAGAAAATGGATAACCACCAACACCATCCTCTGCGCCATCCTGTGGTCATGCATCACGCGCATCCGCATCGCAAGGAGAGGGGCAGGGGGTCTCGGCGCGGCCGATTCCAAGCTCGGCTTCGCCGTCAACGGGCGGCCCCGGCTGTCCCCCAACCATCTCGGCGCGCCGGCCGGCCGGCCGTTTCTGGGAAATGTGAACCTGTTCGGGCTGGCCAGCGTATCGGCTTCCGAGCTGGAGCGCGCAGCAGCACCGGTTGCGCGCGGTTCCGGCTCGGACTGCGCTGGTGCTGCTGGTGGCCTGGCCGTGGTGGTAGAGGCGATTGCCGGTGCCATCCGCCGGGTCACGCCCGAGTTTGTGGCGGAGGTTATGGATCTGGTTGACGGGGCCCCTGATACGGCGGGTATCATGCCGGGGTGGAGCAGTGTTCACGGGGCGGATTTGACTGTCACGAGTTGGGCCAACATGGGGCTGTACGAGAGCGATTTTGGGGAGGGGGTGGGCAGGCCTGAGTTTCTGAGGGTGCCGGATATGGAGGTCGACGGGTTTTCGATTGTTCTGCCGCGGAAGAGGCGGGAGGGCGGGAGCGAGGAACGCATCGAGGTGGTTGTGGCGCTGCATCCCGAGGATATGGCGACGCTTGAGAGGGATGCTCTTTGGAAGAGCTGTCTTGTCTGAAGACTTGGGTGTCTCTCTTGGTGGGCTTGGAGCCCATTGATCAGATGTGTTCCCTTTCCCTTCTTGACCACCATCCTTTCTCCACAGAACGACATACCACTATACTTAGATAGAAGACACTGTCAGTTTGGCGCTTGATCAAGCCTTCAATGTCCGCTTCTAGACGCTCACGGCGTGTCGCTCATAGCGTTATGGCGTGGCACAAGGACGGCCAGCATGATTATGTATCGCGATCATTGGTACCTTCTCAAGATAACATTTCCATAGACGCGTCAATTACTACGGAGAGCCACCATGTCACGCCATCCGCAGAGGGGGAATTTTCGGTCCATTTCACGGGCGCCGTACAAGTACCTATCCAGTACCAGCAACCAGCAACTCCTTCCCCCCCAAGATCAAGGTGCCCTTACATTACACTACGCATACACGCTTCGTACCCTCTCCAGCACGGCTTTAACACTCCATTTCACCCCATCGTCGCGATACCCCATCTCTGCAAGCACATAAACCAGCGTCACCAAGCCCAACAACGGAATTGCGACACTGAAGTAGACCCAAAACATCGTCCCTCCCGGCAAATACAGCTCAGTCATGCTCAGGATACTCGCCGAAAACGACAGCGGGAGAAACACCACGCCCAAAATCGTCAGCGCCTTGAGGCTCCTCGCCTGCCGCCGAGCTTGCTCGGCCTCCTTGAGGGACAACTCGGCGGCGCGAGACGTGGCCCGGTTGCCGGCCAGACTGGCGAGCGCGGAGATGGCGCCCGCGAGGGCGTGCACGCGCTGCCCTATCTGCTGGAACCGCAGCCGAAGGAACTGAAAGTCGGCCGTGCTCTCGGTGAAGCTCCGGATGCGGCCGGTGTCGGGCGAGGACCCCAGCGGGATCCCCAGCTGCAGCATGGCGCCCTCGATGTCGTCGTGGTACTCGGCCATGCGGCGCTCCCAGGCTTGGATGTCGCTCCAGAGCTCCTCGGCGGCGGCCACGGCAAAGGACGTCAGGTCCTTTCTCCTGGACAGTTTCCACTGCACAAGCTCGATGTTGGTTTGCAGGAAGGTGGCGAGCATGAGGTAGTGGTTGGCGATGATCTTTTCGACGAAGAACCGCAGGGATTGGGGCCGAGACAAGTCGAGCGCGCCGGAGTGGTGGTGGATGTAGAATGACAAATCCTCCAGCATGGACGATCTGGGAGGTCCCGAACGCAGCTCGGTTTGGCGTGATAGCGGCATAAAGTCTATGTATCCAAAACCGTATGGCGAGGTCTTAATCTCGCGTCCCGGTCCGCGATGGTTTGATAATAATCGGCGGATAGGAGGATCGCAGATGATGAGGCCTAGCATGTCAGAACCCTTTTTCTTATTTCCTTTTCCTTCTTTTTTTTTGTGGCATTGGTAACAACTAAGTGAGAAGGGACACATACAGATCCAACCCCCTGATCCATTCGCCTTACCCCAAAACGTACACTTGCGTCTACAAATGCCAACGGGAGAAAACTCGCCCATGAGCCTGGTTACGGCGACGGTCCGTCCCGACGTGTCGCAGATGTTGCTGAAGTCGGTTGGCTGTTTGGACAACACCAGCGGCTCGTGGTATTTTATCGACACGTGGTCCCTGCCATAGACGGCCGAGGGCAAAAAAGGCAGGCCGCCGCCCTCTCCGGTCAAACGATCGCCGACCGGGGCGAGCTTCTCGTGGTCCATGAACAGCGAGGGATGGAGCTGAAGGTGCTCCCCGAGGACTCCCACAAAGTCGCGAGCGAGGCCCTCGAGCAGGTATACCGAGCACGAAGATGAGCTGTTTGTGGCCGCAACTCGTTGTTTCATGTGAGCTGCCAGGCACGAAGCCTCGGTGTACTCGATGGGCGTGTTGCAGGACCCGTCCGCGTTCAAGTGCAATGCAAGGACTCGAACCCTGGCTCTGCACCATGGCACCCATTTTTTGCTCTGCGGTGCTGTGCCTAATGACTGCGATATACTGAAGACTGACTTCCTCATCCGTGGGTCGCAAAAGGAAAGTGATCTTCTCAACTCATCGTACTGCCCTTCGGACATGACCGAGTCTGCAGGGCTTGCCATAATTCAGGGACCTAATTACCGACCTAGTCGATCGAGTCGGTCCGAGTCGGCCGAATGGCGACGCACCACGCCGGCCGTCGAAGGGTTGATCGTCGGGAAAGTACTGGACTACTGGTATCAAAAGGGAGAAAGGAGCAAGCGGCTCAAGGAAGCTGAATGGCGCCAGTGTATGCAGATATTGTTGTATAAGGATACTCCGATCAACTGCGGTCTGCGGCAGTTAGCGCCTGGGACGCACAGCGTTGTGGCCAATCAGCAACGCAGATCTTCGGCTCTCCCAGCGCTCTCCAACGGTTTTTGCAGGACCGCAGCGGAGCCTCCAGCGGCCGGAACCAACATAGGAATAATTAGAAACCACAGCCCTGCTCTTGGTGAGCATGCAAAAACGTCCAAGTAATTCACACTTCTTATATAATCCTGCCTAGAAGCTGGTAGACTTCATATATACTCAATTCTCTATAATAGTAGTATCTACTCGAGGCAACCCTCAGCATAGCCATGGTGAATCTGAAATTCTGAATAGGTATACAGCCCCCTTGCTTCGTCCATCAATTCCAGCACTTGTGGGACTCGGCCATGGAGGCACTTGGTAGAACCTTCCTGGACCTGACAAGACGGCCTTCTACGCGGCCGCCATGTTTCTCCATGTTGCCGCCAAGCAAGGCCTGTAATAAAGTAAACAAATCAAATCTGAAGATATATTTGCGTTGATTTGCTTAGCAAGCTAATAATATTTACGTTTTTAATATTTGCTTTCGTTAACTTACTTACAAATCTAGTCAAATGCCATATATACCCCTAACCCTAGCAATCCCCCCCCCCAATGATAGGGCAACTATTTAGTCAACGATGATAGCTGCCAATGCTTCCAACTGCTTGGCTACGCTTGGACGGCGCCCACGCAATGTCTCCATTAGCGGACGGGCCTCTGGCATCATTATGCTAGGGCAATGGTTGGCGCGGTTAAGATGGTGATGCGACAGTCCAACTACAAACGGCAAGTGGCTACAAAATCTGGGGCTTGAAAGAGGGAGTGGTTGAATGCATATTAGCTGTTGAAGAGTGAAGACCGAGGGAGGCTGCTATATGGTCGGAACTTTGTACTGTCTCCTATCATATACGACTATATCTACAAGAAAAGTAAGGATCCCGTCCACTCCTATTTGTAGGGCGTTTTATAGGTCAACGAGGTTTTAGGAGGAGATAACTCTAACCCCCCCTACTCTCTAGCGCGAGGGCTATATACATCCTCGGCCCGCTGCCTAGGAAACCGCGAAAAACGGACCTAAGGGCGGTAGCCGCTTTTCTCGGTCACCGTTACCTTTAGAGGATGGAAAGGGACGCCGGTCTTCTCAAAGGCGTTTTCTATCTATATATCCGTCTTTCCCGACTCTATCCTATATTATAGCTGGATTTCTTCCTTCTCTACCCCCCTATTATAGGGCTATAGGCGAGGAGGAAGCTGTACCTAGGAAGCGAGGTACCTAAATATTAAACTATATAGGATATATCGGCTACTTAACCCTCCCCTTCTTGCCTCCCTTTTCCTTCTTCTCTCTACCCTCTTCCCTCTCCCCTCTCCCCTCTCCCCTCTCCCTTTATTTGCTTTACCCGATCCTCTTTTTTTACTTTGGCTCGCCTTTATCTCTTCTTATCCCTCCGGTATTATTATCTTACTAGCACTACTTACTTTAAGGTTATAATAATGCCCTAGTCCTCTTCTCTCTACTATTTTTCTTGCCTCCTATTAATACTAAAGCGATAGCTAGCTATCTCCTTTAATATAGTTGGCTTGATAAGATGTCTATTTAGCTAGATAATTAAATATAGGCTATCTAGGAGCTTTTTAAGGAAGCTAAAAGCCTATTAGAGAACTAGGATAGCCTTCTTATTAATATATTTATAAGAAGTAAGATAGATTAGATCTAAAAGCTCTAAAAAGGGTAAATATACCTTATTTTAGAAAGGGAGTAACCTTTTCTTTTATTTATTAAACTAGATTATATAGCTTCTATCATTTAGGTAAGAAAGACTCTACTTATATCTAGGAAGATTTTCTTTAGCTATAAGTTAAAGTAACTAAAGTGATTAAAATATTTCTTGCTAGCTATATATAAGATTTAGTATAGGTATACTTTATCCTTAATATATATAAATATATAAATATATAAATAGTTTAAAGCGCTTTAAGTATTATAGGTATCTAGAGATACCTTATTACTACTACTAATTTCTATATTATAGAGCCTAAGAGGCTAGCTTATCCTAAGAATATATATTTCTAAAGACTCTAGTAGCTATAGGCTATAAAGGGCTATATTATAGGGCCTAGGTTTAAGGTCGTCCTAGTTAATAATACCTCCTTTCTCTATATCTAGATATATAAATCCTTACTAGAGCTATAGGCGATAGTAGATCTATAAGATTTTAGTACTAAATAAATAGTTACTCTTTAACTTACCCTACTAGAAAGTTATAGTAATATCTTTAGCTATTAGAAAAATCCTCTTTAATCTATAAATAAAGGCGGCTAATATCTACTATACCCTACTTATAAGGCTATATATCTATATTATTAACCTATTATCTACTCTTAATAGCTTCTAGCTTAAGTCTATTTATAGGATAAAGTTTTCTTAGTTCTAGCTTACCTTTATTACCCTTTCTAATAGAAGTACTAGGTTAGCTTATAAGGTTAGTATTAAAAGGATTAAATTTAAATTGTGTTAGAAATATAACCCAAAGTTATCTCTCTAGATTATCTTTATAGTTATAGCTAACCCCAACCTACTCTTTAATCTACCTAATCTTATTATAAATCTTGGAATTAAAAAAGATACCTTTAATATAGAATATACCTTACCTAAAGACCTCTATATTTAGCCTCTTTAAGAGAAGGCTATATATATTCTATTAAAATAAAAGAAAGATATAGAAGAAAAGTATATTATTAACATTTCCTATACTACTTTATATAAGATATAGGAATATACTTATCTTATAAATAGTACTAGAGATATTCCCTATTATTATTACCTTTATATTAGGGTAGGAGATAGAATAATAGGTAGGCCCTATAAAATATTTACTTTAGAGAGATATATTCTTACTAACCTCTATATACCTCTCTCCCTACCCTAGGTATACTTAAGGAGGTCCTATACTACTATATATTTTCTAATATAATCGATATATTTAAAAATAGTTACTAGACGTCCCTTTTAGCTAACCTTATAGCGCTCCTAATAAAGGAAGAGAAGTAGGACAATATACCTTTCCTAGTAGCTTAAGGAGACTTCCTCTTTACTACCTATCTAGATACCCCGATTAATTTAACGCTATATAAGCTTAATCAATTTAAGCTTATAAAGACGTTAGAGCGTCTTATAAGGAAATTAAGAATATAACTAGATATAAGAAGATCTTACTTTAAGATTGGTTATATATTTAGATTATATAGTTATCGGCCCTTCTTCTTAACTATAAAAGGGCCGAGTTCTTTAACTAAATTGATAGCTATAGAGCTTAAGGCCTATTAATAGCCGATATCTAGGCTAGAGTATTTAGGGAGAGAATAGCCTGTTCGCTAACCGATAATAGAGCTACTATAGCTTAATTCCTAAAAGCTAGTAACCTATTAGTAGATCGGCTATATAATATTTATTAGATAAAACTACTTCTATAAAACCTATAGGGGACGGACCTTAGTATAGTAGTAGTAAAGGAGTACTAGTTTTAGTACCTCCTATATAAAGGGTCATTTACTACCGCCTTTAGCCTTACTAGGTATACTATAGTATACTATAGAGACTAACTTTCGCTTGTATAGCTATTTAAGTATCTAGCTTATATTATATATAGGGAGTATAGCGAAATTATAAGCTCAGAGGTATAGTCTCTCTACTATATAAATTCCTATAGCCTAAATTTTACTCTAGGACCTATTATTAAACCTATCTATTACTTCTATAGCCTAAAACGTTCGCCTAATATACTTGCTAGCTATTTAAGTAGTACTTATACTAAATATAGAGAGCTAGTTTTCTATTAGGAATATTAGGATTTGCCTCCCTATAAGAACTTAGACAAATAGCTTACCTATACTTAAGCTTACCTACCAGATTCCTATAGTCTACTCCAGTAGTGCCAGCTTTATCGCAAGGTTTTCTAGGATTTATATCGGTATCTTATTAGTTAAATATATAAAGAGTAATTTAAGTAGCCTTTCCTATACCTTAAAAATAGATAGGAGATATATAGACAGGAGGTATATAAAAATTATATATTTATATCTTATATAGTCTTAAGAAGGTTACCTTCAAAATTATTATATAATAAGCCTACAGGGCCCAACAGCAACTGAACAGGCCACTACTACAGTGGGCCAATGGGCCAGCCAGAGATGGAAAACAGGAGAGAAGAAAAATAAGGAGCTCACCACTAACGGGGTGGTCGAAATGGCCTGGCAGGCCCCGTGGAACCAATAGAGGGCTAGCCGACAGGAGGCTAGTAGGAGGATAGCCGATAAAGACCCCCCAACCCTCCTATTCACCAATAGGGCCCTCAGAAGGCACGAGGGCCTAATGAAAGCCCAGAGCTCCCTCCTATCCCAGGCGCGTATAGGGGATATAGGACTACGGGACTACCTTTTCCGGGTAAAGGTCCTAGAGGTCCGTACCCCCTACTGCGAGTGCGGCGAGGGGAGGGAAATAGTGGAGCACCTGGTGGTATAGTGCCCCAACCCACCGATATAGAGGCCGTGGAACCAACGAGAGATTCGATCATATAGAGACCTACAGACCGTATTACGGGGGGTAGGGGCCCGGAGTACTAGGCTTGTTCGAAGGGTCCTTAGTTAGCTAATGGACTCTAGCCGGCTACTAGAGTATAGTCTAGCTAGAAGGCTAGAGCTAGAAATAGTAGAAGGCTAGAGGCCCGGAGGCCGATATGGGGCCTCCTTTCTTTTATATTAAGAAGGATTTATTAATACAGATGGTATAGAAGGTGGAGGTTTTTACCCGGCCTATATGGTATAGTTTCCTTTATAAATAGTAGTAGAAGGACTGGCGCGCCTATGGGTATATTGGTGTAGAAATAATAATAATATTATATAATAAGTATAAATCTAATATAGTATATAATATAGGTTTTATAACTAGAAAAGGGGGTAGAAATAGGGGGTATAGTAGTAGCAATATAACTAGTAGCAATATAGCTAGCAATATAGACTTCGCTAATATTAAGGCTTAGAAACTATTTAGTAGCTTATTGTCCTAGATTAGCTTATAGGGATAGAGCGATAGTAAGTATCTAAATTAGCTATAGGGAAAGATAGAGGCTATATAAGATAGATCGTTAATAGGTCCTATAGCTAAGAAGGGTAAATATAGTATACTAGAGGTATAAGCGTTAGAGAGGATAAAGAGGCCTAGACTTAGTAGGCTTAGTAGTATAGATATAGAAATAGTTGTTAGTAAGGATAGAAGTATAGTAGTAAGCAATAGTATAGATATAGAAATAGTCGTCGGTAAGGATAGAAGTCTAGCAATAGGTAATATAAATAGTAATAATAATAAAAATAGTAGTAACTAGGGCCCTAGTAATAATAGTAGCTATTCTTTAGATACTAGCGACGACGATAATAAAGAAGATTATTAAACTCTAATAACCGCTTTCTAGATACTCTAAAGATAGGCTATAAGTAAAATCAGGATAAGAAAATAAGTTCACATCCACCCTACTTAGTTTAACACGGTCGCGTCTTACACATTCAGCCACCAACTATCACCTTTTTCCAATCACTACAACTTCTTTAAAACTAGGCTAAAATACATACTTTTAGTACTGAATTGTCGGCTAATATCTAGTCTATCCGGAGGAATTGAAAACACCTTATCCTAGTAGAAAGGGCCTCTATTTTTTCAGCTCGAATAGCTAGGGCTTCGCGAAAGGCTCTTATAACCGAATTTGAATATAGCTTGGCTACTATCTCTAAGACTTATAAATATATATAAGTCTATAGAACTATTAAAATAAAGCCTTATAGTGGCCGACCTCTAAAATTAAGCCCTTTATAAATCTAATATATAGTTTAGATAATAAAATAAAATCCCTAAATAAGCTAGGTAGCACTATTAGGAATATACCCTTAGCTAGTAGTTAAGAATTCCTATAAAAGGTTCTAGGCAAGTATTATTATTAGAAATTCTATTCTATTAAACGAATCGTTCTAGATAAAGAGAAAGTAGCTAACCAGCTTTATTATATAAAAAGTTTAAAGCGAAAAGTCTAAAAATTAATAGAGGCAAATATAAATACTTAAAGACCTTCTAATTCCCTTTAACTAATAGTTAAAACTAGGGGGTATACTCTAATAAATTATCTATTTAAACGGCTTTAGATACTCTAAATAGCTAGGTTTTCTATACCCTAGAGGATAAATATAAGTAAGCTGTTATTAATATCTAGGCTTATATAAAGGCTAAGATTATAATAATAGTCTAGGGGATAATCTAGAAAAAAGAGAGGTCTCTCCTAGTTATTATAACTAGAGACCTCGATACTAAACGCTAGGGATATACTATAAATAGCTATATCTAGGCTCTAGAAGAAGGCTTAGCTCTATTCTACCAGCCAAATACCTTCTTTCTCTAAGACAATGCCAAAATCTATACTATAAGAAAGATAATAGAGTAGTTTAAAACGTATAGTATCTAGGTCTAGGACCACCCTTTATATAGCCCAAATTTAAACCCGATCAAATATATTTGGAAAAAGATAAAGGAGATCCTATATAAGAACTTCCTAGGGCTATATTTGCTCTATAATAACGAAGCATATAGAGTAAAGGTAGCCGAGGCTCTAAAGGTTACATAGGAAAGGGTGCCGTAGGCCTTTATCGATAGGCTAATTGACTTAATGCCCTGTCGGCTAGCTATAGTGCGAAAGGTAAAGGGTTGGTATACTAAGTATTAAAGCCCTATTAAATAGCTTTAATTTGATCAGTTCCTTTAGCGAATTGGCCTTGTTTTTATAGAGTTGTGGTTGTTCAAATGGGGGGGTCATAGTGCGAGTGGGTGCCAAGATGCAAGTGTGAACATACTTTTTGACTATGACTATAATATAGGACTTTACGCCGCGACCTAAAATAACCCTTTAGCCTTAAAGAATGCTATATTTAGTATACTAGACCTATCGCCGCTATATACCTTGGAGGCATCCCACCGGAAGTGGCCGCATAAATACTCTCGTTAAGTATAGTCGCACATTGTAAGATGGGTGAGCGGAGGAAAGCTCGACTTCGGAAGGTGGCCGGTGTTGATATCGGTGCCGCCGATGAGAAGTTGTATACCTTAATGGCAACCTGGAACAGAAAAGGAAAAAGGAAAAAGGTTTGTAGTTTCTCCGAGTCAAGCACGCTCTTTAAGGCCGAGTACGGTTCGGTGCTAGTGAAGTGCGTAGCACTGAGCTGCCTAACCCCACGGTACGAAGCAAGCAACAGGCTAATCTTATACTATATACAATCTAACAAGGTTTAGAAGTACCTCTATACACTACATAGGCCGGGTATAAGCTGGAAGCTGGGTCAAGAGTATACACCTCGGGTGTACCACAGTACCTGCGGTGGTCAACCCGCAGCCTAGCAGCTTGGCAGTTCTAGCCTTCGGGGAATCTGATCCCAAAAACTCCTACCACTAGTCTGTTTTGCCCTCCTCTAAGGATGATTACAAACTGGGCCAACCAAATCAGTTCACCAACATCAGCATTTGCAGGACCGCCTAGTTGTATGACGCGTAGGAGTAATAGTTTTTGTCTTCCCCTACTATAGCCAAATTATTCGGCACTAATTGGCACTTTATATCAAAGATGTTGCACCACTAAAAGTTCTTGCCACGACAGCTGGACCCAAGTCCTTCTACTCCTAATCTGCAACTTCAACTCCCAGTTTTCAGAGTGCCTCTCCACCTTATTCTCTCTCAGCGTACAAGACTTCGATTGACGTTGGCTTTTCTATGCCAACAACACCAGTCCCGTTGCCCTTGTCCTCAGCATCTGGCCCCTACGATAGCGCCTTTTGCTTCTTAGCCTCCTGTTTCCCCTGCGCCGGCTTTGCCTTAGGTAACTCCGGCTTCAGGTGAGAAATAGCCGCCATCGCTATACTAGAGATCGATTAATACCAGTCTAGCCTAAGAGAGAAAACTGACTTACGAGCAAGGTTCTAGTCTAGAGTACTCTATGGTAGAGAGTGTATAGTCGAAGATGGGATAAAAAGACGATTTGCATTGTAAACCGTCTATAACCTGAGCTAAAGTATAGCAATATATATGACCAAGGGCGCCTTATAAACCGGGGCAAAGAGTGTGGCTGCCTGTGACTGAACGCGTAGGACCGAGCAAGAGATTCCGGAAAATAGCGACTGACTGTCGTGGGCTGTCTCAGGCCGGGGCTGCAGCAACCCCGGCCCAGTATGCTTTCCTGACTGGTGTTCTTGGGCCGGACGCCGATGTGTCCTGTGGGCGTGGGTACCTTGAGCGTTCGGAACCGTCGCCGCGTACAGGGGCGGAGAGGATTGTGCTATGAATGGGCCAAGATCTCGGGCTGGAAAGAGACGTGTCGTAGGATCCTGTTGATCACTCCGGCCTGTAGCATATCGAGAGGCTGCACGTCGAGCACTTAAGACCACTGTTAGAGACTGCAATAGGACACAATCGATGTAGCACGTCCCTTGCTTCCCCGGACAAAGCGTGCAGGGACCGATGTTTTGTACCAGCATTGCAGGCGACTCTCCAGATCGGGATGATCGAGTGGGCCCTTTGAACGTTGACCGGCAGGGTGGCGTCGACAACGTGTCGGCCCTGGGCAAGGCATGATCACATGCATCCGCAGTGGTGTTTGCTGTTAAGCTGAACAGACGCTGTACTTGTCTCGCTTGCTTTTGATCGGAGTGCACTAACACGAATACTTGCGGCTTGCAGCACCCTTTTTATCGGTTTTGCCCCTCCAAAACCTCGATAAAGTGCGAGAGTTTAGATTTTCAACATCACTTCTTCGACACCAAACGTTTCCATGACCCGTCCACAATGCCACAATGCTACAACGCTGCAATTCCAAATGCTCTGCTCCAGGCTGCCGGTGTCACATGACGGCCTCAGCGACTCTTCCCGACCGTTTATCCTCGAGTCGTAATCAGTTAATCTACCCCGCACCAACCAGGACCATTACCCCGCCGAAGAAATGGGCCGCAACGATTTTGGGCGCAAAAACTTGCTGCCAAAACAACGCATTCCAACGAAATCGAGAACGGGATTTAAGATTCTGGAACGATGCCTATGAACATGGAAGATAAGACGGATGACGAAGTGTTGGAAGAGGTCGCTCGAGAGGTAAGATCGATATTCTGGTTCCTCTTTGCTCGTGCTTAACGGACATAGATCATCGCAGCGAAGGATGACCTCGAATTCAACGAAATGAAGAGCGAGGAGACAGTTGCTGTACACATGTCCATACCATTCAGCGAGAACGTCACATTCTATGATGGGTCGCAGCCAGAGCCAGGGGTCTGGGTATACGAACTTGAAGATGTTCCAACCAAGGATTGGATAGCGACGAGGGGAGTTAAGATCCGATTTATTGACAGAAAATCGTCTGGTTAGAGATGAAGTTATATAGAGTATCAACCTCAAGGTTTGGTTCTGAACCAGACAACCCACTATACTAATAAAACTCAAAGAGCCCTTGAACTATTGCAACAGTGGAAACAACACTAGGATGAGGAACTATCAAAGATGCCATACAATATACTTTTCCAAGCTCGTTGACAATTTCGGAAGATGGCATTTGAACGGAGTTCGCTAACTATAACGAATCTTTTAGACCCGACTCTAAAAGGGTTCACTAAAGGTATTGGTTGACTAGGTGAATGATTCGGTGAAGCTAAAGGGTTTATAACAATATATAAGCAATGTCTATATAGTATAGTTGTAGCTAACTGTTTATATTGCTTACTAGGGAACTTCCCAAGTCCCTAGAGTAAGTGACTAACTTTTTACTTATATTAATCTACCCCCTTGGGAATTACTCCCTCCGTCGTGATCCTCCTATAGTTAGATCACTAGGCTTACCACGATCTTGGTAATCCCTTCGCCTATAGATCACTATACCAAGCGTGATCCCCTCTTGATTAGTCACTCAACGATTAGTTGCTAGGCGTCCTGCGCCCCCGGCTACAGCCCTTCAGGTTGCCTATATGATCTGTTCGTGACACCTAATATACAAATCTATAGTATCGACCTCTCTTTAACCCTAGCTATCTATCCTTTATTTCTTTTTCTAATAGAAGCCCTCTCTTTCTTAGGGCTATAATTATATATTTAAGCTTAGGTAATATAGTTATTACTAGTATAAATGTTATATCTTATTATATCTCTAGCTATAAGATTTCTTAGAGATATATTATCTTTATACTAAACTTATAATCTATTAATTATATAGACCTTTTATAGTCTATATATTCTAATATAGATAATTGCCCTATATTCTCTATTATAATAAGAATAGTATATTATCTATAGCTGACTCTTTATATTACTAGCCCTTCTATACTACTAGCTATATAACGCTTACCTAGATATTATATAGGGTATAATTTATTCTAGGTATACTACTATATAGATAATCTATCTAATAGCCTTTTTAGAATATTTATTAGACTTTTATAATTCTTAGATAACTATTTGTTTATTCTATAAATTTAATCCTCTAAGCTAGCTAAATATTTGACCTAACTATAGTAAGTCGGGTAGTAAGTGGAGCCCTTTATAATAGAACCGCTAAAAGCTTACCTCTTATATATCGACCTATAGCTCTTAAATCTAGTTAAGGTATATTATAGTACTTCTACTACTCTTAGGACTTTTAGAGTAATAAAATATCTCTATTATTTATTTAGAAAGAAGATATAATTTAATTTAACCTCGAGCCTATAAGATTTACCCTAGCTCTTCTAATACCGATATTAAGAGTAGTATATAATGTTATACTATATTTAAGCTCAAGTATAGTATTTTTTAGCTAGGATATATATAGTTAAAGTTAAAGAAATTGATGCAGAGTCACTGCATATAATGGTGGTGGTTCATAATATCGTCAATTCAGTATGTGGTAGGAGTTGCAGAATCGTTGTTGCAAGCTAGCGATTGGCTTGCAATGTAGGATTCTGCAGCTGCGGGGCACAGACCAATCAGGGCTGGCCCTGGTTAGTCAGCGCCACGCGCTCTCCTATTTTGATCTAATCTACAGGTACTTACTCAACCGTTTTCGGTATCAGAAATAAAAGGAAGTAGTAAGAAAGGTAAAGAACTAACCTATAATTAACTAGAACGATAGTATACTATCCTATATAAAGGATCTAATTAGCTAAGCTAGTTAGGTAAGGAGGCTAGGAACCTTGATAGTAATATATATCTTAATATTAATAGTATAGCTCTAGAGAAGCTAGTTTTCTAGACTTAAGGCTAGACATTAACTTAGAGATATACTAATTTGCTATATTAGAGGTATGAAATTATTAATTACTATTTGCTAAGCTTAGCCCGCTCTTATAAATTAGTAGGATATAACTAGGTACTAAGTCTAATCATTATTAATAGGGTATAGATCTAGCTAACTATCTATTTTATATAAAGTCTAATATAGCATTTTGTTACAAAAAGACCATATAGGCGGCCTAGAGGGCCGTAGCCAGAAGTACGGGACGCCTAGCAGCCAATCGTTAGGTAACTAATCAGGAGGGGATCACGCTTAGTATAGTGATCTATAGGTGCAAGGATTACTAAGATTATAGTAAGTCCGGTAATCCAGCTATAAGAGGATCACAATAGAAGGAATGATTCTTAAGAGGATAAAGTAGTATAAGTAGATAGTTAGTTACTTGCTCTAGGGGACTTAGGGAGTTCCTTAATAAATAATATAAATAGTTAGGTATTAGCTATACTATATAGATATCGCTTATATATTATTATAAACCTTTTAGCTTTACTAAATTATTTATCTAGTTAAATAATACCTTTAGAGAACCCTTTTAGAGTCGGGTCTAAAAGATTTGTTATATATTGCTTACTCCCTTTATCTCTATTATAGTTTAAGATAAAGGTATTACTATTATAATGTCCTCTAGTAAAGTAAATATTTAGGTGGATCTCAATACTATAATCGAGGCGTTTTAAAGTAAGATTACTATATATAAGAAGGATATAGCTATTAACTAGGATCTTATTAACGAAGTCTATAAAAAAGTTAAAGAAGTTAGGAAGGCTTAATTTAAGCTCGAGGCATCTAAAAAATATAATAGTAAGAAAAAGGATCTTTTATACTTTCTTACTAAGCTTATATTATATATAGAATACTATAACGTTCGCTTTCCTAATAAGGATATTAAGATATACTATATAGCTTTATAGCTTATAGGCTAAGCTATATAGTAGTTCGAGCCTATATTTAAGGACTATATTATAAACGACGATAATAAATAGTAATCCTTTATTAAAAAAGCGTTTAAGGACTATAATAAGTTTAAGGAGAAGATCTAGAAGGTATTTAGGAACTAGGATAAGAAGGTCTATATATAGGATAGGCTTATTTAGCTAAGGTAGATTAAATCTATATTAGCCTATATAACTATATTTAGATAAGACTCAATAAGGGCTAGTATTAATAAGGAAGGTTTAATATAGCTATTCTATAATAGGCTTAAAGATAACGTTAAGGATAAGCTATATAAGGAAGACTAGTCTAAGATATTTAATAAATATATAGCTAGGGTAGTTAAGATTAATAACCGGCTATATACTAGGAAGTAATAGTAGAGGAGATAAAGGTAAATTATTATCCTAATATAAAATAGTAGTACTCTAGCTAATACTAAGAAAAAGCGATAGTACTATAGTATATTATATAGTATATATCTAGGTATTATAGATATAGACGCTATATAGTAATAGTATAATAATAAAAGATAGGATATCTAAGGTAAGAATAAAGTCGTCTATTTTAACTATAGTAAAAAAGGGTACTATAAATATAACTATTATACTACTAAGAAGAGATAGAAGCTAGTTCTAAGATAGAAGGCTACTACTATTAATAAAATTAAGACTTAAATAATTAAGGTTATAGCCGCTAGCTATATATAGAGCGATTTAGAGGACGACGTCGATTATTATCTAGAGGAGGAGGCTTAGGTAAAGGAATTCTAATAAGAAACCGCTAGATCCAACAATAAGGGTATTATAGAACCTAGCAACGAGCTAACCTAGGTGCCCTAGAGGGGGTAGGTCGACGAGGATAAAGATAGAAAGGTTGTACCACCCCTATAGGCAGTTAGTATAACTATAGGGCTTAGGTTTATACTAACCTAAGATATAGAAGGGTAGTAGTAAATATATAGTATAGATAAGTAGCTAGGGCCTAACCTAATATACCTATAGAATCGAGTAGTCGAGTTATATAATAAAGTTATAGATCTTATAAAAGATAGACTAGAGCTTAAGTATAACCTAGAATAAGAAAGAGATTAGTAAAGGTAGCTATATACTAAATTATATTAACTTTAATAATAAATATATATATTTATTAAGGTATAATAAGATATAGGGCAGTATATCGATAATATATAATAAAAAGTCGAGTCGCTATAAATATTTATTTAAAGAATGGGATATTAAGTACCTTAGGACGGACTATTATCTATATCTATAGAAAGGCACTTACCTAAGGCGATTTATAAACCTAAGTAAATATACTATAAAGTCTAAGAGTATAGACGCTATAAATAATAGAAAGAATAAATATAGAAAGAATATTAGGTTAAATACTAGTATCTTAGCCTAGGATATACTATAGACTATTCTTCTAAGATATTCTAGAAGATATAGCAAGGATAAACCTATAATAGGGGAACTATATTAAGTTACTATAGTTTTAGTATATAGAAGATAAATACTAATACTACTTCTAGGATAAATACTAATATAACTATTAGCCTATTAGGAGAGTTAATATAGTAGGGGGGGTCTAACCTATATAATAGGTATATAATATAGGTACTATACCTACCAATTAGCTATAGAGGTTATAGCTATAACCTAGTAAACTCCTTACTATACCTTTAAGGATATAGCTAGATAATTATAGGTACTAGGAGGTTATACTACTATATCTAAGTAAGGACTACCTAGCCTATCAAGGCAATAAACTATAGGATTATTAGAGTAAATAGAATTAGTTTTAGGTTAGGTAATATAAAAGAAATCTAATATAGGAATAGACTATATAGTAGCTCTAGGAATTCCTAATAACGGATATTACTATATAAAAAGAAGTAACCTCTAGTAAAGAAAAGAGGAATATCTTTTATCTCTACTAGAGGCTAAGAAACGACTTAGGGCCCTCTAAGGGGCCTATAGGAAATTAAGTCTATAGGAGAAACAATAGGTCCAATAATAGAGGAAAAACTAGGAGTACTAGACCTATATCGACTTTCTAGTAGAGGAATAGAAGATTATAGCAGTATAGAGCAATAAGCTAGATAATAGGATCTAGGTTATAGTATAGTAAAAGAAATACTAGGTACTAGTATTGGTAGATAGAGGATTACTAATAAACCTTATCTCTCCTATATTTATAAATTAACTTTAAATCCTATAGAGGATCAAGAAAGAAGTATATATCGTTAGAGGACTATTCTAGATATAATAGGTCTAACAAGAAATAGAACTACTTAGTATTAAGGTAGAAGGGAAAACCACCTAAATAGTATTTAATATTATAGATATAGGACCTAAAAAGGATATAATCCTAGGGTATCTATAGTATAGAGAATATAACCCTAATATTGACTAGAAGGAAGGTAGCTACCTATAACCTTATAAGAGACTATATCTAACTAGTATAATAGAAAGTACAATACCTAAGCTATAAAAGGGAAGTATACTATAAAAAGTGCCCCCTTTAGACTTACTATAGGAGCTAGAAGGTAGTAAGGAAGCTATTCTAAGCTTAGTAAAAAGTAGGAAATAACCAAAAAAGGAAATACGATTGGAACTCTATAACGGAGTTATCGTTACTCTAGATAGGAAACTATCTAGGTAATATATATAGATAGTACAACTAGAATAGGAAGTCGCTATAGTAATAGTTAACTAGTATAGGAAGCTTGAATTTTAGAAGTGGGTCGCTAAATTTAAGGTAGCTATAGTTATAGTAGGGAACGATAAGTTTATATATTATAAAAAAATAGATATACTAGGACTAGGAAAGGTCCTAGACAAATATTAGGGGTACTTAGTATTTAAAGTAAAATATATAGAAGGATTACTAGACTATAGACCTTAGGACTATATAATCGAACTTAAAGAAGGTATATAGTTAAAGTTCTTTAAAGTATACTATATTAACGAGCGATAGAATACTAAGCTAAAGAGATACCTCGAGGAGAACCTTAAGATAGGGTATATCCAACTATTAACGTCGCTAATAGGGTACCTAGTCCTCTTTATACTAAAGAAGGATAGGAAGCTCTATATATATATAGATTACCGATAGCTAAATAAATAGATAGTAAAGAACTAGTACCCGCTACTACTAATCTTACAACTATAAGATTAGTTAAGTAGGGTACAATACTTTACTTATCTTAATCTTCTAATAGCGTATACCTATATCTATATTAAGAAGGGGGATAAGTGGAAGATAGCGTTTTATATATCTTATAGATACTATAAGTATTTTATAATGCTATTTGGATTAATAAATATACCTATAATATTTTAGTTAGTTATCGACTATACGATATAGCCGTTCTTTAAAAAGTTTATAGTTTGCTACTTGGATAATATCCTTATCTTTTTAGAGATGCTTAGAGAGTATAAAAAATATATAAAGGCGGTACTAGATATACTCTACTAATAGAAGCTCTTAGTTAATATAGATAAAAGCGAGTTCTATATTATAAAAATAATCTTCCTAGGCTTCGAAATCTTACTAGGATAGATATAAATAAAACTAGCTAAGATTAAGGCTATTAAAGTATAGCTTTAGCTAATAATAATAATAAAAGTATAGGGGTTTATTAGATTTGCTAACTTCTATAGGATATTTATCTAGGGCTTTAGTAGTATTATATAACCTTTATATAACCTTATAAAAAAGGATACTATATTTTAATAGGAGAAGGAGTATAAGTAAGTATTTTAATAAATCTATAATACAATTACTATAGACCTAGTACTTATATTATTAGATCCTATAAAACTATTTAAGGTCGAAATCGATATATCGGATTATATAATTGGTAGGCAGCTAGGCTAGCGAGACTAGGACTAGAAGTTATACCCCATTATATTTTCTTTAAAAAACTCGAGGGACTATAACTTAATTACCCTATCTATAATAAAGAACTATTAGCTATTATTAAGGTATTCTAGGAGTAAAGGCTATACCTTAGTAGTATAAACTATAAAGTATAGGTCTATATAGATTATAAGAATCTACGATACTTTACTACGACTAAGGAATTAAACGGAAGGTAGACTTAGTAGTCCGAGTTACTCTCTAAGTTTAACTTTAAGATTAACTATATTAAGGGTATAGAGAATATATAAGCCGACGTCCTAAATAGAAGACCCGATTACTCTAAAGATATACTAAAGAATTTGCTACTATTATTTTAAGAATAGTAAGACGGATCGCTCCGATATCCCTTATAACCCTTTAAAGAATGCTATATAGTGTTCCAAGAGGTATATTTAAAGAATAGGTATTAATATATCTTAAGGACTTAAGATAATAAGGATAGTTGGAAGTAAAACAATATAGTATAGAAGGTAGGGGTCTAGTATATAGGAAATATACTATAGTATAATAGCCTTATATATATATAACTATATTAATAAGTATAACTTATAAAAGAGATCTATAAGTCGAGGCTTAGTAGGTATATAGGGGTTGCTAAGATAATCGCTAAGATTAGGTAAAACTATAACTTCCTAGGCCTTAGGAAGGAAGTAGAAAGGGTTATTAGCGAGTATAATACCTATCTCTAGTTAAAGGCGGCGTACTATAAACCTTATAGGCTTTTATAGCCGTTACTAGTTATAGAGCGACTATAGAGTTTAGTAACGATAGACTTTATTACTAAACTATTAATATCTAGGGATATAATGATAGGGGCAAAGTATAATAGTATCCTTACTATAGTAGATAGGCTTACTAAATAGAGCTATTTCTTTCCCTATAGGAAGTTATAGATAGCGGAATAGCTAGCGGATATAATCTTTAGAAACGTTACTTTAGTCTATATATAGCTAAAGGAATAGATTATAGACTAAGATATAAAATTTATATCAAGGTTCTAGTAGGCTTTAATAATATATCTAGGTATAAAAAGTAAACTTTTAATAGTATACTATCTATAGATAGACGGGTAGACTAAACGATTTAATTAAGTTATAGAATAATACCTATAAATATATATTAATTTCTAATAAGATAATTAGGTCGACCTATTATTAATAGTATAACTTATATATAATACTATAGTTACTAAGACTATAAAGGTAACGCTATTCTTTATAAATTTTAGGTTTAAAGCGGACCTATATTAAGGACTAGATATCGAGGTTCCTAGGGTAGTAGTTAAGGTAGACTAAATAAGCTTACTATATATAATATTTAAAGAAGAACTCGAGTTTATCCGGCTTAGAATAAAGAGATATTATAATAAGTCTTGGCTTAAGGGTCCTTACCTAGTAAAGGGGGATAAAGTTTATTTTATTTCTTGAAACCTTTAGATAAAATAATTAAATAAGAAGTTAGACTTTAAAAGACTTAGGCCCTTTAAGATCGATAAGTATATTTTATAATTTAATTATCGACTTATACTTCTAGTATTAATAAGGCTAAAGACTAATATATTCTATATTTCTATATTGGAACTAGTATCTAAGAATACCTAGCTAGAAATAATAGTCGAGACGGAAAATAAAGAGGAAGAATAGGATATTAAGGAGGTCCTAGATTTATATATTATAAGGGGGCGGTTAGAGTATTTAGTTAAATGGTTGGATTTTAGGCTAGAGGATAACTTATAGTAGCTAGCTATAAACCTCTATTATCTAGAGAAACTAGTGGAATTTTACTAAAGGAACCTAGATTGTCTGGCGGCGTTAATTTAGGGGCCGCCGAGAAGATAGTACTCTAGTCGACTACCCTAAAGGCACTATTGATTTATATATCTACTATAGCGGACGTCTTCTCTCTCTCTACTTTATCTATTTTATCTAGTAAAGATAAGCCCTAGCGGACTATATCGTTACCTTTAGAGAGTAGTAAACGTTTTTGGTAGCAAATACAATCTAAGTATACTAACGATTTGTCTATATATTTCTAGGCTTTAAGTAGGGTAGTCCGCTTAGTATAGAACAATTCCTTAGTATTATACTCTTTATAGTCAAGGCGTTTAGATTTATCTATAATATAAGATACTAGGTAAGGAGGGATATTAGTAGGGTATAAGGAAGGGAGTAAGGAGTAGGGGTATAAATAAGAAGAAACGGATATACTAGAACTATCGTACTAACGCCCCTAGCGGATATACTTGCTATAACGGGCGGACTATTTAATTATCTTATAGTATAACCCCTTTAAGTTATAAAAAGAATAGGGTATAACTTTAAAACCTAGTTTATTAATAGCGGTAGTAAGTATAGAACGTTGGAGGGACTAGGAGGATTTCTTTTTAATATAGCCTAATATCTTGTTAGTATAATAACGATATAGGAGGAAAGTATATAATATTTATAGATATAAGGGGTATTAGTAGTATTTAAAATAACCTTGGTCTTTTAGAATAAGAAGATATTAAGGGGGGGTATTATATTATAAAAAGGCTATATAGGGTGGCCTAGAGGACTATAGCTGGAAGTGTAGGATGCCTAGTAGCCAATCGTTGGGTAACTAATTAGGAGGGGATTACGTTTAGTATAGTAATCTATAGGCGGAGGGATTACTAAGATTATAATAAGCCTAGTAATCTAGCTATAGGGGAATTATAATAGAAGGAGTGATTCCTAGAAGGATAAGGGTAGTATAAGTAGATAGCTAGTCACTTATTTAGGGGGCTTAGGAAGTTCCCTAGTAAGCAATATAAATAGTTAGGCGTCAGCTATACTATATAGATATTGCTTATATATTGTTGTAAACCCTTTGGCTTTACTAAATCATTTATCTAGTTAACCTATACCTTTAGTGAACCCTTTTAGAGTCGGGTCTAAAAGATTTGTTATATCTTCTCTAAAAAGCTTAAGGGACTATAATTCAACTACCCTATCTATAATAAAGAGTTACTAGCCATTATTAAGGCATTTAGGGAATAGAGACTATACCTTAGTAGTATAAGCTATAAAGTATAGGTCTATATAGACTATAAGAACCTATAGTACTTTACTATAATTAAAGAATTAAACGGAAGATAGATTTAGTAGTCCGAATTACTCTCTAAGTTTAACTTTAAAATTAACTATATTAAGGGTATAGAGAATATATAAGCCGATGTCCTAAATAGGAGACCTAATTACTCTAAGGATATACTAAAGAATTTACTACTATTACTTTAAGTATAGTAAGATGGATTGCTCTAATATCCCTTATAACCTTTTAAGAGTGCTATATAGTATTCTAAAAGATATATTTAAAGAATAGATATCAATATATCTTAAAGACTTAAGATAACGAGGATAGTTAGAAGTATAATAATATAGTATAGAAGGTAGGGGTCTAGTATATAGGAAATATACTATAATATAATAGCCTTATATATATATAACTATATTAGTAAGTATAACTTATAAAAGAGATTTATAAGTTAAGACTTGGTAGATATATAGAAGTTGCTAAAATAATTGTTAAAATTAAGTAAAACTATAATTTTCTAAGCCTTAGGGGAGAGGTAGAGAAGGTTGTTAGCAAGTATAATATCTATCTCTAGTTAAAGGTAATATACTATAAACCTTATAGGCTTTTATAACTATTGCTAGTTATAGAATAGCTATAGAGTTTAATAATAATAGACTTTATTACTAAGCTACTACTATCTAGGGATATAGCGATAGAGGCAAGATATAATAGTATCCTTACTATAGTAGATAGGCTTATTAAATAAAGCTATTTCTTCCCCTATAAGGAGTTATAAATAGTAGAGTAGCTAGTAGATATAATCTTTAGAAACGTTACTTTAATCTATATATAGCTAAAGGAATAGATTATAGACTAAGATATAAAATTTATATTAAAGTTCTAGTAGGCTTTAATAATATATCTAGATATAAAAAATAAACTTTCAATAATATACTACCTATAAATAGATAAGTAAACTAAACGATTTAATTAGATTATAGAACAATATCTATAGATATATATCAATTTCTAATAAGACGATTAGATCGACCTACTACTAACAATATAACTTATATATAATACTATAGTTATAGAGACTATAAAAGTAATACTATTCTTTATAAATTTTAGGTTTAAAGTGGACCTATACTAGAGACTAGATATCGAGGTCCCTAGAACGATAGTTAAGGCGGACTAAATAAGCTTACTATATATAATACTTAAAAAAGAACTCGAGTTTATCTAGTTTAGGATAAAGAGGCATTATAATAAGTCTTAGCTCGAGGGTCCTTACCTAGTAAAGGGGGATAAAGTTTACTTTATTTTTTAAAATCTTTAGATAAAGTAGCTAAATAAAAAGTTAGACTTTAAAAGGTTTAGGCCCTTTAAAATCAACAAATATATTTTATAGCTTAACTATTAACTTATATTCCTAGTATTAATAAGGTTAAAAACTAATATATTCTATATTTCTATATTAAAACTAGTATTAAAGAATATCTAGCTAGAGACGATAGTTAAGATAGAGGATAAAGAGAAGGAGTAGGATATTAAGAAGGTCCTAGACTTATATATTATAAAGAGATAGCTAGAGTATTTAATTAAATAGTTAGATTTTAGGCTAGAGAATAACTTATAGTAGCTAGCTATAAACCTCTATTATCTAGAGAAACTAGCGGAATTCTATTAAAGGAACCTAGATCGTCTAGTAGTACTAGCTTAGGAGCCGCTAAAAAAATAGCGCTCTAGCCAACTACCCTAAAGGTACTATTAACTTATATATCTACTATAGTAGACGTTTCCTCTCTTTCTATTTTATCTACCTTATCTAGTAAGGATAAGCCCTACTAAACTATATTACTACCCTTAAAGAATAATAAATATTTCTAATAATAGATATAATCTAAGTATACTAGTAACTTATCTATATATTTCTAGGCCTTAAGTAGGGTAGCCTATTTAATATAGAATAACTCCTTAATATTATACTCTTTAGAGTCGAGGCGTTTAGATTTATCTATAATATAAGATACTAAATAAGGAGGGGCGTTAGTAGGAGTATAGGAGGGGGAAATAAAAACTAGGATTATAGATAAGAGGAGATAGGTATACTAGAACTATTATATCGACGCCCCTAGCAAATATATTTGCTATAATAGGTAGACTATTCGATTATCTTATAATATAGCCCCTTTAAGTTATAAAAAGAATAAGGTATAACTTTAAAACCTAGTTTATTAATAGTAGTAGTAAATATAGAGTGTTAGATAGATTAGGAGGATTTCTTTTTAATATAGCCTAATATCTTATTAGTATAACAACGATATAAGAAGGAAGTATATAACACTTATAGATATAGGGGGGTATTAGCAGTATTTAAAATAACCTTAGTATTTTAGGATAAGAAGATATTAAAGGGGGGTATCGTATTATAAAAAGACTATATAGGCAGCCTAGAGGGCTATAGCCGGAAGTATAGGACGCCTAGTAGCTAATCGTTAGGTAACTAATTAAGAGGGGATCACGCTTAGTATAATAATCTATAGATATAAGGATTACTAAGATTATAGTAAGTCTAGTAATCTAGCTATAAGGGGATTACAACGGAAGGAATAATTCTTAAGGGGATAGAGTAATATAAGTAGATAGTTAGTTACTTGCTCTAGGGGACTTAGGGAGTTCCCTAGTAAGCAATATAAATAGTTAGGCATTAGCTATACTATATAGATATCGCTTATATATTGTTATAAACCCTTTAGCTTTACTAAATCATTTACCTAGTTAAACAATACCTTTAGAGAACCCTTTTAGAGTCGGATCTAAAAGATTCATTATATATTTCTATTATAGATAGCTTTTAGCCTACTATTTCTAGCTCCCTCTATTATTTAATAGAGAGCCCAAATAACCCTAACCCTTTAGGTTATATAACTTTATTAAAATATTTAGAATTTTGTCTTTAGAAGGCCACTACTTCTAGCCTTAGTTATATCCCTTTTTCTAGGCTATTATATCCCATTTTTAGGGCTCCTAAGCTTCTACTTTTAATATACTTTATATAAACGACTATATTTTATAAGAAAATTTGGGATCCCGTCCGCTCTTCCCTAGATAAACTTATAAGAGCTAGACTAGTAGTTGGGTCGGTAACGACCAGCGAATCCCTAGTATTATATGTTTTTTTTCTATTTCTCCGAGTTTGGTAGCCTTGGGAGAGAATATGGTTATTATAGCTGTTGATAGGCTCGGCAAACCTATTAAATCGAGTCAAATCAAATATAGCTTTATATTTGTTTGTCTGGTGGTGCGATTTGCGTTGAATTTGCCTTGTTTTGTTTGCTTTGACTTGCTATGTTTGACTTATTACAGGCCTTGCCGCCAATGGCCAGCTCCGGGTCCTAATGAATCATGGAAGACTCGGACACTACCTAGGTAGTTATCAATCCACAACGGACCCTAGGTCTAAGACATCTTGGGCGGCCTGCCGACTGCTTCGCTAGATTCAAGTTCAAAGATGCCCAAGCCAACATCTCGGCTACAGTGGGACAGCTCAAAACCCAGATCTAATACTAATTAGTATGTCCTCAAGAATCTAAGCGGCCATAAAGCAAAACTATTTCAGTGTACTTATCAAACCGCGTTCGTACACCATCATCGCCCCACTAGTGAACAATGAAGTCACAAAATACTTGAGCACCGAACTTTGAGCAAGGAAACCCAGACCGATGTCAGCCACCCAATGGTCGCTCACTCCAAACTTACTCGTGATAGATTCTTCGGTGTCTCCATGATATCGGTGGATAAAGGCTCGACTAGGAGCTTGCGATCCATCAAGGTCTACGGAGACACTTTATGCAATACCTACCCACTCCTCGACGGGTGTGCCACTTTTGAAAAACGAAGGCGTAACTGAACAGTATGTTTTTGCCCCTTTTTTTCCTAGCTTTGGAGCATAACTAAAGGCAAAGGCCCATCCTAGGGAGGCAGCGCTCTGTTGATAGCTCCGTTGGCTGCTGCTATCTATGTGGTATCCCGTCCCTTGGGGGACAATCTTAGAGACTCCCTTCGTTGGCCCACCCCCTACGCCCGATCTAGTGTAATTAGGGGATTATGTATTTACCACCCCCAACCCTTTCACTATCTGCGCAATCCTCCCCAGCATGATATTATTCGGGCCCTCGTCGAGAATTTCCCAGCTTGTCGTCGAAGATAGGGCAGTGCAAAGAAAAGAATGCGCGAACAAAAAGACCGGACTGCTCAACGTCTGCATCGGACTATTAGGTCAGACGACGTCTTGCGGTTGGAGACCGTCCCGACTTTCCGTGAGGCCAACCTCTGACATGTTGACGCCGAGATGTCTTCCCCGCAGATTTTCGGGGAAAGACCGAAGAGGGGAGGCATTGGCCGTTGAGCTAAGAGTTTGTAAGCCGCGAGCTGGCGCGGCGACTCCTTCCCCTTGCGGAACGCTTGTCGTCTGGGCAAAGCGCCAGGAACCATCTTGCCGATCCCCACGTGGAGTAATTTAACGGTGCCGCCCCAGTTTTCCCAACTCTTCTTTGTTCGCATTTTCCACCTTTCAGAGACCAGGCTAGCGAAGACCCCCATCACCCACGCATCACTACCGAGCCGCTGCAAGTCGGTATTGCAGCGGTAAGCGAACGGCTGTCCATATTGCAAGATCCTTGGGCTCGGGTCGCCGTAAATGAAGGACATCGATACAGGGCTCACCATCTCCCTCCTGAGCGACGCATTTTGGGCGAGACCATGGCTCTCAGCATTTTGCCTGAATTCCGCCGTTGCATTGGTGCATTTTCGGATGCCACCATGTTGACCCTTGGATGAAACGGGCGGTTGCATTTCCCCACAACGACGGCCGTTTTGCTGGATGCACTTCCCAAGCCGCATCGGAAGAGCCTCCCGCATTGCCCGAAATGGGATGGCTTGGACTTCGATTTCCTGGGAATCATCATGGGCCCCCGTCCACTGCTTGATCATCTCGACCAGTCACATCGATGCTGCTGCTCTTGGGACTCACAGCGCGCCGGCACAGGGAGATTGCCTCCCGGACTCCAGGAGCTTCCAAGACGGGGAGAAGGCCGATGTTTCCTTTCTTCGCAGCAAATCCAGGCCACCGCCGAGGCGAACAGAAACCCAAGACTCATCCAAGGCGGCGCCATGGAATCCGTTGGAACACTCAAGAGATCCACATACTCGCTGGATTCCACAATTGCATCGTGCTTCTACTGCTCTCCGCCACCGTGCTAAGCATCATGGTGCCGTTCGTTTACTCCAGCTTCGCACGCCCAGCCGGACGCATGTTCCTGGCGACCTCGCCGAGCGCCCATTGCTCCACTTGCCTGGAGGAGTGTGTGCTCCATGTTGCTCGTGCGAGGGCCGTGACCATGGATCACAAGCCCAAGGAACCATGATCTTGGCAAACGCCGTGAGACTCCTTGTGGTCTATAAGAGTCACCTCGCTTGCCTGTTATTGCCTCCAGGACCTTCACTGTCGATCAGCCTCTGAGTCTCACAGCAGCAGCGACCACTTCACGTCCATCTTTGATCTCTGAATCAGTTGCTCGATACAGAAGGCCGTCGACATGTCCAAGACATCAGCTCTCCTCGCCTCTCTGACGGGCGCGGCTCTCGTCGCTGCCCACGGCCATGTCAGCCACATCATCGTCAACGGCGTCTACTACGAGAACTACAACCCCACGACACACTGGTACCAACCCAACCCACCAACAGTGATCGGCTGGAAGGCGGCCCAGCAGGACAACGGCTTCATTGAGCCCAACAACTTCGGCACCTCCGACATTATCTGCCACAAGGCCGCCACGCCGGGCGGTGGCCATGCCACCGTCGCTGCCGGTGACAAGATCAGCATTGTCTGGGATCCCGTGTGGCCCGAGTCCCACGTCGGCCCGGTCATCGACTATCTGGCCGCCTGCAACGGTGATTGCGAGACTGTTAGCAAGGAGTCACTCAGATTCTTCAAGATCGATGGCGCCGGCTACGACAAGAGCACTGGCCTGTGGGCCGCTGACGCCCTCCGAGCCAACGGCAACAGCTGGCTCGTTCAGATCCCGTCCGACCTGAAGGCCGGCAACTACGTGCTCCGCCACGAGATCATCGCCCTCCACGGCGCCTCCAGCCCCAACGGCGCTCAGTCGTACCCGCAGTGCATCAACCTCCGGGTCACCGGCTCCGGCAGCAACGTCCCCAGCGGCGTGGCCGGTACCTCCCTGTACAAGTCCACCGACGCGGGCATCCTTTTCAACCCCTGGACCACCGACCCCAACTACCCCGTCCCGGGTCCCGCGCTCATTGCCGGTGCCGTCAGCTCCATTCCGCAGAGCAAGTCGGTCGCAACCGCCACCGCCTCGGCCACCCTCCCCGGCGGCGGGGGTGTCAACCCGCAGCCCACTGCCACCTCCACCAGCAACCCCGTCACTCCTGTCCCCAGCAGCTCCCGTCTCCCTGACACGCCCAGCACCACCCTGCGGACGAGCACCACGCCTGCGCAGAGCACTACCACCCCGCCTCCTGTCGGCAACGCCCAGACCAAGTACGGCCAGTGCGGCGGCAGCGGGTGGAGCGGCCCTACCGCCTGCGCGGCTGGGTCCAGCTGCTCGGTGCTTAACCCCTGGTATGCGCAGTGCGTGTAAATCAAACAAACCGGGTGCAGAGTACGGATTGGCGGGAGTGTATGATGTGATGAAGTGACGATCAGCGTGGCCTATGTATGGATTGCAGAATGAGCCTCTGCATAGCAGCAGGGCAGGCTAGGTTGCCAAAGGGTCCGACTGGGGTCCAATATCTTCGATGTATATAGTTCTGGGACACATAGTCAGCCCAATGTTCATATCTAAGCCTATCACCGACTTAACTTCATGCTCTTGTTTGATTGGCTTGCCGTAATTAGTCTACACTCCGTGTCTGTCTCCCTCCCCTTGTCGAGATCGTGATGTCTCTGTTCCAACAACTGCTCTATCCAATCCCCTGATACCCGCGGTGACCTTTAATCCTTGTGCGAGTCGATCAACAAAATTGGCTTACACACTGCGCCGTTCTTGAATAGCCAAAGGCTGACCATAACCCCTAGTATTCTATCTGCTCACCACCGTGCGTTTTCAGCGTCTTCGTAAAAATACATGTACATGGCTAGCTATAAGATACAGCGGCGCAAAGCCTAAACCCACACCCCCGGGAACCCGAGCTTAGGGGATATCATACCAATTCGTGAGGGGGGATATCACTGCCGGAAAAGCAAAAGAGGCGCCGCGCCGTAGAAACGCCCAAATCCGCACACACAGACAGACAGACAGACAGACACACACACACACACTCTCTCTCTCTCTCTCTCTCTCTCTCTCTCTCTCTCTCTCTCTCAACACCACACACGTACCTTATGTCATGTCAAAACAGACAGATCGCGGACACACTCAACACTTCTCCCTTTCGACCACCAGCCACCAGCCACCAGCCACCAGCCACCGCCCCTCCAGCCTGAAAACGAGAAAAAGGGGAGGAGAGACGACCGAACGCCCATCAAAACTCTCCGTCCCCACCGCCCCCCAACACTCCCGCCGCCCACAGCCCAACCAGCCCCCACCAGCTGACCTTCCACCCCCTCCACAGCCCATCCAGCCCCTGACCCCGCCGATACACCGTCTCCGCCACCGTCGTCCCGGCCGCCCCCTTGGCGCCCTTCCTCGGCCCCTTCCCAGCCGCGCCCGCCGACGACGAAACCGCCGCGTGTGACCCCTCCTCGTTCACAATCGCATGCATGGTCCCGAACAGGCCATGGTACCGTCCCAGCGGCACCACCGCCTCCATCTCGGCCGTAGCCGCTTTCTCATCTAGTCTCCTCCCCCTTCCGGCGGCCTGTTGCTGTTGTTGCTGTTGTTGCTGCGCCCCGCCTTCCAGGGCCCGGACGTACTGCGGCGAAGAAAGCACGGCGACCTGCCCGCGGCGGAGGACCGTCTCAAGCGGGAGCTTGAGGAGCAGGGCGACGGTGGAGGAGCAGAATTTGGCAATGGAAAAGGTTGTTGGGGCCAGTTCGCGGTCGATCATGAACTGGGTGCGGAGGACGAGCGGGGTGGAGAGGGTGAGGAGGGGGTGGATGAGGGAGTGGAGAATCGTGGGTACCACGAGGGGGGAGGGGCAGAGGTAGGAGGGGAGGCTGCGGAGGGTGGAGAGGGTGCGGCGTGCGCGAGAGGCGGTGGAGGTTATGACCAGGCTGGAAATGTTACAGTCAGTTGATGGTGGGTATGGAGGAGAAGAGAAACGGCGTCGGGGATGGCTTACCGGGTGCGCACCAAGTCGAGTGGGGAGAGGATTAGGCCGGTTACGACGGCGGCGGCGGCGGCGACGAAGAGAGATGCCCATGGGTAGGGGGATGCGATGTCTACTAGGCGGTCCATGTCGTTCTTGACGCCAATGTCCGGGACGTTGAAGAGCGCGCTGAGGAGGCTGCGGGACCAGTTCTCGAGCAGGGACTGCAGCACCGAGTAGATGAATGTCGCGTTGGACCCCTTCCACACGCCCCATGCTCCCTCTTTCTGCCACAGCTGGGCGATCACCTCTAATACCGAATCCGGGGTGCGTATGGCGAGGTGGTGGGCGGGTACGGGCTTCGCGGACGGTCGCGGCGATTGCGAGGACGGGTGTCTCGAATTCTTTGGGCGGGGAAGAGTAGGTGATGGTGTTCGAGGTTGGTGTGAGGTAAAGAAGGCCGACTCGTCCAGATCCGAGTCGGAATCGTCGCGCGTGTCCTGGTAAGCGTCAGCGGGGTGGTGCCAGCCTACGCGTGGCCTGGGAGAGAGAGCCCTTACGTCTTCGTATGGGTGTATTCTTTGACTGGCTTGCCTTTGCCTGGCCTCCTCCGCTGCCTCTGCTGCCGCTTCCAGTCCTCCTAGGTCATCTTGTGCTCGGACTTGCATGATGGTCTTGGCAACCTCGAAAGGTTGCGCCATCAACACCGACGTGTACTTCCATAGCAGCTCGTCCAGCACCTCCTTGACTGTCTGGACGACGGATGGCGAGGGCTCCGCAAGGTAGTCCTTGTAGTCAATGTCGGAGAAGATATCGCGCGCCTTGGAAGCATAGCGGCCTGTCGAGTTGGCCTGCGCGAAGGCTCGCGGGCCTGGGGTGGGCAGCGATTCGGGCGGTTCGCCGATCGAAGGTGGGATGTAGTATGGTCTTAGGGGATTGACCCCGTCGTTGTGGTTCGCCATGATGTCCTGGGTGCGCGCAGGACCATGGTACAAAAAGGCGTCGTTCGATTTGTTCCCTCGCGAGACGGTGGGCAAGCTCTTGGGTGGACCTCAGTGACGATTTTCCCTTCGCATGTGCATGACGAGTCGAGGTGAAATGGGCTTGGCTTGGCTGCGAATGGCGCGCCAAAACTTTCCAGGCACCCTGGCGTCATGCTACATACAGTAATTAATATTCAGTAACCGGGGTCTTGATAAGCAACAAGAGGGCTGCAAAGCGGCTGGAATTTTTCTTATACGGAGGCATCGGAGCTTGCAGTATCTTTCGCCGATATTGCCGTCCTCTCGAAGCATTGAAGCTCCGGAGCTGCGGGAACGGATCGCAAATACGAAGGGCAATCAATCACCAAGAAGTTTCCGAGTTTTGCATAGGGGTGCGGCGTGTTTGTGTGTCTTGACCTTCTGGGCGCTGGACGGTTGTTTGCTTTTTTGCACTCCCGGTTTTCCGACCTCTCAGTTCCGCCCTGTTCTCAACTCTCAGCCCTCCACCCGTTATCCTCGATTGCTTCCCCGCCAAAGACGACGCCGCCGCCGCCAACATGTCAACACCAAAGCTGCTCGCGCAAACGCTCCCGAGGCTAAATCTCGCCCCGGCGCGCGCGGCCGGCTCGATTGCGCGGCATGTGCGGTGCTACACCAAGCCCAGCGCCGCTCCGTTGCCGGCCACTCCGGGTCGATTTGCCCAGCGCCGTCTACCCCGGTCGCCCCGGTCTACCCCGTTCCAAAAACGAACATTTTTTGCCTCGCCCGCTGTCTCACATGGCCATGTCGAACCTCCAAAGCCTGGTGAAGAGTATGGACCTGCCCTAATTCGCGCCCCGTTGGGCTACTTGCGCCGCTGACAGCCCGCAGGCTCTATGTGACCTTCATTGACAAGGAGGGCGCTGAACACAAGATCGCCGTGTCTAAGGGTGACAACCTACTGGACGTCGCTCAAGCGAACGACCTGGAAATGGAGGGCGCGTGTGGCGGCTCCTGTGCGTGCTCCACATGCCATGTTATCGTGATGGACCAGGATTACTACGACAAGATGCCCGAGCCCGACGATGATGAGAACGACATGCTCGACCTCGCGTTTGGGCTGCAGGAGACAAGTCGTCTAGGCTGTCAAGTCGTCATGACACCTGAACTGGACGGCCTGCGGGTGAAGCTACCGTCCATGACCAGGAACTTGCAATCGAGTGACTTCAACTAAGGCGCCCGAAGAAGACTTTTTTCTCTCTTCTTTTCTACGACTGGCGTTCTGCGCAATGCATATGGGACATGGGAATTGCGCATGATAGATACCAAAAGTGTGGCGAGGCTCGGCTTGGGCTTGGGCTTGGATGCCGGTCTTGTGATGCCCTCTAAAACTTAATTTATGCGGCGGTATCTCGAGGACATTTCGGGCCTTCGGTTTCGGCGGATGCATGTACATGTACAAATAACAGGCAAACAGGGAGGGGTGCTGTATATAGACCACTAGAGACTCTGCTCTGAAGATAACGAACGAAACCTGAAACCCACAAAACATCCCATCCCATCCCATCCCATCCCAAACTCAAACCACACTCACGCCTCTTCCAAACCACCCTTTTTCAACCCGCCACCCCCATTCGCAATCAAGTCCAAAAACCCCTTCCTGCTCATCTCGGTAACCTTCTCCCCCTTCCTCTTAACCCCCACTATCCCCTCCCTCCTGGCCGCTCGTTCGGCCTCGGTCGCCTTCACCTGCGCCGCGCGCACGGCGTTGAACAGCTTGACCACACCGCGCTGCGCAACCTTGCGCAGCCTCTTCTCGGCCGCCAGGATCTCGCCCGTCGTCGCCGCCCCATCCGCCCCGGCCTCGGGCACCTCCTCGATCTCGCCCGTCGCCACATTCAGCGTGCGCGTCGTGCTCGCCACCAGCACGTCCCGCACCCGGCCCTTCTCCATCGCCAGCCGCTTCTGCTCGCGCAGCCGCTTGCGCGCTTTCGCCTCGAGCGCCGAGTCGACCGCCTGCCGCGACTGCTCGGCGGCCGCGGCGCTACGGGCTACGATGGGGTCGGCGCGGCGCGACGCGGGGAGTTTGGAGGAGAGCATTTTGGAGATGGACGTTGCGAAGGCGGCGGGGTCGTTGCGTTTGGATTTGCTGTTGTGGCGGGTCGTGGTGTCGTCGTCTGAGCCGCTGCCGGCTGCATCGGAATAGGAATCATTTTCATCATCGTCGTCGTCGCCGTCGTCGTTGTTGCCTTCGTTGTCTTCGTCGTCAGAGGAGGCTGGGGCGTCTTGAGCGATGAATGGTTTTGGTCTTGGTTTTGGTTTTTGCGCCTTGAACTGCAGTTGTGCTTTCGAGCTTGACTCTGGCTCGGATTGTGAATCGGAGTCGGATGCGGACCCAGCTGAGGATGCGCCATCGTCGACTTCGATATTTTCTAGGTCCTCGTCATCGGAATCGAGGAGATTGGCGGGGACCGGCGCGCCCTCGTCGTCACTGGCCGAATCTTCTGAGCTGCTGTGGTATGCTGCTATTTTTCTTTGTTTTTTGTTAGGCCGTGCTGCCCGGCTCTTGGGACCGTCACTGATTGAGCGCTTTTTTAATGATGAGCCAGCCATGATGTGCGTGGTGTTGTTCAATGCCTGTTGAATTATGGTGGAACTGAGAGCCCTCTTCTTCCGCCGAAGCAATCGTGGTGCTGCTTTTCCCGAATTTTTGGCGGTCGGAAACGGCAATTCAAGCTGCCCCGCAGAGCAGCCTTGGCATGCTCTAACGTTATCCGTACATGCTGTATCCCTTCATTCAATGAATAAATATCCTACCCTAACCCTTCCAACTTGTCTTTTCCAAATTGTCTTCTTTCAACTTGCCTTCTACACAACACACCACGCAACACCATGGAATGTTGAGGTTACGGCAGCAGCAGTATGCAAGTATCACAGCCCCCGAATCAACGGACATCAACATCAGGCAGAGAGTTCAATTGAGCATTGAGCCTATAGGACTGGCAGTCTCGCACAGACCAAGACCAGCAAGCAGTCGACTTGGACGCCGAGGTCGACGTCCCCGAACGCTACTTCATATGTCTCCCCAAAGCGGAAATACTAGCAATTGGCACTCCAAAGGCCCACCCTGACAAAATCCTGCTGTCGATCCTTTCCCGGATTCATAGGAGCGACTCCGGCTTCTGAAATCCCACCGCAAGTTAGACAGACAGCTAAGCACACCCCGGTCTCATAGCCACTTACAGGCAGTCTTCGTCAGGTGAACGATGCGGCCCTTGGTGTTGGAAGCATGGCTACCAAAGGAGCGCTGGTTGGTCATCTCTTCGGCCGAGAGGTTGGACGGGATGGTCGTGGCCTGGTCGGCGACGCCGGCAGCGGGCGGCCAGACGGCCTTCCAGGGCTGGTTGGTGCCGGGCATTTTGTTGAGCTGGTGGTTGAAAGTTGGTACTGCTTGCTGGTGTTATCGTTTGTGGTTGAGTTCTGGGAGAGGTCGAGCCGGGGAGATCAGCGGTGGTCTCGCCGTCTTATAGTGAAGGCTCGCGAGCATCTCCTCCTTCGTTCGGGACGGCTCTAGACGTTGGCAAGCGGCCAGAGGACGCTTCAAAGAGCAGGTTCGGGTAAACAGGTACCGATGCGCACCTTGATGGGATTGAGAACGTTCTCTATCTTGCGCATTCCTTCGCCAATACCCTCCCCCGCGAGCAGCGTGGCGTAAGGTCCTGGATCGAAGTGCAAATCACGATCGAGTGTTGCTGCCGACGGGAGGCTCCAGGCTGCGGAGTGCATTCCGAAACACGCGCTGCCATGTATTCGTGCATTCCGCCATCGGGGGCATCTGCAAGTGCTGCGACTACCGCCAATCATGGGCGGGGAAAAGGAGCTGGCGATGCTCTTCTGCAGAACCAATATCTCTCAAATATGCTCAACGCGTGCAACGCGGGGATGCCGTGTAGAACGCCTCACGGCTCTCAATGGAACGTTAGCCACACGCGACCATACACAACGTAAGTGCCTCCGTGTCAGCTAGACCTATGATTGATTTACGTATCAACGTGACCAATCTCTCAAAATCGCCCTCGATATGTGACGGCTGCCCTATGGTCTGGTCGTTTGCCCATGTTCCCTGGTCCCATTCAACTTTGCTGAATCGCTTCTCTGCTCTCCTCGACCCGACTGCAGTCATTCATCCAGCTCACATCAACCCGTGACAACAATGGCCGACACGATTACGGCCACCATCAGATATGTCCAGCGGGACGAGAGCAAGGAGCTTAGTGAGAAACCATACATCCTCCACTACGCGGCCCCTGATGGCTTCCCGCAGAACAACTTCATCATCAAGCCCGTCCACGGCATCAAGATGCACAATCTTCGAACCTCGGACGTTACATACAAGGAACGTGGCATTGGCATGGCCTCGCTGAATAGCGATGGCATGGAGCCGGAGAAATTCGACGACGATGATTGGGTCGAGCGTGTCTATCTGCCCGAGCTACACCGCAGTGTCTGCGATGCTCTGGGAGCAAAGGATATGACCATCTTTGACTGGATGCTGCGGAAGCGAGCCCCTTCGTTTCCCGTGAGGAAGGCAGGTGAGGAGAACGGGGAGGCCCATCAGCCTTCGTTGTCGGCACATATCGGTAAGTGAGCCACTGTCGAGCTACTTGATTATATCTCCCTCATTATTCAGATTGGGATTTTAACATTGGGCAGACTACACCACAGCTGAACTCGCTTCCCGACTGCCCCGCTACTTTGGCGAAGAAAAGGACAAGATACTCAACCGGAGATACCAAGTCATCAAGTAAGACCCAGAGCATCCCCCCTCTTTCATCATGACCAGTCATTCACACCCACTCGCAGCATCTGGAAGCCGCTCACCGGCCCTTGTCGGGACTTTCCCATGGCGTACCTCGACCCGACAACAGTCGACCGCGAGAGGGATCTCATCGCGGTGGACGAGGTCTTCCCCACCGTCGCCAACGAGGTGTTCCAGGTCCGGTGGAACGCCAACCACCAGTGGTACTACATCCCCGATCAGCTCGAGTCGGAAGTGGCCATCTTCAACGCATTTGATTCAGAGAAGGGCCAGAGCCTGGCTGTGCCTCATTGTTCGTTTGATCTGGGCGATGAGAAGGGGTCCGTGGTGCCGAGGCAGAGTATCGAGGTCAGAGCATTCATTTTCTATTAGGTGTCTTCCTGGCATGAGTACCAGGGGGGGGGGGGGGGGGGGGCGAAACACCGCTCTTGAGAGCGAGACTTTGTGGTGGGGTTCATTTGACAAATATATAGATGATATTTAGCAGCTAGTATGCGGTAGGGATTGAATGGGGTATCATTAAGGAGTATCCTGAAAAAGCAAAAGTGCGATGCAGTGCCGCCTTGGACCGTGACCCATTACACAACAATGAAAACAAAAACGCAGGTCAGCCAATGCTGTGGTTTATCCAAAACCTGCTCCTTCACCCACGCACCCACGCACCTAGGCCTTTCCTCATCGCTCATTACCTATCATGCCTATCCAGCCCCGTCATACCTATCCAAGAAAGCACAAGCACGCACCCAGTCACTCCACCTGATATCATCAGCTCATTTCGTCCTTGGGGATAATCCCGTCCTGTATCGCTTGCCAAATCACTGGAAAGACAGCCCTGGCATAGTTGCTCTGCCTGGCCAGGATGTACTTGACATCGACCTTGAAGCCCTTACCCACAACCCTCTCGACGGGATTGTCAAAGGCGTGCAGCACGTACGTGCTCGAAAAGTCCATCTCGTTCCGGCTCAGCACGGGCCCGCTGTGCTGGTTCTTCTCGCGGTACTGCATCCAGGCGAGCACGTCGCTGCAGGTGCCCGACGCGACGGCGCTGGCGCGCAGCGACTGCTCCTGCTGCTCGCGGGCCGGGCTGGTGGCTGTGGTCGAGTCCATCGAGGGGGCGAACAGCCGCTTCACGTCCTCGTCCTGCCAGCTCATCGGGCTGAACGCCTGCGGCTGCAGGATCAGCACCTCGCCGGGGATCGCCGCTAGCCGGTTGCCCAGATCGGTGAGTAGGCGGATGCTAGCCGTGTCCCACCCGCCGTCGAAGAACTCGTGCGCTGCGTGGTAGTAGAGGGTCCTGTAACGGCGGATCCAGGTCAGTCAGTTGTTACTTGTTGCGCGAACCATATGGATAAAAAGAGGGGTGGGGGGGGGAGGGGGGGGTTGCTGTTGTTGTAAGGGACGGTTTGACGAACATGAAATTGGTGTTGGGCGCCGCCATCATGACTCCGTTGTTCAAGTAGTTGTTGGCCCACATCGCTAGGCCTAGCTGCTGGCCGATCACGTTGCGGAAGCCGGTGTGGCGCAAGTCGGTGATGTCCCGCAGCGGGATCGCGTCAGCGTCTAGATACACGCCGCCAAACTTGCGCAGCGCCTCAAGCCGCACAAAGTCGGCCTTGTGCGGCATCCACTTGATCTCCAGTCCCTTGTGCGTTGTCTGCGGCGCCTCGACATAGTTGATCTCGACCCGGGGGATGGCGAGTATGCGCCGCGTCCAGGTGGCTCCCGAGTCTCTTGCGCGCGAGATGGCCTCGGGCGCGGCGTTGGTGTGGATGTAGATGCGTTCGGGGCGCCAGTGGATGTAGGCCGAGTATATGGATATGAAGAATTTAAAACTGAGGTTGAAGTCGGCCGGGTTCTCGGAGAGCCAGACGTAGTGGGCGAGGTTTGGGATCGTGGGCGGTCCGGAGGCGTTGGTGATAGGGGTGCTCTGAGCGTTGTCACAGGCGTGCTCGTTGAGCGAGACGAACTGAAAGGTTCGATACTGGAAGCGAGTGCCCCATACGAGGTAGTCGAGGCCGATCGCTACGGTCACGATGGCGACGAGGCCGAATATGATCGTGCACAGACGGGATCTCGAACAATTCCTTGGAGACCATGACCGTGGAGAGTGGCCTGACTTGAGTAATGTGTACATA
Source organism: Chaetomiaceae sp. B2702 (assembly GCA_023628455.1). Classification (NCBI taxonomy): domain Eukaryota; kingdom Fungi; phylum Ascomycota; class Sordariomycetes; order Sordariales; family Chaetomiaceae; species Chaetomiaceae sp. B2702. Next base: position 296,842 of record JAMAKP010000022.1, on the reverse strand, counting down.
GTGGGCGACAGCGAGCAGCGCCAGACCAAGAGACCACTTGGAAAGACGGCAGCATGGGAAGAAAACCACAATAGAGAACGGGAAAACGACCCCAGGAGACGGGATGCTGACACTACTGTACCTCGGAAGCCCCTGTCGACTCCTTCGGGCCAACAGTCTGTGCCGCATTCATGCCATTGCCACACCCGACAACCTCGCGCTTGAAGGATTTAGACTATGTATGTAACATGGCTGCCTGCGCCGTGCCGGCTGGCCTGGATCGAAGGAAGCACTCGTCTTGAATGCAAACCGCCTTCTGTTGCGAGATACGCGGGGCCAAGAAAAGCCGGCAAACCTGAAGATGTCGCATCGCCGTTCTTTGGGTCCGGGTGGGGAAAAAAAATGCAAAATTCCCATCAGGACGACGACATGGTGGGCAGTAAGCGGGCGGTCTGTCTGGGGTGTGGGCACTGTGGGACCCGCATGGATCGATCACTGGGTGTCTGAGCCCTCCTCAGAAATAGCACCCAACAATGGCCAAGCAGGTGCCGATCCCAAATATCACTTCTGCAGAACTGGTTGCAACGGCTTGGCTCGTGCTCGGGCTTCCACGGTTGGATTTGGCTGTCGCCATTAACGTTGACTAACTGTAATAACCACTCAATCGCTTTGTTCGCAGACGGGGTTGCCCTGAGCGATCCATTCAGACCAATGGTTGCTGTGGAGAAGATTAGGGCGCCCAATCGGCTCTAGGTCCAATGGACCCCTACATAGTAGTCATGCCGCGCGTCACGCGTTCCGCAGAAAACGCGGGAAGCCTGATCCAAACGCTCGTGTTGAAGGGCGGGATCGACATGCAGCGGGCAAACACGCTATCAAGCCACCCTCACCGCCGTACCCAGCCCCGCCAGCGCCTTCAAAACGCGAGGAGGTTTGATAGCGAAGCATCGAATTGAATTGGATCGATCGAGGGTCTGTCTGGAGGTTTGAGGGCATGGGGGACGGATGACGTTGATTGTCGGGTTTATGTTGCGGCTTGTGCAACACTTCCAATTGGATTCTACACTACGGATACGGATGGTTCAGCACGGCCCATACGCCGCACGACAGAAAGTCTCAGTTACACGCGTTCCACTGACCAATGTACAAATATAGCAACCACGTACCAGTTAACGTTAGCGATTACAGTTTCATGTCTGAACAATGGTCAACACCACCAAGCCCTTCCCTCTCCCCAGGTGTAAATACGCTCATCTATGCTACCAGCTCCGCTCTGCGAGTAGTTGATCCATGTGCGTGATCAGCGCTCTTTCAACTCGGAGGTTGCGGGCTGACCAGAGCAACGCGGGCCCGCTGCTTTGGTCGGGGCATGCTTCTAGACTTGCACAGTTGCCGGACTACCGGCAGCACGCATTGCTATTCGCCCGAGACGGATATCTCTGGCAAAATCCTGGTTTTTTACTGCTTGCGCGACATGTGTAGCACGAGTTACCGAGCGCCTGTTTTCGGCTCCCCGTCGGCTTCCACCGGTGACTTTCGCGTCCGATTCGGTGTACAGAAGAGGCGCGGCAGAGCCCCCGTCAGCGACAGTCTTCCGTATGGACAGGGCGGCTTGGTCCTGGAGTTGGCCGACTCGCCGGCCAATGTTGATGTACTTCAGTCGAGTTCCGAAGGGCTGCGTCCATATAAGCCGGCGGTATGGAATGCCTTGGAGCACGACGTCTTGCTAAGTTGCATCATCCTTCCCAGCCATCCAACGCGCCGGTCAATAAAGGATACAGTTTGTCTCCAGATATCTCGCCCGGGGGATATTGACGCCAGAAATTTGACCAGCTGCTTTCCCGCCGACGATCATCCAGGGGCTGATATGGCAAAACTCCGTCTCGCGGTCCCACGACCAAGCTAGACAAGCTCGAGACCGGCGGTCGCAGTTCTTCTTGCATGCCTCGACCGTCTTGACGCCCGTCATCGTGAGCGTAGACTCGTCCAGCTCACCAACGTGATCCCAATCCTGGTGGGACACCGTATCTGTCTGCCTCCAAGGAGGAGTAAACCCGTATATCTCCCACAGGTCGTTCCACAGAATCGGTTTGCTGATGTTCTTGAAATACTCTCCAACCTCCCTCATGGCTTCGGGGGATGGCAGTTTGTGGAAAGAGATGACTGGTGAACAGACCCGGTCGGCGCGGATCTTGCTGAGCAGGGGTGGCTCGCCGTTGAATAAGTGGTTGTACGTCTCGTCGAGATGGATCCCGAACTTGAGCAGGGCTTTCGCCAGCAGCCGGTCGCCCCATGTCTCGTCAAGCGAATCGACATAAATGGAAGCGAGTGCACGTTGGTTTTCGATCAAGATGCGCATGGCTTCGTGCGAGAGGATGACGGCAGACCCTCCATGGGCAAAACGGGCCCTGAAATCGCCAACGGCGTTCCCGACATAGTGTGGCCGTTCTGGGTCAAGATGCTCGAGCAACGGTTTGAGCGAAGGCTGGATGATGTAGGTGTCATCGTCGACCAGTAGATACCAGCGCTTGTCGGGATACTTCTGATAGGTCATTTCGAGACCAGAGATGAACTGAGGGCGTGCGTTAGCATTCTTTTGGTGTACCGTACATACATTTAGGGATCAAGACAGCGCAGAGGGAACTCGGGATGTCCCGGTCAGAAAGCCTACCTTCATCGCGTCCAGTTCCCACCCAAAAGATCGACAGAACTGGAGCGCCAGCGTCTCATCACCCTTGGAGAGTGCCTCGGTCAGTTGGTGATACTTTTTCACCCTCGGATGGTCCTTGTAGGCGTGGAGGTGAAGACGCAGGGAATGCCCCACTGCATCATAAACGTGAAGCCCCTGATCGTGAGACTGATCGTTGAAATCGATATGACCTTCAGAATCGGCGATGACCATGATCTCACGAAACTCGTTCCGGCTGCCCAGAGCATCGAGCCACGCCGGCACCCGCTCCCGCGTGCCATACCCCGTTTTCACAATGACCACCACGTCTTGACCCACGTCGACAGGGTATTCGGGCTGCCCGTAGACCCACCGCTCGCTGGGGCGCGAGGTCAAGGCAGCCTTGAGTATCTTCACATTCCACCGGACAGCTAGCCGGACGGTATTATCGTACGGCAGAACCAGCCATAAAAAGAAGAAGACAGCCACTGCAAGACTGAGCAGCGGCCGCAGTCTTATCCGGAGACGCGGTCGGGAACGCGTCCTTGGGCCCATCCCTACGCGGTTCCACGAGACTTTTGACGTCATGCTGAGAGACGTCGGACTGAGTCGGTATCGCAAAGCATTACCGGGAGCGGGAGATGGAAGCGAGCGTGTACTGTACAAGCAGCGGGTTGACGGGACGGGGGCCTTTCGCGACTGACGGCTCTGCACCCCCCTGGAACCTGAAGCAAAACTGAAACCCCTGTTGCTTTTTGTGTCACCCATTCACCAAGCTGCGTTAGTTATCCGTTGACGCGACAACGGTTGGCTGGGAGGATGTTGGGCAACCCTGGCAAATCACGACTTTGCATGAAATCTCTAAACAACAGAAAAGGGGCAGGGGCAGAAAGGGAATTGAGTTCCGCGTGTCGGCGATTAGTAGGAAGCCTTGTTGGTTCTTCTTTGCTATTTCATGTTCGGCTGACTGTTGCCGGGGTGTCACTCGTTCCGCAGTCGACATGCGATGGAAAGGGTTAGGGTTTCATGTGAAATCTTGCCAAAGGGCAATCATCAACCAATGCTTGCTAGCAGCAAGCATAGCCTCTGCAAAACCACTCCCTATCCAATCTCATTCTCTCCTCGCCCTCTTGACTTCCGCCTCCGCCTCTGCCTGACCACCCCCGTTGACCCCCTCCAACTCTTCCTCCTCACCCCGCGCATGCACTACGCCCGCCCCTTCCCCAAGCTCACCACTCACCCCCTCCTCCTCCTCCTCCCCAATCCAATTCCCCTCCTCGTCAAAATACTGGTGCACGTTCTCGGCCGTAATCCACCCGCCACTGCCCGGCATGGCGGGCGGCAGTCCCCCGTCCGCCGCCCCGGCAAACACACCGGTGAACCCTTCAATTGCTTCGCGGTCGCCTTCAAAGAGGATCTGCGCCCCGCCATCCTCTGCGTCCTCGTCGTCGTCGTCCCCGTCTTGGACCGGGTCGGGGTTGAGGTTGGAGCACTCCGAGATGGCCTCGAAGAGGTGCGCTGCCTCGGATTTAGTGGGCGATGTGGTGTCGGTTGGGTGTTGCGGGATGAGGGTGAGCTCGAGCGTGTCAAACTCGTCGTCGCCTGCGCCGCCTTCGGCGAGTTCGAGCTGCAGGTAGACGGAGGGGAAGGTCTGGTCGGTGCCGCTGGCGCGGAGGGTCTTGATCGCATGGATGCTGATTTGTTGGTATGGAATTGTGACGCCGCATTCGGCTGAGGGGCTGAAGATGGAGAGGTTGCTAGGGGGCTGAAAGTCAGCCGAGGGGTAAGGTAGGGAGAAATGGGGAAGGTGGGTTTCGGGGGCGCTTCGTACCGGGAGTTCACAAACAGGTCGACCTTCTGTTCGACACTTTCTTCGCTCTGGCCGTCTAGCGCGCGGTTCTCGGGCGCTGTCGGTTCGGACGAGAGGTCGGCTGGAAAGAAGGGCAGCTTGCCCCGCTGCGACTTGGGGATCCAGGCCTTTGCGCCCGTCGCATGGTAGTAGAGTACGGGCTTGCCGTCGTAGAAACTGTCAGGCGTTTGTTCTTGGTGCTCGGCGAGAGGGGTGTAGTCGCTTGGGACAAATGGCGATCGAACCGTTTGGAGACTCATCGTGACGATTTGAAGGTTCGTTGCCTGGCAGACTGTGTTTACTAGAGTCACTGAGAAAGTTGACGTGGGGTATGTATGCCATCGGAGCTTCGAAATTGTGTGGGGTCGAGCTCTTATCGCAGCGGCGGTTATCGCTCGACCGCGTCACATCCCGGTCATAAGCGACCACGGGTTCCCCTCTAAGCCTCCAACTCCCGCTCTTCGTGTCTCCTACATGTTCCCATTGGTTTTCTCTAGAGTCAACTAAGTCACCGAGTCGAACTACACACCTCTACACTGAGACTAAAACTCTCGGAATATCATATAAGCCATAGTTCCACGGCGAAGCTCGCCTCAATTCATCCTCAACCAAGTCGCGCACCAGCAGCACCTTAATAAACCCCAGTTCGTACCGCGCCGAAAGCACCGCATTTCCCCAGCGCGACAGCAACCGCATTCACAATGCACGATAATCGCAAGCGCCCCGTCCCTTGCCCAAAATGACGACATCCTAACACTAGCTAGGCACCCACCCCTTCCTCCAACAAGTGCCTCTGACCGTCTCCCCCTTCGTCAACCTCCCTACAGCAACCACCCTCCCCTACCAGTACAAACCCATGCCGTCGACCCTCCCGCCCTCCACAACCGGCATTCCCGCGATCGCGCCCACGTCCGCAGAAGACCCCAACGCCCGTGAGGCGCACTCGGCAGCGAACAAACCCAAATACGTCATCTCGCCGTCGGGCCACGCCGCGCATCCCGACGAGATCCTAGCCTCGTGCCGCGCGCTGCATGCTCATGTGTCCCAGCTCAAGGCGCAGGCCGAGAAGGACCTGGCGGATCTGACGGAGCGGATCAGGGCGCGAGAGCTGGCTGAGAAGAGGAGGGTTGCGCCCGGATGGTTGGACAGCGAGGCGCGGTTGCTGGAGCCGGAGAGGGCGGCGAGTGCTGGGCCGGCAGCCGGTGCAGGGCAGGGCGTGGGGATGGGAATGGGTATGGGGGACGAGATGTTGCTGCAGCAGCCTATGCATGGCATTGGCGCGGGTGGCATCCGATATGGGGAAGGGTATGGGAACGGGTACGGGCATGGCCCGGGAGGGGCGAGCGAGATGGCTGTGCCGGATGAGGGGGAGGAGTTGGATCGGGCGTTTGGGTCGCTTCAGCTGAAGAAGTCTTGAGAGGAATTCATTGGTTTGGTGTGACCGGAGATTCGTTTGGATATGTTCCTGAGCCTAGTTACGTTGGTAGACGGTAACCGGGCATCGGCGTCTCCCTCCGGAGCTTATCTGCTGTTCCTAGTTGGAGGCCAGGCGGATTGCTCAATGGCTTCACGGCCCCCTTGACCCTCCTCCTATATTGGAAGCGCTTCTCCCTTGCTTAAGCGAGTCGGAGGAATCTGATTTGTCAATGAAAGCCATCTTGCTGCCCTAAAACGCGCAGTCGTCACTGTGGCAGGCTGGTAGCTGCCCAAAATCCTCGGTCGAGCCCCTAAAAGCAACTGACACTCCCATGCCGGCGCAATCCACGCCCGTTCATTCGGGTACAGTACCCGTTGGTACGTGCTCAAAATAATCCGATGCAGGCACTGGCCAGGCAGGTTTCGGTCAATTGACGAATTTCCCAGCGCGAGCTCAACCCGTCGCAAAAACACACCACCACCCGTTCCTCAACCTCCAAAATGCCGCCACAGAAGCGCATGACTGCCAACCCGCTCAAGCCGGCGCGCCACCGCCCGGGAAAAGCTGCCGGCCCCGAATCGTCATCCGAATCCGACGGCAGCGGCTCCGAGCAGGAAGACGAAACCCAGAAGAAAGCGCCTCCCCGGAGGACAGCACCGCCACCCAAGTTTGCCAGCGCTGCCGGACCTGGGCGCGTCATCAGCCGCGGTGATGGCGCCAAAATCAACCTCCAAGGTGTCGGGCTCAAAGATGGGCAAGACGAGGAAGTGCGACGGCAGGCTGCGAAGGCGGCGAGATTAGAAGCCGAGAGGAAAGCAAAAGAGGAAGGGTTCGTAACTGAAGGAGAGGAGGAAGAAAGCGAGGAAGAAGGTAGCGAAGATGAAGAAGAAAGCGAGGAAGACGAGGAAAGCAGCTCGGAGGAAGAAGCACCTAGGCGGTTGATGATGCGACCCAAGTTCATCCCCAAGAGCCAACGGCAAGGCAACGGGTCCGCGCCCACCACATCACAGCAAGCCATCACCACAACTCAGCAAAACACCCCAGAAGAAGACGAAGCAGCCGCCGCCGAAGAAGCCCGCCGCGCCGCCGCCGACGCCCTCATCGAAGAACAAATCAAAAAAGACCTCGCCGCGCGCGCCGCGGGCAAGAAACACTGGGAAGACGACGCGGCCAGCGGCTCCGGGAACGAAGTCGACGACACGGACGACATCGACCCGGAGGCCGAGTACGCGGCATGGAAGCTGCGCGAGCTGAAGCGGCTGCGGCGCGAGCGCGAGGCGATCGAGGCCAAGGAAAAGGAACTCGCCGAGATCGAGCGGCGGCGCAACCTCACCGAGGAAGAGCGGCAGGCCGAGGACGAGGCGCACCTCGCGCAGCAGCGCGAGGAGAAAGAGGGCCGCGGCAAGATGGCGTACATGCAAAAGTACTTCCACAAGGGCGCCTTCTACCAGGAGGAGAGCAAGGCGGCCGGGCTGGATGCGCGGGACCTTGTGGGCGCCAAGTTCGCGGACGATGTCAACCGCGAGCTGCTGCCCAAGGCGCTGCAGATGAGGGATATGACCAAGATTGGCAAGAAGGGCGCGACCAAGTACAGGGACCTCAAGAGCGAGGATACGGGCCAGTGGGGTCGGCTGGACGACGGCCGGCCCAGGCGCGAGTTTGACAGGAATGTGGACGAGCGGTTCCAGCCGGATGACCGTCGTCGGGACTGGGAGAGACCGGGGGAGAGCGACGTGAAGGGCGCGAATGCGATTCCGCTTGGTGAGCGGAGGGAGCGGCCGCGCGGCGAGGAGCGGGAGCGGGCAAGGGGCAACGACCGGGAGAGAGACAGATACAGAGAGAGGAGCCGGGATAGGTACATGGACGATCGTCGTGACTCGCATAGGCGCCACGATGACAGCCGAGACAGGAGACGATCCAGGTCGCGGTCACGGTCGCCCAGGTATGAACGCAGCGAAAGGCGTAAACGGTCCCCGTCTCGAGAACGTGAGAGGGATCGCTACGAGGGTGACAAGCGGCGGAGAGTGGATGCTAGGTAGAAGCATCGCACTTGTCACGACCAAGAACAGTACAGAGCATTGCGGCATGTAGCTTGTATTATTTGTGTCCTGATGCTACCCCCCACCCTCTGTTCCGGCCACACATGCTCGTATCGCTCCCAGCGACGAACACCATGGGTGGTGATATACTGCTATCAGATCTTGGTAATCTCTACCCTCGCCCTTTCAAATATCCTGTGGGCGACCATGCCACCGCTACCAACATTCTCTTGAGACGGCGGGTATAGGATCATCTTTGCGTATGTCCCAGCAGCCTTCCGTTTTGAAAGATAGCCGGGGTTGATGACGAGCACACTCTCCACGACCTAGCAACCCAACGTTAGTTATCGTCTTTAAAGGGAATAAACAAGGAATAGGGAAGAGAAGAAGAAGAAGAAACTCACTTTCGCAAACGGCGGCAACGCACTCGGCACCACCAAAACATCCGGCCGCACATTCACCATTTCCCCCAACTTCAAATAACTCACATCGAGCATCGCCCCGGGGGGCACCCCACCCCCACCACCGTCCACCGCGCCCGTCTTGGGCAACCTCTTCCTCTCCGCCGACGGAAACAGCGGGAAATAATGCCGCTGCTCAATCAGATACTGGCTCGCCCGCGACAGCGCATCGGCCGCGCGCGCCCCACCAACCAGCTCTTCATGCCGCAGCTCAAACAGCACGTCCTGGCTGCTGATGCCCAGCACCATCTCGTTCATGCTCAGGGTCATGGGATTTCCGATGATGCGCACCGTCTTGGGCAGGCCCAGCTCGCGCCGAGGAAACGCGTCCTGCGGCCACGAGACGTGCTTGTCGAGCACGTCGCGCGTCGACGGGACGAGGAGGATGGTGACGGTCGGGTTGCGGGCGACTAGGCGGTTCAGGGCGGGCGAGATGAGGTATTTGAAGACGGTGGTCATGGTGGCGGTGTCTGGGTCCAGGGTTGCTTCGTGGGGCAGGTCGAAGTCGCCCGAGGCGATGAGCGGGTGTTCCATGTCGATGAAGGGCCCTGTTAGGACGACGGCGTCGACGTAGGTGTCGGCGGCTTCCCGACAGAGGGTGTGGAGTGGTTCGAAGTCGAGGTTGTCGTCTGCGGTGTAGGGGCCTGAGGCGAAGAGGACGGTGAGGGGGAGGGTTGGGGCGTCGTCTGAGTCCATTGCGTCCGGCCCACCACGGAGGCGGTCGCGGTGGACTGATAGGACGTCCGGGGTAGATGCGGCGCAGGGGAGGAGGGGGATATCGAGAACTTCGTGGACGGTGAATTCGCGCCCATTGGTGTTGATGCCTCTAAGGGCGACAATTTGGCCGGGGAAGAATCGATAGGCCTTGAGCTTGGCCAGATTCAAGGGTACGCGTAGGCCGTTGCCCAGTCTTCTCGATGTTTCTAATATTAGCGAGGCCGCGTTTAGTTTACCCTCGGAGGAGTCTGATGCGATACGGCCGACCGCGACGATCTCGGTGGTCCCTTGGCTGGCGGGGTTGCCGAATGCTGAATCGTCCAGTTTGTGATGCTCCAATACTAGACCGACGAAGTCATCTATCCGGTCATCTAGAATCTCAGATGCTTCAGAAAGCTTCATGACAAGCCCTTTATACCCAAGTTTCTTTTGATCTGATGCGGCGGTGAGTTTGATGCGGGATTCGGAGAAGGGGGAAATGGGTGGTTCGGCGGCCTCGAGCTGCTCGTTGAGAATCTCGAGTACTTCGCCGGGGTTGGGTCTATCGGCGAATGACGATGGACTACAGGAAGCCATACTCTATCAGCCAAAGCAAATTCGATAAAGCCGAGAGACGTACGGGATCGCGCCCATTGCGTTGAGCTGGTCTTCCAGCTTCAGGGGCGAGCTAGTTGGCTCTGCCTTCACGCGTGAGACTGCCGGTGTCTTCCTGACGGCTAGCTTCGATCTCCCCGGACCCGGTGTGGCCAGTCCATCCAACATGCCAAACATATCTCCACCCTTGGCTACTCGCGGGGTTGCGCCGCTTCTTTTCTCTGTCTTGACGTGCACCTGCGTGCGGTTGCTCCGCTCAAGCTCGTCCAGCAGGTTCTGCTTGAATGCGCGGAGATGGTCGATGGAAGCCTGGAAGTCGTCCATGCCCATCTTCATGCCGTACGACTCCCACTTGAAGAACAGGTCCTGCACCGACAGCTGGTGCATGCGCATCATGGACTTGAGCTCGGCCACGACGTCGGCTTCCAGGTCCTTCCCTCCCGAGCCGAACCGCTCGTTCAGCTCTGCAAGTGTTTCATCGGCCATGATGGATTTCCCTGCTGTTTGCTGGCGGCTTGCAAATTAGTGTTTGTGTCGGAAATTGTTGCTTAGGCCCTTGCGCGCGCAAGGTGTCAGTTGCCAATGGAGGGGCTGTTCGGGCAACTTTTGGTTTGAGCGAGCGGGACGCGCTGTGACGCGCCGCTAGAACCACTTAACGCGAAGACGCGCCAAGGGCTTAACTTAGCTAGCCCCGCCAAAATGATTGCGCTTACTACGCACCACAGCGCTGGTTCGATCCGATGCCAGGTCCCTGAGATTGCCAGCTGTCGGCGCCAATCCATCTCATCGATTCGACAGGGGGGCCGCTATCTCAGTGGGCTTTTTTCTGGACAACTGAGACCCGAACACCTCTTTCCAACCCAACAAACTGCGATTTAGCTTCCATGGTATTTTCCAAATCTCCTGCACAGGACTGCATTGTAGAGGCTATTCAACGCCCATCTCCGTGACGCTCCAGAGCGGTTGCTTTTCCTACCTTAAATTTTGACAAGGTCGAGAAACCCAACCCCGAAGACGGCCCCCGGTTGCTTCTGGTGGTGAGTGAAGCTGCCGCTCTTGTATTTGGTTTCTGCCGGGTGTTGACCGTTTCCCGCAGTCTCCTCACGCTATTCTGGTTTTCCATTGTGTGCTGTATCAGCATAAAGGATAGACCGGTAACTCCGAGCTTGCGAAGAACCATGGCGACGACTGCTGCGCAATGCCCCGGCGATGTGCCAGTGAATGAGAAGGCAGCGGGCACACTGGGGGTTCCGTTGCCCTTTCCGACAGCCGACAGCCGCCCTAAAGAGCGCGCAGCCCTGACGGCGGAGCAACAGCAAAAGTACGACTGGCTACTGGAGCAGGTGAAGGGTTGGACCGAGGTTCCTTCGACCAAAGGAAAGGCCGGGCCACTCACTGACAGTGATAAGTTCTGGCTGACCCGAGAGTGTCTGCTGCGCTACCTGCGCGCAACCAAGTGGCACGAGAAGGAGGCGGAGAAGCGTCTGCTCGAGACACTGAGCTGGCGGCGCGAGTACGGCGTTGAAGAGCTGACAGCCGAGCACATCTCACCCGAGAATGAGACCGGGAAGCAGATCATCCTCGGCTACGACAAGGAAGCCCGCGTGTGTCACTACCTTAACCCCGGTCGCCAAAACACGGACCCGTCCCCGCGCCAGGTGCAGCACCTCGTCTTCATGGTGGAGCGGGTCATCGACATCATGCCGCCCGGACAGGAGACGCTGGCCTTGCTGATCAATTTCAAGTCGAGCAAGACGCGGTCCAACACAGCCCCCGGCATCGGCCTGGCGCGCGAGGTCCTGCACATTCTCCAACACCACTATCCGGAGAGGCTCGGCAAGGCGCTCATCATCAACATGCCCTGGATCGTTACGGGCTTCTTCAAGCTGATCACGCCCTTCATCGACCCGCACACGAGGGAGAAGCTCAAGTTTAACGAAGACATGGCCCAGTACGTGCCGACGGAGCAGATGTGGACCGAGTTCAGCAGCGGCAAGCTGGAGTTCGAGTACGACCACTCGGTATACTGGCCCGCGCTGCAAAAGCTGTGCGGTGAGAGGCGTGCGGCGCGGATGCAGCGGTGGGTTGCTGGTGGACAGCAGCTCGGTGAGTCGGAGGACTATCTCGCTGGCGCCGCCGAGACTGGTGTTGCGGGGCCGCAGCCGAACGGGGCGCAGAACAAAGCAGAGGTCACGGAGAAGGCGGACCTGGCCGAGCCGGCCCCGGTTGCCAAACCTACTACGGCCGCTGTGGGGGAAACGACCACAGAAGTCAAGGCTGCGCCGGCGCCAGGGGAAAACAGTGCCGCCTCAAGCTGATGCGTTGACCCGCCATCGGCCCGAGATTTCAATGACGTCGCGCCTCGTGTTGGTTGTTTGCAGTTGGCATGTGAGCATGAGCATGCATGCGGCATGTGGTTTAACACCTACTTACTATACGATCTTAATCACTGATCCACGTAATACCACCTTCCTTCCCATAGCGGGGGTGCCTCGGGCCTCGCCTTTTCTTTTCTGATCCTGATGCCTTGGCGGCCGTTAGGTGCATGAGCTGAGATCTAGCGTAACGGGCAATTGGTCAGTGTCCGAACAGGGTCAGGACTGCTCGCGTATGCGACGATGCTTAGCTCGCGAAATGCGGGAAACTGACGCGGCCTCGAGACGCAGCGGGCTCATGAACGACAACGAGTAGCACAAGGAAAACGTGGTAACATTGGCATGCGTGACTCGACGTCTGTCTTAACAATCCGAGTTATCACGGTCGAGGCACCGCATCAGAGGTTACCCCGGCAATTGTCTTCTTCATGAGCCATCATCTCATTCCATCCACTCACTCACTCACTCACTCACTCACTTACTGTGTACTGTACATAGTATTTTCACAGCTCGACTCACCATTCAAACCAAACACTGTGCAAAACAAACCCGTAACATCCCTACGTTCATCCATCCATCCATCCATCCATCCACCCACCTCGCCCAACTCAACTCAACTCAACTCGACTCGACTCGACCCAAGATACAACGGCACCATGACCTCCCCCCAATCACCCCCCGACACCCCCCAAGAAACAACAAAAGCCTACGCCTTCCGCCGCCCCGGCCCCTACCGTCAGACCCTGACCCTCCACCCTTCCCACCCGGTGGGCCCCTTCCCGCCACCCGTCGACTCCTCCCTCCCCAAAACAGCCCCGGCCCCAGAAGAATGGCTCCTCCTCCGCGTCTCGTACGCCGCCCTCAACCCGGGCGACCTCGTCACGCTCTCCGTCATGCCCTTCTTCCTCCGCGCCCACCGCCACACCAACCCGGCCGCGGTCCCCTGCATGGACTTTACCGCGACGGTGCTTGACGTTTGGAGCCCCCATCCTCAAGGTACTGCTGCTGCTGCTGCTGCTGCTGCCGCCGATGGTGGTGGTGGTGGTGGTAATGGTGGGGACGGAAGTCGGTTCAGCAAGGGTGATCGGGTCGTCTGCTTCGCGCCGTTTGCGCACATGCTTGCGACGGGCGTGGGGGGGCTGCAGGGGGTTGTCGCGTTGCCTGGGCGGTTTGCGGTCGGGATCCCCCGGGGGAGGACGGAGCGGGAGGCGGCGGGGCTGTTGTTGACGGGGTGCACGGCAGATGTGCAGGTGGAGGAGTGCAAGGTCGGGGAAGGGCAGCGGGTGCTGGTTGTGGGTGCTAGCGGTGGGGTGGGGACCATGGTGGTGCAGATGGTGCGGGAGCGGGTTGGAAGCCGTGGGAGGGTGGTGGCGGTTTGTTCGGGGAGGAATGAGGGCTTGGTGAAGGAGTTGGGGGCTGATGAGGTGGGTTTCTGTTCCAAGTTGCCGGATAAAGGTGCTTTGTTTTCTTGGGAGAAAGGGGTGCTGACTGAGTACTCTCTCAGGTGATCGACTACACGCGATATCCCGATTTGCCCGAGGAGCTGGCCAGGCGGTTTGGAGACCAGCCGTTCGACAACATCATCGATACCTATGGCAACCAGCAGCTGTACAAGCAATGTGCGCGCTACCTCGAGCCCGAGGGCATGTACAACGCGGCGTCGATCCACTACTCCAACTACACGGCATGGGAGCTGCTGAAGAGTGGCTTGACCCTCATCACCAACGCCATTTGGCCGCGGACGGCGTGGCTTGGTGGCACTGGACGGACGTGGAAGGCCGCCAGCATGATGGACCCGGGCCGAGAAATGATGGAGCGCGTAGTGAGGCAGTTTGAAGAGGGGAAGCTACGTGTTGTTGTTGACAGCGAGTGGCCGTTTGACAAAGTCCACGATGCTTTCGATGTCTTGAAAGCCGGGCATGCCGCCGGAAAGGTCATTATCAAGGTGGACGAGGACTCCGGATGAGCAGGGTATCGGCTCCCTCTGTTGAACTTTGTATCTTATACCCAGCTCTATTGGCTTTGTAGCATCCCACAATCCCAACTACTCCAACGACTTGGAGGCGCCACCAAGATCCCCGTAACCCTTTAAAGTAGGCACAGATCTTGCTAGCCAGGTGTTGACTCCCTGTTCCCGGAAACGAAACAATGCTCATGCTCGCCATAGGCTTTAGCAATGTAGTAACGAGAAACATTGAGTCTTACATAAAATGCATTCCAGTCTCGTCTAGGGTATATATAACCTTTCTCTCGAGCTCTCCACCAACGAATGAATGTGATGACGATGTTGTTGGTCCTTATCCCAGGCAGCCCCGAATATCCAAGCCAAATCTTTAATGCCCCTGACGCCATGTACCTGTGCTCCTTGTAAATGCCCCAAATATACACAGTGGTATATAATAATAGATCCTTGCATCCTCTCCAAAAAAAAATTTCCATGTCCCTAATCCAAAATCAACCATGTGCCATCAAATCGTAAAGAGCGTGCCACCTCAACTCTGCTGAGCAGCGCCCCTAGCGTTCACGCCGGCACTCTCCATGGGATTCTCACGCTCCTCCGCCGGCGGCGTAAACTGCGGCCGGACAAACTCGCCCGTCAGCCTCCCACCCGTCACATTCCCGGCCGCGCCATGAGCATAATGCGAGGCATGCCCCTCCCATCTCTGCCATCCGGGCACCGGTCCCTCCGCGCCAGACACAGACGCAGACGTCACCGTCTTGAGCGAAGCCGCGTCCCCGCTCCGGACGACCTGGCCCACGACCTCCCCACTATCGCCCCCCACATTGACGATCCCAGCCTCCCCGCCATCCGCAGCAGCACCACCACCACCAGCAGCATGCTCCCTCAGCACCTCCTTAACCCCTTTAACATGCTCCATCTCCTGCATCAGATCCCGATCCGTCGGCCACAGCGACTTCCGCACGGCCGTAACCGCCACCTCAAACACCACCAGCGCCGACAGCACCGCAAAATGCACCAGCCACCACATCCCCTCCTGCCCAAACCTGTGGACAAACGCGTCCCTCACTATATACGGTCCCGGCGACGGCTTGAAGAGCGCGCTCAACAAGATGTTCCACAACCACCACCCCGACATCGACAGCCCCATCGCGCCGAGGATCACCACCGTCCGGTCGTGCACCTCCAAGAACATCAGCTTGATGTTGATGAACATGACGGCCAGCGAGAACGCCAGCGTGCCCATGGGGTACAAGTCGGTCGACACAGGCCAGTGCGACGTGGCCGTATAGATGTAGTAGACGGAGTAGTAGATGATGGCCGACTCGGTGACCGCCATAAACATCCAGCCGAGGTACTGCACAAAGTTGAAGCCCTTGTTTCGCTGGCCAAAGGTATACAGCTCCGGCACGGCCAGGAGCGTTTCCGCCGACAAGTCGCGCTCAAAGATGCCCGGGATGATGACCGGCAGGGAGGTGAAGATGGTGTTGAAGACGGTGAGGGAGGTCGATTCAAAGAGGGAGGTGCCCGTGTAGCCGTTGTAGCGCTGGTAGTGGGCCTGGAGGAGGTAGAAAATCACCTCCTTCCAGAAGGTCCCCAGAATGTACTTGCCACTGCGGATGTAGTTCCAGCGGCCGTGGACGAGCAGCAGACGCTGGAGGAAGCGGAACTGCGCGATGGAGTAGTCGGATATGCGGGCCGCCTGCAGACCCTCGCGGCCTGAGATGCCGACACCGACGTGAGAGGCCTGGATCATGGCGATGTCGTTCGCACCGTCACCAATGGCGAGCGTGACGGCGGCCGGTGTTTGTTGGCGGATGCATCGGACGAGGTTGGCTTTTTGCGAGGGGGACGCACGGCAGCAGATGACCGAGTCGACTCTAGCGACTAGGTCAAAGAACAAAACGCGGAGGGTGTCGTTGTCTTCCACCACGGACAAGCTGTGCCCGTCAATGACGGCGACCGAGTGCGGAACCATGCCCCGGCAGACGTCAGTCAATGTCAAGGCGAGCCGGTCTTGTAAATCGCCCTGCGCCACGTCCAGGATGTAGACTTCGGAAAACGGTTTGCAGATTCCGGCAGAGTGGGCGATGTTGATGGCCGTCTCCCGCTTGTCGCCCGTCAACATCCAGACTTTGATGTTGGCGCGGCGGAGCTTGTCAATCGTCTCCGGTACACCTTGCTGCAGCTTGTCCTCGATGGCTGTCGCACCAGCAAGATCAAAGTCTTGCTCGATGAGTTCGGCCGCATCCTCGATACGCTCCTGGCGTTTGACAAGGCTAGTGGTAGCGTCGAGATAGATTGCCTTCCACTTCCGATAATCGTCCTCATCCAGGAAGCGGTACGCAAAGATGAGCGTTCGGAGGCCTTCGGTGGCAAAATCGTCAACGTGCTGAAAGCAGCGCTCGAACACGGCAGCTTCATTAAGCACGAGCGACTCGTCCACCATGCCCTCAAAGGGGTCGGCAAGACGGGCGAGTTCCAACGACCTGGCACCGCCCAGAGAACGGCGGGCGGGTTGGTAAATATCGGCATCTCCTGCTAGCACTTCTACCCCGTCGGCCTCACGGCGAGAGAGCCAGTGACCGACCTCGTCTGTGATTGCTGTAGACTTGCGCCAACTATCTTTCCGGTCGAGCGCTCGCCTGAGATTCATGCTATCACGCTTGGGGTTCTGGAGACTCTGGCGGCGGAGAGCCTTCTCCTGCTCGACACTCCGGCGCATGCTAGCCCTCCTCTCAACGGCCGAGGCTGTCTGTATGGCGAGCTGCTTCTGTTTCAGGCGCGGCAAAATAACGCTATCGGCGCCCTTGGTGAAGATACAAAGCCTGCCATCCGGCATGCGGATGATGATCGACATGCGCTTTCGCTTGCTGCTGAATTCAATGACATCCAGGATCTCGTACTTTTCGGTGATTGTTGAACTATTCGCGGCACGCATTTGCAGCGTCATGGACTGCGCGGCTCTATCAACAAGCAGGCATCCCAGGTCTTTGGCAGCCTCGACCAGAGCCAACTCATCAGGAGAAGCCGCCTGGAATGTGATTCCACCATCTTCTCCAGTCTCTGGGAGACAAGTATGGCAGAGCGCTAGGCAAAGAATGAACTGGCGAGTCTTGCGCGAGAACTGCGAGTGAGGCTTGTTGGCGAGGTAGCGAAGCAAATCCTCCGTGTTGGGCTCCAGCTGGCTTTGCACGGGTTGGACTGGCGATCTCCATCTCGAAGCTGTACTCGTCCTCGGAAGACGACTGCTCTCAGAGCGGCGTCCTTCGGCTTGGGGTTCCTCGGTCAGTTCGGTATCGGCTCGATTTATGGTTACTCGAGAAGCCGTGACCCGAGGTCCCTTCTCCGTCAGCTCAATCGTGTCTCTGCGCACCGGCTTCTTCCCGTTCTTCTCGGCCTCTCCTTGTAGGTCCATGTCGTGGAGCCACGCCGTTCCGGCGACACTCATTTTGCGGAACTTCATCATGTTCTCCGTCAACGTGCCAGTCTTATCGGAAAACACATAGCTGACCTGACCCAGGTTTTCCAAAATCGTTGTCGTGTTTGCCACCATCTTTGTGTCGGTGATTGGATCGTACATCTCGATGTCGTTGAGCAGAAATAGCTGCCCAAGCTTGACGATCTCCAGGCTGACGTAGAGCGAGAGCGGGATCAGAGTGTTGTAGGCAATCACGAAGGCAATGAAAATCTGCCCCAGTGACACACTTCCACGTTGGAGATACCACGCGCGGGACTCATAATGGCGGCGCCAGACGATGTAACCAACTGTGCAGCCAACGCTGAGGATAATGACAAAGAAGACCAGCATGACGACAATGCGGTTGACAGCATACTGCAGTTCGGGGGCCTTGGCGCGGACGTTTTTGTTGGCGTTCATTCGAATCTTGCATTCCTCGCCGCTGTTGATGACCAGTCCGATAGCATGGGTGGTGTTCCGCAAGGTTGAGCCCCTGTAGACAACCTCATTCAGGGTCAGGGGCATGGTTTCGCCGTTGACAGTTACTCTGCCTTCGAAGTTGTAAAGATCGATGTTCGGGTCTTCGGACACAACTTCGGCCTCGCACGCTCCCATGTCCGCTACCGAGGAGCAGTGTTTGGCCAGCAACGGGCAGGCTTGCTTGCTCTTGAGGTTCGTCTCGCCATCCAATGCCATTGTCTCTATGAACGCGACGCCATTGGGACCCGTTGCATGGAGGAGAACCATGTCGGCGGGCACATTCTCATCTCTCTGCAGCTGGATGATGTCTCCCACCATGATGTCCTGCCATTGAGTCTTTGCCCACCGTCCAGACTCGGTGTCTCCAGCACGCACCGATTCAAGCTCCGCCACCTGCACGCCTGTATTGGCCGACGTCGGTTTCTCCCTCCCCAACAATGCCCAAGGCCCGCGACTCACTGCTGCCGGCTGATTGTTGACCGTACCCTCCGGATCTAGCACGCAGACCAAACTCCTGTTCTCCAGCTTGTCGAGCTTGTACCTGCGGTAATCGTCGTATCCTTCTTTCGCCATACTGAGTGCAACGAAGGCGATAAGCGGCCCAATAGTCGTGTAAGTGCCGGTCGTGCTAAGACCGGGCATCATCTGCAAGATGCCGATGACGAGAAAGTAGAAGTTCGCAAGCTTGCTGAACTGGAAGAACAGCTGCTTTGGCAGAAAATTCCAGACGGTGTATCTGCTCGATCGGATAAAGTTGGAAACATAAGCGTGGCCTGTCCGCCCGTCCTTCAGGGGCTTTCGTCTCGCCAGGCCCGGCTTCAGCGGAATATGCCTCCCATCACGGCTTGCCGGAATTGGCTTTTTCCTCAACAATCCCTCAACAATATAGCGCCTATGCACTTTTTCGGCGGCCGACAGGAGCTTGGCCCACTGGCGGCTGGCAATCTTCGTCTGGTTTGCTCCATGCCGCCCGACCCAGGCCATGTGGTTTGAGAGAGCGGCATCGGTCTTCTCGGTAGAAGCGGCGGGGATTTTAATGCCGTCTCGCAGCTCGTCAAAGGTCTGGCGCGGGCGGGTCAACGAGACCCTCGGCTCCTCTTCCCTGCGAAGGCGCGCAGCAGCAGTCGAGGGCGCACCAAGTCTCCCTTGTCCATCCTGCCTCGAAACTGGCGCGTTGGTTTGCGATTGGATCGTGTAGAGATCTACAGTCCGTTGAGGGCGTGATTGCACACCGTCGTCATAGCTGTAGGATCGGGGCCCATCACGAGCCATGCGTATGCGGGGTCCCAGCGACGGGTCAGTGCGTGTCATCGAAGGCTCGTCATCTTGAGTGCTTCCTTGCGCCGTACCAGTGCCCGAGGGAGAGGCCGAGTCTTGGTGCTGCAATTCAATGTTCTCCAGCCGGTCCCGTAACGCTTCTGGGATGTTTCGCTGGCCGCTTGCTTCCATGCTCAGGTACCTCGATTCGCGAGCTGGCGGCCCAGGAACAGAGGGGTCCGAATCCTCCGCGGGCGAATAAATCAAGACGAAACAAAAAATAAGCTTCTCTTGCGACAAGACAACATTCCGGGCAAAAGCTGGAATTGTACCACGGCCAAAGGAAAAACAACGAAAGTTGGAGGAGGCGAACACGTTGAACAGAGTGGCCTGGTGTCTCACCAAGTTCTGGGCGGAAGTGGGTGAGTGGAGCACAACTCCGGCCTTGGAACCGGTACTGTCACGGCTGAACTCCCAGCGGGGTCCCCGCAACCTATCAGTGTCCCATGCACTCGGCTCGCTGGCGGGTGGCTGTGAGCGGGCGAGGTCTGGAGCGCTTGTGCCAAGCCAACTTCTCCCTCAGCTCAGCCCGATCCTTGTTCGATAATGCCTCCCTTGAACTGGGGATCTTTACTTTTTTGATCGACGAGTGGCTATACCTGCGAAAGAGTAGGAATTTTGGGTAGAATAAAGTCAGGAGGAGAAATAAAAAGTTTGACCAAAACAGACCAGGAGGGGAGAAGACCACTTCCGGACACCTGGCGAGAGTTCTCCAGCCTAAAACTAAACGAACTCTCACTCGTAAAGCATGCATTGATGACAGCCGCATCGAAGCATGAACCCGGATTCACGAACCGATCTGGGGTGTGTCCGCGCCGAGGGGTAAAAGCTTGGCTCAGCCAGCAGCCCACCCACTCGCGCTCAACCAGGCAGCTAGCTTAACTGATTCCGCGCATACATGCATACGATGTATTGGTAACCCGCCGATACTTGTGGTGTGACCCTCGCCTTGCTGCTCAAGTTGGGAGTTTCGAGACGAGCTGTAAAAATCTGGAAAGATCGACTGAACGAAAACATGTCGAAGTCTTTCCCCATGTCTGAGTCGCATCTACGAAAACAAGGCAGTCTGCCTGGGGTGACAGAGTCATTGTCCTTTTCTTTTCAAACCGCTGCTGGGTACTGTACGCGATGAGCGTACTGATGCGTACTGTATGTACTGTACCGCCGTATCGTCTCCAGCGTCCAGCGCGGAAATGGAACCGGCACCCCCTGTCCGCCGGCATGCCGCGCAAAGCTTACTCTGTCTGTCCTGTACCTACCTAGGTATGTACATACATGGTAGAATACCACCGACTCAGCCTTCGATCTGCCCTCAAGTGCTGCGTCCATACCTCACCGACTACGTTTCCCCCCCACTTCTTACTTTTCTCGTATTTTTAGATTACGTGGTAGAGGGACAAAACTGTAAAAAAGCGCTGCCTAGAACCAGGAGTTCATCCCCCACGGTCATCGAACCGTCCCACTCGGCCGGGTCTTTACGAGCCAACTGGACGCACTGGGCACAGACACCAAGGAACAGCGCTTCAAAACAGCTGTAGGCTGCCCAATAACGGAACAAGCCGCATTCTGCCCGAGTTTCAAAATTCCCTGCTTCAACTAATAAACCACTAGCTCGCCAACAACGAACAGGACAGACAAACAGACAGACAGCCGGGCACCCCCGCTTCGCCATACATAGATGCACTTTACGTCCATACAACACCACAACGCCGGTTTACATAATTGGTAGCCAACGGCTCCAACCCCGGATGCAACCACGCAATCTCTGCTCGGCCGAACAGCCCGCGTCGTGCCGTGTCCCATGTATGTACTATGTATGCAAAACTGGTGGCATGGACACTCCGACACTTGGCATCTCCGGCCGGCAAAGCAGCAACCTGCTTGAGCTGGCCCCCAAGGGCGGCTGCACTGTGTTGCATTGGGGCCCTTATCGAGGAGGTTATCGATCGTCCGCTGTCCGTTCCTAGCGCCTCTCCGCTGCTATGCACGGCAGATGCAAATGGTAAAGGTAACGGAAGTTAGCGCCCGCTTGGGGGGTTTTTTTTTTTGTTTTTTTTTAGTTGCTTTGGTCAGCATCACAGCCGGCTTGGCGGCATGGTCGAGGATAGAATAGAGTATTGCCGCTCAGCCCTACGGTTGTGACTGGTACCGCGTTTTTTGTATTGACCTGATCGCGAGTCTGGCTTCCTTTGACCGCCTTAGAAGGATAGAACGAGAAGAAGAGTTTTCAAGAGTGACATAATTCCACGAGGTCCTGCCATTTATAACGAGACCGCAGTAACAACCTCAAGACTCAAAGCAATCCAGCTGCGCGACAATTCCGCACCCTCACTGCCTTCAAAGGGCGGCGGACAAGAGAAGCATGAGAAACGAATACCTCAAGTTTTCCACCCAGTTCAACACGTCTCTCTTCACTGCGCTGCGTACCGGAACCACCCTTCACCGTTCAACTGTTCTCGTTCATTGCTCCCTAAAAAGACTGCAAAAGCCATATTTCAACTCCTAATTCCACCAAGCCAACCATCCCTATTGCGCAACGCAGATGATGCTCCCAAACCCCAAGATAATTAGAACCACATTACCAAAAAATAAAGCCTCCTGGGCTTTCTTTCGCCATTCATCCTTCCTCCCGCAGCCAACGAAACATCCGATCTTTTTTTCTCGGGGAGATTTTCCTCCCCCCAAATTCCTAACCCTCAAAAGGGATCGGCAAGACCAGAGGACCAGAGAGCACCCGACTAGGGAATAGGTATTAAAAAAAGGACATCCCCCGGATAAACGTTGTAATACGTCCTGGGGATAACAACAAGCGAAAAAAATCCGCATGCAAGGAGAAAAAGCAACGCAAGGAAGCGAGATGCCAAGCTCAAAATGAAACGGAAGATTCGAAGCCGCTGTGCTAGACGAAGCACAAATGGTGGGATATCGTCGTGGCAGGTTCGTGGCTGGTGGATGGAATGGGATAAGAAGTTGGATTTGAAAAAGCGTGTTTGTTTGTGGGTTTGATAGATCGGAGATGAGTTGGGTGATGTCGAACCGATGGTTGGTCGCCAAAGCAGAGAAAAGACGGCAGCCCTGACAAAGCTCCCTGGTATATACAACGATGAACGACCCTCAAACGCCAGAAGGAAAAGTCGAGCCAAGACTGACAACTCTCTCGACGGGTATATTGCACTTCATGAACCATCTATGCTTTTGCCGAGCGCGATGCTGGCACGTCGCCCTCGTACGCCGGCTACTGTGCTTGAACGCTCTCGGGTGACAGAGAAGCCTGCTCGGCATCGTAGCGTTTAAGGTCCATGAACTGGTTGAGCTCCATGTCGGCCTGGTTCGGCTCCACAAACGGCGAGTGGGGGTGGAGGGGGAGAGTCATAGTCTGCTTCCCAGTCGGGTACATGTCGTTCAGGCTGGTGCCGTCGTCCGAGATGGCAGAGCCCTCGCAGATCGCAGGCATCGACATCGGCGGGGACTCTCCCACAATGGTCGGGTCCTGGTGATTGAATGAGAGTGGGGAGATCGAGGGAGCAGGGACGCCCAAATTCGCAGGATTGACTAGAGGCGAGAACGTGCCGCTGTAAGGGGTGAAACTGGGCGCGGGGATCCCGCCGTTGTCGGGGCCCTGGCTGGCAAAGAAGTTGGGGCTCGAATAATCAGACGGCGAGGGAGCCGTCGTAGCTGAGAGCGGATATGCCCGCATGTCCAGCGCACCAAATCCAGCGCGTGTATCGATCCGCAGGTTCGGCCCCACGGGACCCAGCAAGTTGGGTTGCTGGGGGATAGGGCTGAAAATGTGGGGGTTGTGGTTCGGCTGCTGGTGCTCGGGCTGGGTGATGTGGAAGCTCGGCGGATGCTGCAGCATCTGCATCGTCTGGAAGTCGATAGGACCGGGCACACTGCGGCTGCGTTGTCTCTTGTGACCGGGCCCACGCATCATCATGGTCTGATGGGCGGCAATACCCCACTGCGACTCTTGGAACATGCCCACGTGCGGCTGTGCAAAGTTGGGCTGCGACGATGGCCGGGCGGCAGGCGAAACGGGCGCGGACATGGACAGGGGATGAAGCTGGTCGAAGACCGGAGCCGGGGCCGAGTGACGGTGGATGAAAGCCTCCAGGCTGACCAATTTCGCCAACTGACCGCTCAACACCTTCGGGTTTCCACCAAGGTGATGTGTCAGCACCCGAGAAGCCTGGAGGTCCTCGGTGAAGTCGTTGACTTGGATGAAGGTCGCAGTAGTCGAGGAGTCCATGTAGAACAGGGGAGGATGCAGAAGCTCAATCGTAATGCCACCGAGCTGATCGCCACCCTCGGCGTTGTTGAGGTAGATGTTCTTAATGTACGAAAACGGGTACTCGATCTTGTATCCGGCCTGGTCGTTGTTGATGTAGTAGGTCATGGTGCATTTGTCGGGGGAGTAGAAGATGATCAGGTCCATCGCATTCTGGCCAACTCGCATCCACCTACCAATGGTGAGGGAGCGGCAGTTGAGATGGTGAATCACTAAAATCATCAGCATGGAATCACACTATGATGCATAACTCGACGCAACTTACAAACTTTGCCCGGCCCAGACTGCTCGCCGCCCATCATGCCCTGGTGTCCATAGGGCATGAGGCCAGTGCGGCCAAAGAAGCCTGGGATGCTCTTGCCCGATTCCATGGCCTGCATTGCGAGATACTGTCGCATCGATTCGGGAATCGAGTCCATGTCCTCGCCGCTTTCGAGACTCTTCTTCGCGAGCATCTTGATCTTGGCACGTCTGTCTGGTGTCAATGGAGATGTCCATCTGTGGGAATGCGCACTGCACACAACTCACCGGTTCTGGAACCAGATCTGGACAGACCTCTCGGTCATGTTGATCTCGTCGGCTATCCTATCGCGGACGGTAGCGGTGGGCGTCGGGTTTTTGTTGAATTCCATCTCAAGCGTCGTCAATTGGTCCTGCGTTGCCCGCTGCCTCTTCTGGTTCTTCTGCTGCTGCGTGAGGGTACTCTTGCGTGCCGGTCGTCGAGACGCCGAGCTCTGAGTCTTGGATCCATTCGGAGATTTGACAATCTTGCTCGGCGTGGTCGAGTTGGGCGTAGGCAGAGGAGACTTGCTGGACATGGGCGAAGTGGACATGGATGTGGTGGAAGGAGCGAATCCCTCCTCCTGTTTGATTTCGTCGAACTCGTCATGGAGTTCGTGGTTGAACTCGTGTTTGAGTACGTCGGTCGCCATTTCGGGGCCGATGTCTGGTTCGCCGTCCAGGTTGGTTGGATTAATGAGCGTGTGTCCCCTTTCCTTCCACTCAAAAATGATCCTGGCAACCGGCCGCTTCAAATGGGCGGTGTGCCGAGTCGGAAGTAGGTGTTGCGGAGACTAAGCAGTACCGCAACCCGACAGATTCCAAAGTGTTGAGAATGAATGATCGAAGGAAATATGGAAAATCGTCTGTTTCAAAGGAATGTGATCCTGAACGAATGGTCGGACAGGAGGTTTGGGCTGCGTGGTGGGATAGGGGTTAGGCCGCGGGAGCTTGCTAGGTGTATGTGGGAAAAAACGTAATGCTCGAGGCCAAAATGGAGGGAAATGGAATCCGAAAAGAATGGACGGGTTCCAATGAAGTAGTGAGCGAATGGTTATTCCAAGGAGTGACTGTGGTGAGAAAAGAGCGAAGGTAGAAGAAGTGGGGAGACGGAAGGGGAAGGGTGGTCGACAGGAGACGACGTGAGGCGATCAGAGGTGGACGAAAAGAGAGACTAGGGGGAAAAAAGAGAACGGGGACATGGGGGGTTCATGAGGGAAAAGCAAAACGAAGCAGGAGCGCCGGAACCTGGGTGGGCGGCGCTCCCACACTGGGCGGGCCGGTGGGTCCAGCCCGCCAAGCGCCCTTGACGAAGCCGTCCAACGGGCGCGACAGCGAATGGCTGACGGCGAGTTGCGGCCATACCGTGCGGATGACGGTGCGGTTCAAAGGGACGCCCTGCATCCTGCGTCCTCCGTCTGCTGTGCCCAATCACCGCAGCTGGCCTGCAGCTTACATGCAGTCCAGGTGTGCACCGAGGAGCTTGGAATCGTACCTGCGCAGCCTTACACAAAAGGCCTTCCGGGTTGTGCGAGCCGAACCCGAACTGTACTGTGACTGTTTCGACGGCCGGCAGGCAATGGGGGAGGGACGATGGCTGGCTTTCTGCGGACAGCCGGTTCGGGCATGTGGCTCCCGAACAAACGGCCTGTGTTACTCGGTACCTGGCTGGAATCAAGCAATCCTGCTGCCGAGCGCTCGGCGGGGTTTCCAGATCCAAAACGGTGAAACTGACGACCGCTTTGGAGGAACAGGGCACTACGTCTCGAGCCTGCGGTAAAAGCTGCCCTGCTCCGCGCTAGCTAAGACCAGTTGGGATGGCGCTGCATGAATTGAACGTTCAGGCATGCGCCCCTCAATCCGGCTTCTGTTGAGAACCGTGCACTGCAGTACGTACATAACTAACGTTAATTCCCGCCGTCGTCTGATGCAACAAACCACGAGGCGGCGAGTGGCTTGCAGATTTGACCCAGGGCCCGTTGGGCCGGCCTCAGGCTGACTTCAATGCACTCCGCTGGTTAGTTTCTGCGACATGACGATGTCGTTGGACTGGACACCGGATCCTCGTGGAAGCACAGGGCAACTACCTAACATGGAACCACTGCGAATGCTCGCCGACTGCTGTGCTAACAAAGCTGGACGTCGCCGACTTGGGTCCCCATCGCCAGGACAGGGCGCTCCTACACAGCCACCAAATGGATCCTCGATTGCCGCAATTCCGCAGAGCACGACTCGGGCTAGTCGGGGTCGCGCAACCCTCCAGTTTGCCACGGCTTCGCAGTGGATCAGAATGCCGCTGCCCCTTGCTCCCTTGCTTGGTGCCACAGGTCGGCGGGGCCTGGAGGATGGCTCGCATCAGCACTTCCGTCCGGCTCAAGTTGCTTGGCACCTTGGCTTCGACAGAGCAAGGAGCTCCTGCGGCGTGGTCGACCATTGCCCGTCATGGATCTAACAGCGACCGAACCCTCGGGATCGTCTTCGTTATAGTCTAATAATGCGCGAAATATCCGGTCGGGTCTAGTATAATACATTGCCATATCACTCAGTCGCTGACCCCAGTCAACTTTAAAAAAGGTTGTCGTCCACACTCGGTGTTTGCTTGACCCCATCCCGTCTTCGCTCACTACACCCACACCGGGCATTGTGTCAATGGGGGCCGAAAAAGAGAGCGCTTAGCAAGAGTTTGTGCCGACTACTGCGTACTCCGTGCAGTGTGTATCCGCTTGATGTCCTCACGATGAGATCATGGTCTACCTCTGTATGATCAGTGCCGACATTGGAATGGCCATGAAGCTGCCGAGCCCTGCAGCGCATTGCCACCTGCCGTGGCACGACACATCTGCTGTTCCTGCAGCGGTGTGGTGCATCGAACCTCAGGCGAGGGACGTCAACACCGTGCAACTCGCTGTGTCCCTCTGTTAGTGTTGCTGATCCATCCGTGAGCTCCTGCGGCCGTGGGGCCCTGAGAGAGCGACTCCTGCAGTGAGCCGACAACTTCAAGCTTTTCATGGTGCAGTCCTTTGTCGGATGTGGCGGGCGACGGACCAACTGTTGTTTCCCTTGCGTTGGGCTGATGGTCTGCGGATGCTGGGCAACGCACCCTCTTCATCAGCTACTATGCAGGCTGCTCCTAGCCTCCTAATCCACTCCTTTTGCTTCAAGACGGCTCAAAAAGAAAGCAGGTCAATAGTATGTGGGTTATCAGAAAAACAACTAAGTTACTCCGATTCTTCCGTCGGGCCTTTGACGATCACAGGTGCCGCCGAACGCGCTCTGCATACGAATGAATACACCGTGTCGAAAACACTGTCACACGACCCCGCCCCTCCATGCAGTGTGCCTCTAGGGCCCACTTTACCCCTGAGCGCATCTTGCGGGTCGCAGCAGGCCCTGCCAGGAACGCTTTTGGACGAGCCACACAATTGGTTCGGCCGGCACCTCCAGCACGGTGAACCGGGGTTTGGCCAGGCCGGAACCTGCAAGTGTGCCTGGCTCGCAGGTTTCGCCCTTTTTGCTGGGCTGCTGCTTTCTGGTTTTGGGCTGCGTGTTTTTTTTTTCTCCCATCCGATCCGTGCACACAGTCCACACACACACACCACCCTTCCGCAGCTTTGTACCATTTTTAGACGAACATCCCAAGCTGACTTTATCCGTGGCCAAGACGCCAAAACCCTCCTGGCTCCGCTCGGCGAAGCGACCGTCTAGGCAATCAGGGAAATCAACCCCACGCCAGTTTGCCCATCAAAACCGAAAGCCGAGTCTCGAACTCGGGTTTCCCATTCCCTAGTTCCAGTTCCCGTTTTGGACATGGTGCGAGTGCCCGAGCTCCTCTTCAGGCAGTATTCTTTAGCGGAGAAGTTTTCGGAGCGGTTGGCTCGTGACCCCGGGTCGAATCCCGAGCCCTCGTCTCAACGTGTCAGCGCGCCTCAGACTCATTGGGTGGCGCGACGAGGTGGTGAGTGAGGTTCATGCGCCGGAAGCGCAAGCTGTGCCAAAACATGGGATGATTGGCCGCACCAGAGCATTTGTTCATGCAGGGCCTACAGGAGTCGACGGCCGCGCCGAACCTTTCCAAGGCTCACACCTTCCCACTGGCCACGAGGCTTCGAAGATGGCTGTCTCCGCTGCCATGTGGACGTCAGGATATCCCGAGAACCGGCTTTCACCCGTGGATTGGTCGTTGACGTCGACGGTGGCTTGCGGACGGTGAATCGCCGGGTACCAATGAGCCGTGAATGAGTCGGCAGCGGCGTAAAATGTGGCGCCTCCTTCAGCCCTGAGAAATGACAAAATCCGCTGCATCCTTCATCATTGGACCTGCATCCGACGAACCCACGACCATGAAGCCAGCCCTGCCGACAACGCCGGCCCTGTCCGGTCCTGCTGCGGCAGTTGCTCCAGAGTCCAGGCCTAGCTCAGCCACGGAGAGAGCGCGCTTCTCGAACAATGTCCACGTGTAAAGGGGGCTCGGGTCCCCTTGATCTGCACATAGAGCCCAGCCTTGGTTCATCCAAAGTCTTGGAAGAGGGATCAAGTGCATCTTGGAGGGATTCCATGCTGCTTCGCTCAGCTATCGCCTGCCTGTTTGGGCTCCCGTGACCCCCTGCCGATAGGCGCATCAATAAGACTCCTACCCCGGATCTCACAACAACCCTCCGGCTGACGCAGACACGTCAGTTCATGCGACTCCTAGCTGCAACATACATGCGAAACAAAACAATGAATTTATCTGTTGCCAGCCCAGGGTACTGTGTACACTGTACCCTGCCACTTCCCCACTGTTTCGCCGTTGGAAGCCTCAAAGCGCGTCTCACCTCCCGCCGCTCCCTGCACCCTGCCTGCGTCGGGCCCTCGGCCGACATCCCCTGTTCATCTGTAACAGCAAACCATCTGGATGGTTATGCCTGTCCGGGCTTTCGTCTGATCTTGCAAGCTAGCGGCATCGAAGACGAACGCGAATCTGCCGATCTACAGTACTGACAACCGCCGTATTCTTCCAATTGGGTACCACCGTACCACCCCGTACTCCCGCCCGGCCCGTGATGAATGTGTGTATGTGCTGTGTAGGGATCCATCCTCTACCCCTTTTCTCTCCCCTTACCGCCTTCCCGGCGCCAACGTGAAGTCACCCTCAACAAGACATCACCTGTTATTCTCGTGTTCATGCGTAGGCGGGATGGTTATTTTTGGACCGCGCCGTGGCCTAGCATTGGCGTTCGTTGAACCCTCCAGTCTGCAATAACTCAACCAGCCGCCGCAACTGTCGCACGCCGGAGAAACTGATCAATATTCATGAGTTTGCCGAACTCGCCGACCGCTTCCCCCGCTCATGTATATCCCTGTGAAGTGAATGAAGCGCCTTGGCCTAGGGCTATCCTGGCAAACCCGTGTTTCAAAATGCCGGGACCGGCAAGACAACTGCTTGCTGGCCACATGTCACGGATCCCCGTAGAGTGACTGTTCTCGGTGTATTTTGCAGATACACGGCAGTGGTCGAATCAGTCCGATACAGCAAGAACTACGGGACGGGAGGCCATTAACGTCTTCCAGCCGTCTGTCAAAGGTCGTATGTTTCGCTGCGGCCAGTCTATGTAACGCCAGTTCTCAGCTATCGGGCATGGTGATTCCGTCGTCGCGTTTGTCGTTGATGCCAGTTTCACACCCGGAGGCGCCACACACCCCAATGAACAGATCCGATGTCTACTGGACGACATACGGTCACAGTTGGACGTGTTGTCAGTCCGCCGACCAGGTATTGCCAGAAGGGTTGTTAGAGCTATCTGAACGCTACGGCAAGATTCATCACTAAGATTGTATTGGCGAGATAGACCTCACGATACTGAAACTTACATGTCGCCCACGTAACATAGTATTTTCAGCGACATGCGACATTCTAGCAAACGCCTCACCAAGTACCTAGTACCGTAGTTCATCACATCAGGTTAAAAGTTCCCATCGCTAGACTTTGGCATGGCTCCTATGGTTGGACTGCTCACAGAGATGGATTCTCCTATCATAGTTCCTTCATCGCCTCCCCTACCGCTCGCGCCGCCATCCTCTTCCGTTGCTCTTCAGGCAACCCGGCGCTCGCATCCTTCACCGCCTGCAACTTCATCATCATCCGCTCCAGCTTTTGGACATCTTCTTCGCCCACCTCCTTATCCTCCTCCCCTTGCTGCTTGGGACCCTCTCCATCGTCCTCACCACCACCAGCCCAGATAGCCTTCTTCAACCCGACAAAATCCTCCCTATCAAACCCATAATCAAGCCTTGCCGGGTCAAACTCGTCATCCTCGTCATCCCACAGCCCCTGACCCTCTTCTCCCGGCTCGTCCCCATCCCCACCCTCCATCGCACCCCCAGACCAATCATTCGCCTCCAACGCCTCCAACACGCGCGCCAAACCCATCCTCTCCCCGAATTCGTTCCTCTTGTCCTTGTCCTTTTCCGCTCCCTGCCGCGCAAGCCCCATACCGGCCTTCGAGACGTGGACGAACTCCAACCCCCACTCGGCACACAGATCCTCCCACTCATCCAACTCGGCCCCCTCATCCCCGTCTCCCGTCCCGGCACCAGTGCCAGTGCCAGTGCCAGTGCCAGTGCCAACCCCCACCGCCAGCCCCACGCCCTCCCACTCCCAGCCTCCCAGCCCCTCTCTGACGACCTGACCGACGTGGGCGATCAGCTCCCGAGCTTGGTCCCGTCCCGGCCGGGATGGCGATGACGATGGTGATGCTGGCTCCAAGACCGTGGGGGGAAGTGCAAACACAACCACCACCCCGCCCAGCACCTCCAGCACCTCCTTCGCCTCGGGCGAGAGGAACGAGGCCGACCACTCGTCGGGCGCGGAGATCAGGTCCAGCCAGACGGGAACCGAGGCGGTGTAGTAGGGTGTGGTGAGGGCGAGGGTGTGGGTGGTTCCTGCGAGGGTGTCTGGCTCTGCTGGCTCGGTTTCTGCTTCTGTTTCTGTTTCTGTTTCTGCTTCTGCTTCTGCCGGGGAAGGGGAGGGGTGAGTGCCGGTTAGATCTGGTTTGGTTTTATCGTTGTTAGTTGGGTTACAACAGGGGCTCGCAGGGAATGGGGTTAGTTCAAGTCAAGAGGAGATAAGTATGGGGGTGGAGGGGGTGGGGAGATGGGTGTGACGATGAGGGGCGAATACCTTTGATGACATCGCTGAGATGGTGAGCCGAGTCACTCAGGGAGACGGCGAGGATCCGACGTGGGTTGGATATCTCCATTCTGGCGTTCTTGGCGTCCATTTCATTGAGCCAAAGGTCGACGTTGCAGTTGACTTGGCAAGGTGACAGAGGAAAGGTGAGGTAAGGTAGGTATAGGATCGTATTCCGTATCATACGTGACAAGCAGAGGGGTCCAATGGTGGGGCAATTTCATGGCGGGGTTGGATGGAGACGCGCAGTATCAACTCCCCAATAAGTTGACCTCTTATCTTTTAAATATCCCTAGTATGTACACTATAATGAACTAATGAACCCGTAAAGCATAATCGTCTTCAATGACATGAAAACAAATATAAATGTCTCCGGTAATTATACTTGTTATACTTCATTCTGAAGTTAGCATCTATCATCCGAATCCAATGTAAACTCAACACTCGGCCCGCTTCGTAGCTCGAGTAAGTATCTCGTCTTTCCTCGTTGGACAGAACACATGATCTCGGTAACTCTCATTCTAATCTCTATGCATGCCGTTATGCTTTCCACACGGCCCTTGCCGAAAAAACCTGCTTAATAAATGCAGGCAGACACAGAGATACTCTCAGCAAGTTCTCAAACGCCGATTTGACGTCACATCACCAACATATGTATAGAACGACCGAGTCCGGAACGGATACCGTCGGGACCGAAGCAAAGCAAACATGTCTCAGAGCACTGCAACCTCAAACCCCCTCGGCGGCTTTCCAACCCCCTCCCTCAGTCACGCCGTGAGACGACAGCCAACACCCCATACGCACCCACAAATGTCAGACCACACTGCAGACTGCAACCGCAACCGGCGGCTCTGAGCACAGCCCCTCCCCTAGTTATTATGTATGTATGTATGTACAACCAAGCAGCAGCAGCTGACCGACCGCCCTCGGTGCTCGCATGCAGCCTGCCGTCACCCCCAAGGGCAAGATCAGCACAATCCAGTCAACCACAGCCGCAGCAGCAGGCCAGACCCGAGAGCGGCCTGACTGGCAGCCTTTTTCCCCCCCGTGTCACCCCATGCTGGACGACTCTGCCCACTCGGGGCCCCAGGTCAACTGAGACAGGTCAGAGATACCAAGAAATCATCACGCACACGAAGACGGGCGAATTCCGGATGCCTGTTCCGTTTCCATCACTTAGTCATTTTTTTTTCCCGCCCTTGTTTGGTGTGTGTGCCGATCCCTAAGAAGCCCCAGGGTTGAGAATAACTGAGGATTGATAGAGATGTTTTGCGCTAGAGACATATCCGCCTCTGAAGCTTTACTTGCGGAGGTGCTTTAGCTATGTAGTATGTAAAGTGCTGCTGGCTCGAAGAGTGGTGGGGAGAGTAGCGACCCAAGGTGCCGTTCAGCGGTAGTGCGGCAGGATGCGCTGAGCAATAAACTTCTATTCCCATCTCCTGATAATTTTTGTATAATACAAATCCTATCCCAGGATTTCTCCCAAGTGTCCGTCCATCCGTCTGCCAATTGGCGGATAATGATACAATCCTAATTTACCCCAAGGGGCGCCATCAAGTCGTCAAGAGTGCCGGAGAAGAGAGGGGTATAATAAAGAGGGTGAAACCCTCCAAAAAAACCAACGCAAACGACATCTCCACCTGGTTGTTAGAAATTCTATTTCACTCGGATAGATTACCTAGTCTGTGCCCGCGTGGTGGTGGTTGTTGATGTTTTTGTCGCCGGGTAAGACGTCAGACTCGGGTGAGTCTGTCGA
Source organism: Chaetomiaceae sp. B2702 (assembly GCA_023628455.1). Taxonomy (NCBI): domain Eukaryota; kingdom Fungi; phylum Ascomycota; class Sordariomycetes; order Sordariales; family Chaetomiaceae; species Chaetomiaceae sp. B2702. Next base: position 264,035 of record JAMAKP010000022.1, on the reverse strand, counting down.
ATGGCTGGGTCATAACCCGCCTTGAGGCTGAGACCTTCCACCCCGCTTGTGGATGGAGGGTGGGACAAGTAACACAGCACTCTGAGCCCACCGCCTTGTTCCGATTGTATTCAGAGAGAGACGAGTGCCGTCACCCAACACATGATTCCGATCAGTTTGCCACATGCTTTCCTCGTCCATCCAACCATTCACCAGTCTGTTGAAGGTCCCAGGCCGTACGGTCCGAACCCCTGCGCAACCTGCGGGTTGCTAAACCCCGCAGAAGGGCTGCCAAACATGTCCCAATCCATTTGGGGGTTGAAAAGGCCCAGAAATTCGTCCAGCTCGTTGCCGGTGCCTATCCCGTTGGTCATGCTGCTAACGGCCACCGGCGCCGCGGCGGCGAACTCATCGGGGGACGTGTAGGAGATCAGAGGCGTCTGGTCCTCATCTTTCACCTCGCAGTTGGGCACAACACTGCGTAGTTTGACGATGTAAGATGGGATTTCGGGGCCCTGGCCGAACTTGCTGAGAATGATTTGCTCCCGCTTCTGCCATGCCCGGAGGATGTGGTGCGCCAGCGCCGAGTAATTCTTGTTCGTCATGTCGAATAGCTCGGGGTGGAACGCGTAGACCACATTGACCTGCCTCCACGCGCGCTCCACCAGGGTTCCTTCGGTGCGGCGGCACAGTTGCCCTGCCATGTACATGAAGATGTCGAGCTGGAAGTGCAGCAGTGAGAACCACGCGAAGCCCTTATCCTTGGTCGACGCGTAGTTGGCCTCGTTGTGCTCAAGCGTCCCAATGGCGAGCTTGAACGTGTTGTCCTGGGCTGACTTGATCTCTCCTCCCCAGTCGGGCTGCTCCTTGGGAGGTGTCTTCAGCTCCTTGAGCTTGTTGAAGAGATGCTTGCTCATCGTGATCGCCAATTCGTGTACCGGTCCCGCCGTACTATCACAGTACTTGTCAAAAATCTCGACCAATTCCTCGTGGAGCCGCCCGACCCCCTGTCGGTACAGTGCCTGTTGCTCTTCTGTGGGAGCGGTCCCAATACCGGCCGCCGAGTCATCGGGTATCATGGCTACCCCTTCGAACCCTGGCGTTTCCATGAGGAACTTGGCAAATTTGTACCCCAACAGGCCGAAGATCATCTCTGTTGGGCCTTCGCGATCCTGAAACGGCTCTGTGGCTGTAGGGAAGATATCGGCGTCGTTGACATTCTTGGGCGATTTCGTGTCGCAGTTTGTTGGTAGCAGGTTATGGCTGAGCCCAGAGAACATGGCATATTTGGCATCCACCATAATGATTTGCCACCACAGACGCCTTCGCATTTCGGTTTCGAAAGGGGAGAGACCCAGGGCCTCGCCGTCGCGGTGCAGGCCCATTTTCTGGGCCATGCGAATAGCGACTCCGTTCAGGACCCACACGGCGTGCCGGTTGTACCGACCCTGGAGTGAGATCTATGAGCGGTGTTAGTGAGAAGGGTGCACCATCGGTAGGGTTACGCACTAGATAGATCACGAGGGCTTGAAGAACGGTCAAGTCAGAAGACCTGAGGAAGCTCATCCGCAGTAGGGTCAACCGGGCCCCGGACGAATATTTTTGAAGCGCTTCTTCTCTCGAACACCCAAGCAAGCCCATGCACTCCTCTGGCGTCAGCGACACGACCGCCATCAAGAAGATGGAGAACAAGAGCGCCTCGATGTTCTTGGGGACATGCTGGACGCCGCCAGTAGCCATTACAACGTAAGGCTGCAATGTCGGAACGTGAATGACCTTGGTCAAGGGATTTACCCTGTCCAAGTAGTACTGCCACAGCTGGAAGATTTGACCAGGCTCCGGCCAGAGGTCTTCAGCCTTGACCGCCGGAGTGTCGCCGCCAAGAAGGAACTCGGAGTTGTCATCTGGGGCCGTAGTTTCTGGGTCTTCATGATCCGAGTCGGAGTTATCCATGATCTCCCTCATGGCTCGAACCTGTCGAGTTCCAGTTGTAAGCACAAGTCAGGATACCAGCCCGGCGAAAGGAAATGTACACACTTCGTCGTACATGACGCCCAGCAAGGGGCTGTCCACAAAGCGAACATTTCCGTCCTCTTTGACGAGTTTACCCGTAGGCTGCCATCGCAAGTCATCGGAGCCGCTCCAAAGTGAACTGCGCGGTGATGGGCCCTCGGGTTTGTCGCGCGCATACTCCTGCAGCAGCTTCTCGCAGCGGGCTAGCCTCTCTTGGAGGTCCTGGTTAGGCCTTCTGCGCTTGCGCGGGGCCGCCGGAGTGCTCGGCGTGCAGATAACATTCGCCTTTGGAAAATGCGTCAGTCAGACTCTGCGTGAGAAGATCGGACCGCAGAGAGCCATATACGTTCCACTAACCTTGGTACAATTAAGACAGGGAAAGTTCCTATCACATCTGATTTTTCTGTGCTGGCAGAGGACACATGCGAGAACGCGGGTGGGCTTGTTGACCGCGGCCGCTGGCGGGGTAGCGGACGGGCCAGAGCCGTGTGAACTTGGGGTTGTCGAGGATGCCATGGGTAATGCGGCGGGGATGGTATATGGCAGGCTGCCGTTGTCGGAAAAGGTGTCCAAAAATGAAAGCCGGGCTAAACGAAACCGCGTGAAACGAGAAACACGACTGATTGATCAGTCTCGAATGACCCGAGCCTTGGATGACGTGCTGGAATTGTTCGCAAGCTTTGGTCCCATCGAGTCCGAAAAGCACGAAACTGGGGGGCCGACGGGCCAAACGGCAGCTACGGCGCTGAGGCTGACGGGAGTGGGGCCCTAACGTTACTGTAGGTTGTAGGGCCGGGCGGAGCAATGCGTCGTCGGGCTGGGTGAGAAGCGGCCATAAGGCGTCCGAGACCCCCTGGTAAACTGCGTCGCTCACGTTCGTGCCATTCGATGTCCACGGGAGCCTCAGGTTGCTTAGCTTACTCTAGTTTCAAATCTAGCGGTTGTTCGCTGCCGGAAAGCGAAACCGAAGTCAGATCAAGGTTTTGGGCGCGATTGGCAACCGAATCAAGGGGGCCGGCCGAAATGGAACTTATGGTGGGGGGCCAGAAGCCTTTTAACACCGATGGGAACGTCAGAGACTCAGAGGAATGAATACGCGGAGCCAGCTCTGGGCGCGCGTCCAGTGCGAACCCTCCAGTGTCCACAGGCTGCCGGCTACGTAATGTTTCCGCAAACACGGCGGTCACAGCTCCTTTCAGTCTTTGACACAGGGAACTTTCCGGGATGGGCTGGCTGGCCGTCGGACGTCGGCGTTTAGAACCCCCCTTTGATGCCTTAGTCAGCAATTTCCGGTTGCTGGTTGGCCCAAGAGATTCCCGAGGCCGACTGTGGGTTCTGGCCGTTTGCTCTGCAACCAGCGATGCGGATAGGCTGCCTCGCATTTCTGTGGAATGTAAGGCACGCATGAAGCACATACCGAACGCACCGACGCTTTTTTGAAGGGGTTGCCTTATAAAGTCCAGCATTCGGTTGGTGACGACTGCCCCCGTTCTGAATGCCTGAAAGATGTGATCAAGGTTTCGGTGACAGGTCATTGGTTGCGTCATGTATCTGCCTGCACAGTAAGGTAAGCGTAACAAATGGGCAACCTTGACGGCTCATCCGAAAACCAGGCGAAGGCGAATTCGTGTTCGAGTTCGGCATGTTGACGGAGAGCCGTCAGGTCATTGAATGCACTCTTTATCCAATCGCCGCGCCGCTGGTTTCCGGGTCGGGTTGCGCTAGGTCTGGCAATGGCCGCATTCAGTTCCCACTCTCATGTCAAAGCGCCTTCTGAAAACATCTTGCTGGCGGGAAGTAGTTTGGCTGTGTAGTTTGCGATAATTCCATCTGGCCTGCATGTCCAATTATGACAACCTTTCGATGCGCTGTGGAAGACGCAAAATGAGACAAGCTATGTTGTATTATTGCCAAATTGTAAGATAATGGCAAGGTATGGTTGATATTGGCTCGTCGAGGTATCCTACTGCCAGTGAGTTGTGCGTCAAAGTTCGTGAGCCTTGGGATTCAGGATCGTGTATCGAAATTACAACGAACATTCGTTGGAATTACATACAGCCCTTTCATTGTATGTATAGTAGTACATTGCACAAACCTACCAGAAAGCGGTGAGCCGGCTCTGCACCAAAGCCCCCACTCAAAAATATTACTGCCGCCATTCGCATTGGGCGCATTTGCAATTGTCTGCTCCGATCCCGCAGGCTTCACTTCCGGTTGACTCGATTGAGCATCATTGGGGTCCTAGATGAGGCAGCCTGGCACACGACCATCATGATTACGCCTATGGTATATTGCGGTGCTACGTCTACCTTCTTTCCAGCCTGCTGACTACTTGCCAGAGAAGAAGTCTGGCGTTGGCCGCCAGCAGGGGGTGTCGCCATGCCCTCCACGCCGCGAGGACACCAAGAATCGCGCCCAGAGCTGTGCGCATCGCATCCTACACAACGACACTGCGCCTGCGGCAGGATGCTTTTCACGCACAACTGGAGAACGCCGGACCGACGCCCTTCCTCTCGTCGTCGAAGAGCGCAACACCGAACCCTCAAACCCTGACGGAGAAGATTGTCCAGCGATACTCGGTGGGCCTTGCGCCCGGAAAGACGGTCAAGGCTGGCGACTATGTGACTTTAAAACCAAACCACTGTATGACCCACGACAACTCATGGCCTGTCGCCATGAAGTTCATGTCGATTGGCGCGTCCAAGATCCACGATAACAAGCAGATCGTCTTCACATTGGACCATGACGTGCAGAACAGGAGCGAAGCGAACCTCAAGAAGTATTCGCAGATCGCAGAGTTTGCGAAAAAGCATGGCGTGGTATTCTACCCCGCTGGACGGGGCATCGGACATCAAATCATGGTGGAGGAGGGGTATGCTTGGCCGGGCACTGTCACCGTTGCTTCGGACTCACACAGCAATATGTATGGCGGGGTGGGCTGCCTGGGAACGCCCATGGTGCGAACCGATGCAGCGAGCATATGGGCTACAGGCCGGACCTGGTGGCAAATTCCACCAGTTGCCAAAGTAACGTTCACCGGAATCCTGCCTCCAGGGGTAACCGGGAAGGACGTGATCGTTGCTCTTTGCGGCCTGTTTAACAACGACGAAGTTCTGAACCACGCCATTGAATTCACCGGCTCCGAGCAGACTATGCGCAGCATCCCCATTGACGACCGCCTCGCCATCGCCAACATGACGACCGAGTGGGGCGCCCTCAGCGGACTGTTCCCGATCGACACAATGCTGCAGTCCTGGCTCAGGGCTAAGGCCACGGCTTCAGCAATGTTCAACTCAGAACTCGGCGCTCGCGGCAAGTTCACACACTCCAAGATCGACGAGCTTCTCAATGACCCGCTTACGGCGGATCCCGGCGCGACTTACGCCAAGTCTCTCTACCTGAACTTGTCCACACTGGCGCCCTTCGTCGCCGGACCTAACTCGGTCAAGGTAGCTGCGCCGCTCAAGGACCTCGAGGCTCAGGACATCAAAATAAACAAGGCATACCTGGTATCCTGCACGAACTCTCGCGCTTCCGACATTGCCGCCGCCGCAAAGGTCTTCAAGGACGCTGCCCAAGATGGCGTTATCCCTAAGGTGGCCGAGGGGATAAAGTTCTATATCGCGGCCGCATCCATACTCGAACAGCAAGCTGCTGAGGAGGCCGGAGACTGGCAGGTCCTGCTCCAGGCCGGCGCGGAGCCGCTCCCGTCTGGCTGTGGCCCTTGCATCGGCCTAGGCACTGGTTTGCTAGAGCCAGGCGAGGTCGGCATCAGCGCCAGCAACCGTAACTTCAAGGGTCGCATGGGTTCCACCGAGGCCAAGGCCTACCTTGCCAGCCCTGAGGTCGTGGCGGCCAGCGCGCTGCAGGGCAAGATCGCCGGCCCCGGCTGGTACCAGAAGCCGGAGGGAGTCGAGAAAGTCATTATCGGCGAGGGCAACGGCGATTTCGCCCAAGACAAAGCCATGAGCATCGAGGAGGCTCTCGACAAGATAATCTCGCAAGCTGACAGCATGATCGCCAGCGCCGAGACCGAGATGTTCGGCAGCCCAGCCGGTACCGCCGCCGAAGAAACCGCCGAGGAAACCCTCACCGAGGTCCTCCCGGGCTTTCCGGAAAAGATCGAAGGCGAGATCGTCTTCTGCGACGCCGACAACATCAACACGGACGGCATCTACCCGGGCAAGTACACGTATCAGGACAACGTGTCGGTCGACAAGATGGCCGAGGTGTGCATGGAGAACTACGACAAGTCCTTCGGCTCGGTCGCGCGCGCCGGCGACATCCTTGTGTCCGGATTCAACTTTGGCTGCGGCAGCTCCCGCGAGCAGGCTGCCACGGCCATCCTGGCCAAGAAGATCCCGCTTGTTGTTGCGGGCAGCTTTGGGAACATCTTTAGCCGGAACAGCATCAACAATGCGCTCATGGGCGTCGAGGTGCCGAGGCTTGTGCAGAGGCTGCGGGAGACCTTTGGCGCCAAGGAGGGAGAGAAGGCGCTGACGAGGCGGACTGGGTGGAAGCTGGTGTGGGATGTGAGGCGCAGCAAGGTGGTGGTTACCGAGGGCGAGGGCGGCGAGACGTGGAGCCAGAAGGTTGGAGAGCTGCCCCCGAATGTTCAGGAGATCATCGCGAGGGGTGGGTTGGAGAAGTGGGTGAAGAGCCAGATCTCCGAGGCATAAGCGGGGAGGAAGTTGGGAGTGGGGTTGTGGTATTGTATATCTGCTTGTACATAACCTGCCCGATGCTTCTTGTTGATACCATGTTTATTGGCGAGCGCGGGGATTTTTTTGGACAGAACAAAAGCTGTTAGAAGATTTGGATTTCACAAGATTGTACGGAATGCTCCGGGCTTCAGAGAGGATCTATTGATTTCGTGGTGTCGTCTGATGAATCAGGCTCGACTGCTACCAAGGCCCTGGGCGGCATAGCGTGCGCCGGAATGAGTTGTCTCTTCTTCGCCCCGCGCACCGCCTTCAGGTGTTTCCTGCTCATAATGTGTGCCTGCCACAGCTCTTCTGTCAAAAGTGTCTTCTGGCAGATGTCACAGGTCTTGCGGCATGGCGTGTCGGCGCGATTGCTCCTCGCAACAGACCCACTCAGCACATCCCTCGCAGTCTCTGACATCTCAGCTGGATGCGGCAGGGGCTCATCGGAGAGGAACTGTCTGGCTAGCTCGACTCCCTTTTCTAATACCTCTGCATTCCAGCGCTGGATGTTAGAGCTGTCTAGGAGATAGAGCCTGTCTAGGAGCTTCTCGTCCTGGAGCGAAGAGATGGTTTTCATTGTCATCCAACGGACCTGGTACTTTGCGTACTGGCGAGTCGCCGACTTTGTGTCCTCAATGCCCGCTTGCTTGAGCTTATCCAGCTCTGCGCCGCCCGGGGATTCCCTCAGCGCTGCGAGATATGGCTCAAATTGGCGAAAGCCAATGGACTGCCAGATGCCCTTTGAGCGGTCAATCGTCTCACCGGCCGCTAGCCGTCTCTGTAGATGACCAAAGACCTCCGCAGTCTCACTGAGAAGACCGGATTGCACCATCTTGTCTACGCGCTTGTCAAGACGCTCATTCAATATTTCTCGTTTGGCATAGAGCCAGAACAGCAGGATCTCCCCCAGGCTGTGAGCTTGTGCATGATCTTGCAACGCCAGCTTGGACTCTTTCTTGCTCCGTTGTTCGGCGTAAATGTCAGATGCCCGCCGACCCGTCGCAAAGTAGATCTCTAACGAGGTCCGAATCTTCCGCCCGTCGTTTGGGTGCCATTTGTCTGCCATCACGGGGTCTACCTCGCGGAGTTTCGCTAACATGGCTTCTGGGGAATCGGTGAGGATGGGGTATTTCTCCGCCAGTTCCTCGCGGCTTGAAGCAGAACCCACGCCTTCGAGGGGCGGATGGTCATCAACCACCCTCCCTTCAAAGAGCAGACCATCAAGGTAGTACGCGGTGCCGCCTACGAGGATCGGAAGCTTCCCCCGGCCGCGGATCTCGGATATTATTCTGGTAGCCTCCTTCTTGAACTGTGTCACAACCCAGGGGTCTTCGTCAAGTTCGATGCTGCCGAGAAGGTGGTGCGGGATCCCTCGTTGCTCCTCACTCGTGAGCTTGTTGGTTATAATCGGCAGTCCCTTGTACATCTGCATCGCATCCGCGTTTACTATCTCGCCGTTGTATCGTGCCGCCAGCTCGACGGCAAGCTGGAGGTTTGTTAGCGATGCGTGGAGCTGGATGCCAAGACGAAGGGAATCAAACGAGGACTTGCATCCGACTTGCCGGTGCCGGTCGAGCCATAGATGATGATTAGAGGCTTCATATTTCTGACGGCAGCTCTGCCTGAATGGAGCGCTGGCTTCAAAACAGGGGCAAACCGGGAGAAAAATCCCATGGGCGTCAACTGGCGCCTGGTCGCATCCACATGGCAGCGAAATCGCAAGTTCTCCAAAATTTTGGGGAAAGGTTGCGCAACCCCGTAACGTTGATCCATGCGACGAGCCAAAGTTTGGAGAAGGTCTTGGCGTGTTCCATGCCAGAAACCCAGCCGCAGCTGGCGCACGGACGGCAAACGCGATTGGTAGCTGTCACGTGTGGACCCATCTTCGAAATTGGACACATCACAGAATAACTTTGAAGCCAGATCTTAAGGAGCCGCCTTCTCCATCCGTCGACCTCCTTCTTCCCCTTTCCGAATCCATTGCGTCGACAACAACTCTCTCCCATTGAAGAGTCGTTGTCGCTCACTTCGCCGCTTCTTTCTTCTGGATGATTTAATATTTAGTTTTCTTTTCCTGCACCATCGCCCAACATGAGTTCCTGTAAGTAATTGGGCGCGTCGCGGAGCTTTGCGCAGCTCGAGCGAAGCTCCGTGTTCCCAAATCTGTTTGTTGTTGTCTTGCGACAATGCGCTGATTCTCGCGCCTCCCAATACAGTACGGTTCCTCGACCTCGTCAAGCCCTTCGTGCCGTTCCTCCCGGAGGTTCAGCAGCCCGAGACCAAGATTCCCTTCAACCAGAAGTTGATGTGGACGGGCTTGACCCTGCTGATCTTCTTGGTCATGAGCCAAATGCCGCTCTACGGCATCGTCTCTTCCGACTCATCCGATCCGCTATACTGGCTGCGTATGATGATGGCGAGTAACCGTGGCACCTTGATGGAGCTCGGTATCACGCCCATCATCTCGTCTGGTATGGTCTTCCAGCTCCTTGCTGGCACCCACATGATCGACGTCAACCTCGACCTCAAGTCGGATCGCGAGCTCTACCAGACGGCCCAGAAGCTCTTCGCCCTCATTCTCTCGGTCGGCACTGCCACCGTCTACGTCTTCACTGGCACTTACGGCCCTACCAGCGACCTCGGTGCCGGTATCGTCTTCCTGCTGATTCTGCAGCTGGTCATTGCCGGCATGATTGTCATTCTCCTCGACGAGCTTCTCCAGAAGGGCTATGGTCTTGGCAGTGGCATCTCGCTGTTCATTGCCACCAACATCTGCGAGTCCATCATGTGGAAGGCTTTCTCCCCGACGTCCATCAACACCGGCCGTGGCCCGGAGTATGAGGGTGCCGTCATTGCCCTCTTCCATCTCCTCATGACCTGGCCCAACAAGCAGCGGGCTCTCCAGGAGGCTTTCTACCGCCAGAACCTGCCCAACATCATGAACCTTCTTGCGACCCTCCTCGTCTTCGCCGCCGTCATCTACCTCCAGGGCTTCCGCGTCGAGATCCCGGTCAAGTCGTCGCGCCAGCGTGGTGCTCGTGGCTCGTACCCCATCCGCCTGTTTTACACCTCGAACATGCCCATCATGCTGCAGTCGGCTCTATCGTCCAACGTCTTCCTGATCAGCCAGATGCTGTACTCCCGCTTCTCCGAGAACCTTTTGGTCCGTCTCTTCGGTGTCTGGGAGGCCAAGGACGGCTCGTCGCAGCTTTCTGCCGTTTCCGGGCTCGTCTACTACATGTCTCCTCCGCTCAACTTCAAGGACGCCCTGCTGGACCCCATCCACACTGCCGTCTACATCGCCTACATGCTCACCGCCTGCGCCGTCTTCTCCAAGACCTGGATTGAGGTCTCCGGCTCGAGCCCGCGTGACGTTGCCAAGCAGCTCAAGGACCAGGGCCTCGTCATGGCTGGCCACCGCGAGCAGAGCATGTACAAGGAGCTCAAGCGCGTCATCCCCACTGCGGCCGCTTTCGGCGGTGCGTGCATTGGCGCTCTCTCTGTTGTCAGCGACCTCATGGGTGCGCTCGGCTCTGGCACCGGAACTCTCCTTGCCGTCACGTAAGTTGAGGCCGTCAACTGAGCGCATGTATCAGACGCGCTAACTTTCTATTAGGATTATCTACGGCTACTTTGAGATTGCTGCCAAGGAGGGCGATCTGGCTGGCATGAAGGGTATGATCATGGGCTGAGCATAGCCACACGCACCCTTGCAGCTAGCTGTACCACCATCCCTTCACCGGTCGGGCATCCGCATCCGGTACACTGTCGTGTCGATTTTAGTCTGTAATTGTCTGGGCCGTCAAGTGCTGGCTGTCCTGTATAGTAGCAACAACGAAGCAAAATTATAAAGGGAGGCTATCCAAAAAGCGGGCGGGATTATTTTGCACCAAGGCGGGCAGTCAAACTAAGCAGGTCTTCATAGTAAATTACAGGGGCTCAGGCGCTCGGTTTGCTCTCTAAGGACGACTCTACACGTGGTGAACGGTACCTAGGTACCTATGTACTTGGTAGCTGCCATAAGGTACATACCTACCTCTATATAGGTACAGTAAGTAAAAAAAAAAAAAAAAAACCGATGCATTTTGACGCGACCGTGTCGCGTTTCAACCAAACCACCAACACCCATATCAACAAAATGCCTCCCAGAGCACCAAGCCCACTACCAAATGGACCAATAAAACAGCATTCTCCTCATAAGAGGGCTAGTGAATTGGTGGTAACTCTCACAACCCAACCAACCCACCCATCAACATAAGTGATGGCTGGAAGTCATGCGAGCTCCTGTGTGTGTGTGTGTGTGTGTGTGTGTGTGTGTGTGTGTGTGTGTGTGTGTGTGTGTGTGTGAGGAGAGGAGACCTGCCTCAACAGACAGGTATGGCTCAAAGTGCTGTATCTCGAACCCTCGATATGGAATTGATGACCGCTGACGATACCCTCCGTCTGGTCACACGGAGAGGAAGCACGGGAGACTGTCAGTCAACACTGGTACCCCCTAGAAAGTAAGAATGAAGGATGCTTGTTTTCTCAAAAAAGGAGGGTCCTCGAGTCCAGTCTCAAATACATGAACAAACGCGTATGCCGCAGAAATGAACAAACATTCTGACTCCACCACTCTAACCTCCATCTGACCAGACGGAGGCTTTCTACCCCAATTCAATACGCAAAGGTCTTGCGTAGTGGCGGTGTTGTATCTTTGCCGACGAGTCAACAATTGCTCGTGGCGAAGGAGAGCGACAAGCCTGGGGTTTTTTGCCGAAAGGTAAGTCTACCTCCTTGCCAGATATCTTGATATTAACAGCAATTCAGGGCGAACGCAAAGACCCCAAGGATATTCAACCAAAGGGCAAACCCAACAAGACACTCACAAATGTTCCAGGCCGCATTATCCTTCCAGAGGCGCACTTCGTTATGGCCGATGCTTGGAGACCCTATGTTACACCCAGACTCTCACACTGGTCCGTCAGGGCAAGGGTCTGTTGGTGAAGGGTTAATTTTGGCAGAAAGCCAGGCTACGCTAGGCAATAAGGGTGGCGTAATTAAGGCTTGCGGCCTTATTCGCTAATAAGAATCAAACAAAGACTTAGATTGAAAGCTGTCTAGGTAGAGACCAGTATAAGTAGCGAGGGAAGCTCGCTGCTCCTAAATAATTCTCAAGCAACAGGCCAAGCCTATTGTTGGGGAGCTATGTCCGGTGACTCGCTTAAGACACCGCATCACAGGTGCCATCCTACACAGTAGGTGCTATCACCACCTGGTCGTCCAGTGTCCTCCTGCCCGCAGGTCTTGGACCATTTGTCTCGGTGCCAGTCTTGGGGTTGCTCCTGACCCCGTGGTTTGCCGTGATTACGTGACCAACCGTGGTCACGCGCTTATAACGCCGACATGTCTTTAGGTAGGCTGTAACACCTTGATTCGGCCAGGGGCGGTGTTACTCGATGGGTTGTGCTTGACTGCTTGCAACAGAACTTGCCAACCATTTGCGAGCCGGGCAGTATCTTCATTCAAGATAACGCCCCAACGCATACAGCCCACGTAGTGCAAGAGTGGCTGAGAGATTGGGCCCGGGATAATGGAGTCGAGTTGGTGGATTGGCCGGCTTACTCGCCCGACCTCAACCCGATCGAAAATTTATGGAAGTTGCTCAAAGAACGGATTTGCAAAAAGGATTCCAGCCTAGTAGACCTGCCAAATAACTAGTCATCTAAGGACCGGTTAATCAGAATTGCAATCTTGGTATGGGAGGAATCTGAGGAGGACCTCTTACAACGGCTGGTAGATTCGATGGAGAGGAGGTTAGCATGTGGGTTGCTGCGGCTTGGAGGCGCAGTTATCCGACGGCAGAGGCGCTTCCCGGTTATTTCAACAGTCAATGCCCGCCATGGGCGTTGGGCTGCACGCTGTGAAGGGTATGACAGAACCACCCCAATCCAGGCTGACGCTGTTGTTTGCATTTCTGACACCTCCAATTCATCACAGCAGCGAATGCAACGCGACCCCTAACGATCTGTTTGTCATTATCGGGGTGACTCACGGACGTAATGCGCCGTTCTCCACTGTGTCCACCGTTGATGAAATAATCGCAGAGGGTTGCGATGAATTAGGAAGGTCGGATGGCGGACCGTGGAGAGCTACGGATAACGTTATGTCGAGAACCCCGCCATTTCTGCGGCTGGCGCACTGGCGCGACCGTTGGCCAAAAGTGGCAGAAAGCTTTGCGCTGTATGCATGTAACTGTATGTACCCCGGAAGTTGTTGGATGCCATGCATCAGTTCGACAAACATCCGACGCACGTCAACAGTGACTTATTAGCGGTGAAGAAATACCGTAATTGCGTCGGAGATTTTGGTTCTGGTGGGTGGAATGGGGACGGCACTTGCCATTGACTCGTGATTCATAAAGATGGCTGTTCCGCAAGAGAGGGAATCTGACATCATTGTCCACCTGCATTTCGAGCTCCCCACCTCCCCAGCATCGTATGTACTGTACAGTAGAAGGCGTGTGGGTGTGGACGGCAGCCAGCAAGATCAAAGGCTGCAATGGTGTAAGCTTCTTGGGATAACCCACCCCGGCCGAGACTCCTGCTATGACTCGAACTCAATTGCCGTATTACTCCGGCTAAGTTACATGACGACCTGGAACTGATGTTGTTTGTTTGTCTCGAAGGAATACCAGGTATTCCAATTCCGTAGCTCGGGCCGAGCAAAAACTCGTGCCGCTGTCTGTTGTGCCCTGCGTCTAGTGTAGCTCCATTGCGGGGCACCTACCTTACCTGCCTTGGTATTCAGCACTCCACCGCGCCCCAAGTCTTGATAAGTTCAATTGCGCCCCGCCCCCCCAAGGGACCCGCTTGCACCAGCAACCTGGACGCCGGCAAGACTGCAAGAGCAAGAAACCCAGAGAGCCCACTTCGGCGAAGGGAATGCACGAGTTGCAGCAGCTAGTGCGATGCAGCAAAGCTTCTAGGGTCATCTGCAGTCAAAAAACCATCCACTTGTCACCGCGAAACTTCCTCTACTTCATTTTTTGACACCAGCCACATTCTTAAATTTAGTTGCGGCCCCAAGCACATCCCCGGCTCGGCCCGCCCTTTTTTCAGTCTGTTCTCGCACACTACTCGAGATCAGCAGCAGAGACTTGGGAGCCCTTCGGCCACGCCTCGCTGACGCAGGCGATATGGGGTTCGCCTCATGTTCGTGGCCGATATGGCGGACCGATGACTTCACGCATTGTTTTCAGCAAGAGTAAGCAGCCATACACCACCAGCCCGAGTTCCAATTGTCCGACACTTCCGGTGTCGGACCGCTCAAGTGCCTTTCCCGTGACGCCATAGCGCGCCGCACTGCGAACCGATCAAACTAATAAGCATATCTGAAACAACATAGCTACCTCAAAGTCCTGCTACCATTGGTCGTCGTTGGCCTGTCACTTCTTCAGCTCGCCGCCCAGAACATCACGCGAACCGTCAAGCTAAAGACCGGCCGAGGATACGAAAGCATTGGCGACGGACCGGCTACGTTATCGCCGCCAACACACACCGAACTTCCCCGCGCCGAGGAACCCGTTAGCGAGAGCGACGATGACGGAGACTTAACCATCAGCGGCGGCCGTCTTGCGCTGGCCAAGACCACTACAAAGGGTTCTATCGTGCAAGCTGACATCCCTCCCGGCCAGACATTGTCCGTTTTAGTGGAGGAGCTCAGTGTTGCGGGCCTTGTCGCTGCCAATGCCGTCGCTCTGGCCACGGGCGCTTACGGCAGGGAGTGGGGAGGCATTGCGGCGATTGCTGGCTTGACTGTCTGGGTCTATGTCTTATTGCTCACGTCGCTCCGGCTGTTCCTAGGGAACACGCAATGGCGTGTCCCGCGGCTCTGGAACCACACGGCTGCCATCTATAGCTTCCAATGGCTGTTCACTACAGTCATATTTCGCTCTGTCTTGGTCCATCCGAGTTCCCAACTGACCCAAACGCTGGTTATTGTCGAGTTCGTCTTGACAACCCTGCTGTTCGGCATGGCCATCAGTACCCGCAAGGGGAACAAGACTATCCTCCTGGAGTGGGAAGATGGCATTGAACCCGGCCGGGAGAACCTGGCGTCCCTGTTCTCCCACTACACCTTTTCGTGGGTTGACGCCGTCGTTTATTCCGGCTGGAAGGAGCCGTTGAATATCAAGAGGGTTTGGAACTTGCTCCCCAAGGACAAGGCTGCCGCCGTTCTGGCCAGTTACCGCCAGTTCAGGAAAACCACCTCCTTGGCCGTGCACCTCCTGATGTTCTTCAAGAGTTTGTTGTTTGTGCAGGCTGCCTGGGCTGTTATGGGTGGTATTCTCACCTTTGCGCCAACGCTCCTTCTCAGGGCGATTCTACAATACGTCGAGGATCCCTCCATGGCCCCTAGGAATGTGCTCTGGTTGTACGTTATTCTCCTTCCCCTGACCGATGTCTTTCGTTCGGTCTGTGATGGCCAGGCATTGTGGATCGGCCGGAAGATCTGCATCAATATTCGAGCTATCTTGGTGGGCGAGATTTACGCCAAGGCACTTCGCAGAAAAGCAGCAGCCGGCAAGGACACCACCCTCGGCGAAGACAAGAAAAAGGACACCAACACCGATGGTGCAAAGAAAGGACTCATCGCCAAGGCCAAGCGGCTGCTGGGCTTCGGGAAGGATACCAAGGATAGTCAAGCGGCTGCGAACGGGACGACAGATCGATCGGACAGCAAGGACATGACGGGGGATTCCGACGAGCAAGTCAACATGGGCACCATCATCAATCTGATGTCGGTCGATAGCTTCAAGGTCTCCGAGGTTACTGCTTACCTGCACTTCCTCGTTGCGGCAGCCCCAACGCAACTGCTTGTGTCCATCGTCTTGCTCTACCAGGTTATGGGTTTGAGCGCCATCCCCGGCTTTATCGTCATGGCCCTGCTGCTACCCATCAACATTGCGTTCGGAAGAGGCTTCAACTCGAGTCAGAAGAAGATTATGGCTGCTACTGACAAGCGTATCCACACGACAAACGAGATCCTGCAAAACATTCGAATCATCAAGTACTTTGCCTGGGAGCATCGGTTCGCGAAGATTGTCGACGAGAAACGGCGCGCCGAGCTCAAGGCTTTGCGCTGGAGATTCATGATCTGGGCTGCCGCTGTTGCCGTCTGGAATACGGTGCCGATCTTGATCACCTTCTTCTCGTTCCTTATCTACACGGTTGTTGAGAAAAAGCCGTTGTATCCGTCTGTTGCCTTCACTGCTATCTCGCTATTCATGCTTCTCCGTTATCCCCTCGACCAACTCGGCGACATGATTGCCCACGTCCAGGAATCCCAGGTGTCGATCGACCGCATCGAGGAGTTCTTGGCTGAGGAGGAGACGGAAAAATTCGCTCAGCTGGGCATTGACAATGTTGACGAGACCGGCAACAGGGTCATCGGATTCAGGAACGCAACCTTTGTGTGGGGCAGCAAGACCACCGTTGCGGATGACGGGTCCATGGCTTTCCGCCTGCTTGACCTCGACGTCGACTTCAAGATTGGCAAGCTCAATGTGATCACTGGCCCTACCGGGTCCGGCAAAACCTCCATGTTGATGGCGCTGTTGGGCGAGATGACCATCATGCAAGGGCGGGTCTATCTCCCCGGTGGCCGCAGTCGCGAAGATGTCCGCCCAGACCCTGAGACGGGGCTCGCGGAAACGTGCGCTTACGTCGCCCAGCAGGCCTGGCTCGTCAACGCCAGCATCAAGGACAACATCTTGTTCTCGGCTCCGTTTGACGAGCAGAGATACCGCGATGTTATTGTGGCCTGTGCCTTGGAGCGCGATCTCGAGATCCTCGACAATGGAGATGAGACACTGGTTGGTGAAAAGGGCATCACGCTTTCCGGCGGCCAGAAGCAACGCATCTCGCTAGCCAGAGCGGTATACTCAAACTCGAAGCATTTGCTCATGGATGACTGCCTCAGTGCAGTCGACTCCCACACGGCCCAGTGGATCTTCAGCAACTGCATCATGGGCCCGCTGATGCGCCATCGCACTTGTATTCTCGTCTCGCACAATATCCCTCTCTGCGTGCCTCCGTCGGACTATGTCGTCGCAATGGCCAATGGCCGTGTCACTGGCCAAGGAACACCGCAAGAGCTCATTGCAGCTGGTAAGCTTCCCGAGGATGCCGCCGTTCAAAAGTCCTTGCCAGGCTCCGCACACATTTCCCGTGTACCGTCCCGCGTCCCATCGAGCATTGGAGAGGAGAGCGGTGGCACCTTGGTCAACGAGGCGGACGGCGCTCAGCAGATGACCAGGGATGAAGCCGCCAAGAAGAAAGTAAACAAGAAACAAGACGCTATGGAGGAATCCAAGGCAACTGGTGCCGTCAAATGGCCCGTCATGAAGCTCTACCTACGGTCTATGGGAAGTTGGTGGTTCTGGATTGTCGCTGGTATTGTCTTTGGGGCGCAGCAACTCTCCGGCGTGGCCTCCAGTCTCTGGATCAAGGAGTGGTCAAACCAGTACACCACCGAGGAGACGGCTAAGATCCAGTTCAACATGAATTCGCACAGCTACTCGACCCAAAGCCTGTCGCCGACATACTTCGCATCCATTGCCACCTATGTCAAGGGCAACGCGACAACATTCTCCACCACCGAGGCATCCGAAGTGAATGTCACTTACTACCTGACCGTGCTGGCAATTATTGGTATAGCCGGCGCGGCGGCTGCTCTTGTCAGAGACTTGTGGATCTTCTTGGGTTCTCTCACCGCCTCGTGGAAGCTCCACGATCGGCTGATGAGTGCTGTGACGGGCGCAAGGTTCAAGTTCTTCGATGTCACTCCTCAAGGGCAGATGATGAATCGGTTCAGCAAGGACCTGGAGGCTGTAGATCAGGAGGTTGCACCCATCGCCATCGGTGTCATGTCGTGCGCGTTGGGAATCGTCGTGACTGTCGTGCTAATTGCGTACGTTACGCCGGCCTTCATGATCGCCGGCATCTTCATCACCTTGGCGTTCGTGTTCCTCGGACAATTCTATCTTTACGCGTCGCGCGATCTCAAGCGGCTGGAATCGGTCGAGAGGAGTCCGCTCTTTCAACAGTTCGGCGAGACTCTCAGTGGTGTCACAACCATCCGTGCGTATGGCGATGAGAGACGCTTCATCCGCGACAACCTGACCCGGATCAACACCCAGCTGCGACCGTTTATCTACTTGTGGGCCGCTAACAGATGGCTCGCATTCAGGACTGATTGCCTCGGCGACTTTGTCGCCTTCTTTGCTGGCGTGTTTGTCATTCTCAAACTCGGCAAGATCGACCCCGGCTCGGCGGGCATTTCGCTCAGCTACGCTATTGGGTTTGCCGACAACATTCTCTGGCTGGTCCGTCTGTATGCCATGAATGAACAGAACATGAACTCGGTGGAGCGGATCAAGGAGTACTTGGACGTGGAGCAGGAGGCGGCGGCCGTTGTTGAGAAGAACAGGCCGCCCGAGAACTGGCCGGCTAGGGGAGCCGTCGAGTTTATTAACTACAGCACAAGGTACCGGCAAGAGTTGGAGCCTGTGCTGCGCAATCTCACGTTCAAGATTGATGCTCGCGAGAAGGTTGGTATCGTGGGGCGGACCGGCGCTGGCAAGAGCTCGCTCACGCTGGCAATTTTCCGGGCGCTAGAGGCGGACGAGGGCAAGATCCTCATCGACGATATCGATATCGGCTTGATGGGGCTCCGCGACCTGCGTGAGGCAATCACCATCGTGCCTCAAGATCCGACGCTCTTCATGGGCACCATCCGCACCAACCTCGACCCGTTTAACTTATACACCGATGAGCAGATCTTCACAGCGCTCCGCCGTGTCCATCTCATTCAACCTGACGAGCTGACAGCCGCCACCGCCACCAACGTCCCGGCGCTGGTCCTCCCCGAAGCCACCACCGCCTCCGCCACCGTCGCCGCCAGCAGCGAAAACGCGCCATCTCGCCCCGCCTCGATAACCAACAAGAACATCTTCCTTGACCTCTCGTCGCCCGTATCCGAATCGGGCAACAACCTCTCCCAGGGTCAGCGCCAGCTCCTCTGCCTCGCGCGCGCCCTGCTCAAGAACCCGACGGTGCTAGTCATGGACGAGGCTACCGCCTCCATCGACTACGCCACCGACTCGGCCATCCAGGAAACCATCCGCGAGTTGACCAGCACCATCATCACGATTGCCCACCGGCTGCAGACAATTGCGGATTATGACAAGGTGCTGGTGTTGGACAAGGGGCAGATTGTCGAGTATGGGCATCCGTGGGAGCTGATGAGGAAGAGCGGCGGGAGTTTCAGAGGGATGTGCGAGATGAGTGGGGACTATGCCGCTTTGGAGGCGGCGGCGAAGAAAGCTTGGAAGGGAAGACAGCTTGTGGATGTTGATGGTGATGACGACGAGGAAGGTGTTGGAGAGGGGCCTGCCGCGGGCACGAGCGGAGCGGCGGGGGAAATGCGAGAGGAGTCATAGAGGGACTCTTTGGGAGAGACGGTTCAAGATTAGGTGGTTTCTATGGAGGATGTTGATCGACTGGCTCTTGGGTTAGTGATGATGATGATTGGGGGGGTGGAAATATGGATATGGACTGGAGCTTGGTGGTGTTGCATACGTACCGGACCTACCAGTTATTCGTAGTATCTAGTGGCTGATTTTCTTAGCTGAGTGGGCGGTGGAAGTGGAATTGGGGATAAGCCGTGCGGCATAGGTATAGGCATGGGTTGCTACTCTGGTGGAAGGAAGCCGGGCTATCGGCGGATAGACGCATGCTAGTGGGTGCTGGGTTGTTTTCCCCTGGATGGGATTAAAAAGAAATTCTAAGTTTATTTTCTATTCATTGGCACGAGTGATGCATCGCCTTGTCACGTTGGAGAGATGAGAAGGGACCAAACCTGCACTTGGGCAATCACGAGCAGCGTTGCGTGGAGGAGAGACTACACGAGAACCGTGGACCTGAGTAGAAGAGCAGCGACCATGGCTTGTTCATAGCCTGCTTTCTCCTTCGCGCCCACCTTCATCTGGCTTGCTATTTTTAAAGACTACCTGGTGATGATCGCGGAGGCAGTTAGAGCTCCCACAAAGAAGGCAAGGTAATCATCCGAAAAATAGGGAGAAGGCCCTGTGACACGGTGACGGCGGTGCCGCCACGTGGTTCCCGCACAGAATAGTCTATAAAGCTTCACTGTATCACCATAAAGTTTATGCCGTGATCAATGCCCGTTTTACTTCTCCTGGCCTTACTAAGGAGGTAGCGGAATAACAGACCAAGGAGGCCGGCTGATCTTCTCACAAACTGGCGCGGATACAAATGCGTCTCAGGTATGAATTCCGCTGAGGTTAGCAGCTAGAGATATGACGGGCTTATGAAACGGCATGTTGATACTCAACTGTAGAACGGCAGCGAACCCGAGTCTGAATTCTCGGGCATTGCAGCAGGGCAACCCGGTCGAACTACTCGCGAGAGCGTGATATTGACCGATACCTTCATACCTAACTAGAGACACCGCCGAGACGATATCTTTTTGGATTGGGTGCACCAAACATTGCCGGGCTATCAGAGTTCAGGCCTCTCGAAGCTCGCAGCTCCGTTTCTCGGCGCTATCATGACAACTCTCAGACTGGAAAACCATAACAAGCGGCAGCACAACATACGAATCGATTCACCGTATACAGGGTCCTCTCTCTAACCTCTCCACTACTCTCTTTTAACTTTAACTGACCCGTCCAGTCCACCGCCTCCGCCGCCTCCTCCACCGCCGTTACCCCCGACATCAACCCCCGACCCGCCCCCTCAAGCCGCCACCACCCTCACTCCTCCGGCTTTAAAGCCAGTGTCATCACCATCGCCATCGCCATCGCCATCATCATCATCATCGTCAACACCGCCGACGCCAAGCACAATCTACCTCTCACCCCCAACCTTCCCCACCACCACCACCACCACAACAACAAAACCAGCACAAAAAACAAGACCGGCAACCACGACCCTCACAACAAGCACCACCCCCCCTCTACCGCCACTAGCCGCGCTGGAGTCCACGCGAGGCGGGAATCGTGACGGCAGCGGCAATGATGTGCTCAGCCTGAGCGGATCCGGCGACAACAGCTTCAACCTCGTCAAAGTCGGCGTGCCCTCGGTGGTAGGCGGGGCGGTGCTGTTGGCGGTGGTGTGGTGGGTCTGCGTGGTGCGGGTCAGGGCTGCTCGGGCCAGGAGGGCGGGGAGGGAGGCGGAGGGGACGACGGGTGTTGCTGTGGATCGGGTTGATATCACTGCTGCTGGTACTGCTGCTGCTGCTGCTACTACTACTGGTGGTGGTGGTGGTGGTGGTCGCGCGGATTATGGAGGAAGGGACAAGTCTGGTGGCGATCCTGGGGTTGGGGAGCGGGTTCAGGGGGGGGATGAACCAAACTCTGATGGGGCTGGGCAGGAGATGATTCCTATTGTTATTGTGCGGGATGGGGGGGGGGACCGCACTGGGCTCGGTATGGGGATGAGAAGGGAGGCGGCATTGCCGGGGGTTCTTATGGGGGGGATGGGTGTGGTCGTGGGCGTTGGCAGGGTGGGTATTTTTGAGGCCTGTTTTGGGTGATAGATAACTCCTACCACAATGAGACACATTCATTTCAATCTTGATGAGGTTCCTTCCTCCTTCTATACTCAAACAAGGGAGACCTGGGGGTTTGAGAAATGGAGAAGAAACCCTGGATGAGTCAGCCCAACACGGACTCACAGAGCAGTTGGAGGCGGCGTTAGTTATGGCGTAATGCAGCCGCCTGCCGCAACTCGCAACTCGGGGCACTCGCTCTTTCTTCGGGGTTGCTCCGCTGTGCTGGGCGTTGACAATCCAGCACCAGAAAGAGTAAAAAGACCAAAGCAAGGTATTTGCTAATTATTGTTCGCCGTTGATCTACTATGTCTATCAGAGAGTCGATTAAATAGGGCGTTCGTTATCCGGGTTTCACGACCGACCACCACTGACACCGCCGCCATTGGTTGCATGCACCGCCGCATCGCCATCTTGCTAGGCTCTTTCGGAGTGTCGGGCGTACTCGGCACCGCCCGCAGGCTGCACTGCACCACACCACACCACACACAGTCTGCAGCCACCCCGCCAGTCGCGTCACAGCCTCGCAATCCGATCCCAATTTTCGCGTCTGTCGGGCGGAGGCAGAGCACCACCGTCTATTGCCTATGCCCCCTCCTTTTGGGAGCAAGTCAGCACCCCCTTTGTCCGGCTTGTTCAATATCAATACCTAATTGCTTCACTTTGTGTGGATCGAGGGGGATGATATTACCTTATAACTAGCTTTTCCATCATCGACTCCAGCAACGACGTTACCTGTATGTCCAGACCAGAAACCCGACGTGCCGGGCGAAGCCTCATCAACTTCATTCCATCTTACTCACGTCAGGCTTTACTTTTTTTTGCCAGCCGGGAACGCCACGGTTACTGACTTCCCTTGGTGGGCGTCTGAAGGCAAAGCTGTCAGCTGCTACGATGGCACGAGCCAGACCACCACCGACGGGTGATATCCCGATTCTGGAAACACAGGAAGCGGTGATGGGCGTTTTTGTCCTCATCTGCCTGATCATGCTTCTGGTAGTCTATTTGGGCGATCACAGGTCGGCCAGTCCCAGTTCAACGCTCCCGTCACGAGCCGCGCACACACGAAGCAATCACGATAACCCGGGCCCTTCCTCCAACCCCGGAACCCCGACAGCCAAGAACAAAGCTGTCGAGCCATCAGAGACAACTCCACTGCTTTTGCCCGAGTCTCCTCTCGGCGGCTCCGAGTCTGATTTGAGTTCGACGAGCACCAAGCGGTCCAACAGCTCCGACTCGTGGCCCTCGCTTGCCGCCGAGGGCTCCACAGAGTCGTCATCAACATTAGCTAAGCCGGACAGAGATTGTTCTCATCTTTGTTAGTTTGATTGGATATTCTTTGCCTGGCATCACTGCTTGTACCGGGCCAAGGAGGACTGAGAAGCTTGAGAATCCACAAAGGCTAAATTTAGTACGGTCAGAGCCGACAGCCAGCATGAAAACTAGGGGGAGCATGGCCTTGAGAGCGTTCTAATTCAGACGGTTTACATCTCGCTTCTCAAATCTAAAATGTTACTCTTTGGCGAACTTCTCTATTAATTAAACCAAAAAAAGACCGCAGCAGACCACTGGAGTGACTGCTCTCAGATTCAACAATTGGCCGAAAAAAAAACTCACCCGGTCTATTCAATCCATATATCCATATCCGAACATATCTCACAGATTTCGTTTCCCTTTAATTAGCCAGCTTTCCTCCTCCCATTATCCACGCCATTTCCCCACAGCCGGATCCAACCCGTCCCTCACGGCCACAGGCTTCTTGAAACCCGTGAGCCATATCCCGAGCAGCTGTGTCCCCAGAAGCGAGCAGACCAAGAGACCCGAAACAATGTAGACGTAGACGGGGATTTCGGGCATAGGGATTTCGTGTGCGTCTGTTCCAGCCATTTTCTTTTTTTGGTGTTTGGTTTTTTGGTTTTTGGTTTCTGGGGGTTTAACTTGGACGTGCTGAGAACGGAAGTCGGTTCTGTTCGTGCCAGGCCTGACACAGAGATGGATGATGTGGGTTGAAAGGAACGTCGAGTCACTCGCTAATCACGCCGTAGATGATGGACGTAGGTGACGCAAAAAATACAAGTGTGCTTTTCTTTTCGGCTTCGGTGCCCGCGATGGTAGGTGGTTATTTGAGTTTGAGTCTGCGCCGCACCACCCAGCCGCACCACCCGGCCGCACTCGATTTTTGAATGATTGCCCCCACAGTAGGTAAGCACACGCGGCGTAGGTACTGTAGGAGCTGGGATGTATATGCAAGGCTTATTATTATGCCTTTGCTGTGGGGTTCGTTTTGTGTGTCGCTCTAATCCGTGTCGGCGGGTTTCGCGTTCCTGATGGAAAAGATGAGGCTCTGTTGTCCAGTGCTCCGAGTCACCAAGTCGCCGGAACGCGGTACTGCTACTCCAAGGAAAAGACGGGCTGGGGTTGGATGTTACACAACGAAGTCATCGAGGAATCTGAGTAACTAACTGAACCGGCTCAGATCTCTGAAAAGAATAATGGCTTGGCGTTGGGATCCCATGCAAAGATAGGCTAGGGGCTGGGTGGCTGCGAAGCGATATTGGCTGTGTTTCAGCTCAGGGGTTCGGGCTGCTGGCTCTCTCTGTGCTTTCGTACAACGGATCATGAGCTCGCCCATCTCGTCCACGGCTCCTCGGAAGCCGTATCCGGCTCGTTTAAACCATCAACAATCCCTTCAAGGGCCGTGTCCACGCCATCCAAGGCCCATTCGTCCGTATAATTTACCGCCTCGTGGACAAACAATTTTGTGATTACTATGGTGCCGATATGTGAGATGTAGACCTCCAGGGTATTGCCATCATCACTCAATCTACCAACATCAATTGCTCCAGCCCCATTCGCGCCATGTCTCGCAGATGAAGGGCAGTAACTGGTGTGGTAGCTGCCACCGTTGGCAGCATCGTCATCAATGGCGAGCAGATATCGAAGAATGGCGGCCATGTTGGATGCGGTTTCGTCGGTTGTGGCGCTGGCAAAATTCTCCATCATTGCTAGAGCGCGCTCCATCAGGCCCCGGTCGCTTAAACGCTGATGAATGAGGAAGTTGATGTCGTTGTCGTGAGCCCCTCCATCTGCGTCGTCAACAAAGGCCCGACGCTGGCGACAGGCCTCGATATGCGCGAGGCACAGCGTCGAGCTGGCAATGAAGGCGAGAAAGTCAACGCCCCGGCAGTATGACACGGTCGGGCAGATGCTGCGAAAGGACACAAACCGGATCAGCGTCTCGCGGCTGGCGTTGATGGCTGTGATTCTGCTGTATGTGTAGTCGTGCTTGCCGCTGTCCGAAGAGCACAGAAGGTACGGGAGGTGCAGCCGCGTTAGGAGATGATAATGAACAAACTGGTCCATAAAGCGCATGGTTTCGTCCAGATTCAACCCGTCGACAGTCTCGTCTTCCTCTCCACGCCGGGACAGAGCGAGCCCAGGGGCTAGCCACCAGTGGGAAGGCATAGTCGCAGATGCGTTTTGCAGCAATTTATCCATCTCGCACGTCAACTCAGGATCATCCACGTCGGCATGGGTGGACTGCAAGATCCGCCCGGCCGCGAGGCAGTGGAGGCGCCGTAGTCGGTCGATGGGTGTACAGCTGTCCAAGGTCTTCGGAGCGGCAAAAATGCTGTCCGTCGAGCCCTGCGGCAGGCCCAGCATGAGAGAGATGTAGCGGTCTGCCTGGACAAGGCGAAACCAGATATGGTCGAGAGGGATGCCAGTTTGAGGCCGTGGGGAATTGCCAAAGGTCCCTCGGTGGAAGCCCATCATCTGCGCCATAGTCATTGCACGGCGGATAGCAAGCCAGGCACGGCAAAGATTGCCCGCGGTATCGTAGTACATGCTCTCCATCATGATGCACTCGATGCCCTCGACGGAATTGGCGAGTTCGTCGTTGCTTGTTACCAAACCGGCAGCCTCAACCGCATGAGACACAATCTCGCGGTAGACTGGGGAGCCCACGCTGGTGGAATGATTCGACTCTCTGCCGGACAAAAAGCCTTGCAAAAATATGGCCAAGGAAAGGAGCTTTCGGGCAGCGAAAAGCGGATGAGACCCTGATGGCGGCAACTGTAATGCCTCGCGAGGTGATGGGCAGTTTGAAGGCGGCACACAAGCTGATTTGTAAAGAAGAAACTCAGAGGCTCTGGCCCGGACGCTCAACAGCAAATCAAGATCGCGCTGGCTGGGCCACGCCGCGGCGAGTCTCTTGGAGAGCTCCTCGTACTTGGCAGGTACTGGTACCCGGTTGTCCTGCACGCAACTGACGGCAAGGGCGGGTGCGAGCGGCCTGGGTGGAGATGAAAAGCCAGTCAGGAACTCCCTCCCACGGCTACTCGTGGGCGGCAACCGGGGAAGGTCGTCTCGAGTGGTGAAGCAGGAGCGGCCTGGGGAGGTTCTGTTTCCGTCACCGCCCGTATTCTTCACCAACTGCCCGACGAGCGTCTCCACCAGCGCTTCCACCCGACCAAGTCTATCCTCCACCGCCCACTGTCTGCCGCCGCTACCAGCAGGTTCGTCGGGGAACTCTTGGCTGATGCATGCTGTCCCGCGGCGCCTGCACCCTTCACAGGTCGAATCGGCAGGCGCTGCAAACATGCACCGAATCTTACGCCGTTTACACTCCCAGCAACTTCGAGTGCCCTTACGCACTTTCTTTCTAGGCGGTTCAGCGCGGTCCTCGGCCGAAGGCGACCGGCGGGTGCGGGAACCTGGGTCTGACATCTTGCCGAGGTCCCGAGGATAATGGTGTGTGACTTGCGGAGGCCGGGCGGGAGAAAGGGGGACGGTTGGCAGCGACCGGGCGAGCAGATTCTGGGTAGTTCGGCGGAGAACAGAATTGAACTTTGACGTGATGTGTCGAGGTTTCCGCCGAGTCTCGGCGGACGAAATGATGTGTTAGTCAGCAGCGGCGGCGGCGGCCTCTTTCCTCGCCCCAGGATCGAGGACATGGTCTGTCAAGTCTTGGGCAAGGGAAGGAGAGGGTTGTAGGAGACGCATTTCTTCACATTGACCAGCATAATTACATCATGAGAAAAAAAAAGGAGAAAAGAAAAAACTCGAGCCTGATTGTCCATCATCCCTTGCTGATAAATACACTTCCCTCCAGAGGCTATCACCAAAATAACCTCTTTGCACGTTGTTTCTTCCTTTCTTGGTATGTCGCTTTCCCGCGTCTACAGCTTGCCACGCCAGGCCTCAACCAAGAACTCCTCCGCTTTGGTAAACTGGTAATCCGGCAACAGCTTGTTCCACTCATCCGAGACACTCATAGCCCCAGCGGAGATGCCCAGAAGTACCCCTGCCGTCATATTGGCCGCGAGCGCTTTGGCCTGTTCGGGCGTGAAGGAGCGGTGGTCGGCTTCGGGCAGCCACGAGGACTTGACCACTCCAGCCTTGAGATCGTCTGCGGCCAGCCTCTCGACAGAAAACGGCCCGCCTGCCCCCAGAAGTAAAGATTGGTCTTTAGCACTCGCACATACATACGGAGAAGCGCACTCCAACTCACCGCGAACCCTCTCACCAAGCTCAATCAATTGCTTGATCGTCAGTTCATCGCCCCGGATACCGCCCACAATCGGCCACTCGCCCTCGTGGTCAATAGCTCGGGCTACCACTCTGGCGAGGTCTTCGGCCGTGGTGAATGTGATACGAGTATCGTCACTGCCCTCCACCATGAGAAGCCGGCGGTTACCGAAATCAATCGGAGTTTGCAGGGGTTGGACGTGCGTCGCTGACTTGTGTGGATGTGTCAAGTAATTCACGAACAGGCCGGGCTGGAAGAGCGAGTACTCAAGGACCTGCGTAGGCCTGCCGTGTCAGCGTGTTCGGCCGGGTGTGAGTGCCTCCATCGCTCGGCTTGGAGACTTGCCTTGGTGTTCTTGTTAAGTTCCTTGAGATACTCACGGATCTCGGCCTTTCCTGACGACCACGGCATGTGGTCGAACTTGGATCTGCAGAATCATTTTTGTATCAGCAAAAATCTCGAGCCCGGTACTGAAGGCAGCGTCACTCACGTGGCCCATTCACTCGGGGCGAGGCGTCTCACGCCGGCTCGAACCGCCGCATCGATCAGGTTCCTTTGGGCCACGCTACCAGGATCCAAGTGCGTGACGATAAATGAGAGGACAGTATCGACTCCTTGCAGAATTTCGGCTAGCTGCTCCACGTCTTCGTAGTTTACCTTGCTCCAGGTCACGCCCAGTGCAGCCTCTGGAGGAGCATCCTACTGCTAGTTAGCTCGTGGCTTGACTCAGGAACTATAGGTCTCTGAACCTTTCGAGATAACAGCAAGACCTCGTGCTTTCCTGTTGCAACGAGCGCATCGATGATCTCTTGGGCAACATCTGTTTGATTACCAGCAGTCAGAGACGGACCATGACCAAGAGGAACAACTTACTGCCAGAGCCCCCGGCGATTGCAACCTTGACCATTTTCGGCTGTCGATGTGAAAAGTGCCAATTGGCGACTGTCAAGAGTTTGACAAAGAGAGAGGAGAAGTTGAATATTGATGTTGCTGCTTCCCTGGCTTATAACCGAGGCTTCGACCGATATTGCGGCGGAAGAAGCAGACGCTGAGACTTGATACTTCCGCCGAACGCCGCCTCTCTGTGTCTTCGCCCTTAGTTTAGCCAGTGAGTCGTGCTTGTGTTGACATTTGAAACGCAAGGTTTATTGCACGAGAACTCCTTCATTAACGCTCAAACCGCACCTCAGATTGGGGCTACATTCAGGGGGTCCAGCTTCCTGTCAAAACTCCCGTCTCCCTCCTCTGCAGCCAATCCACCCAGTTCAATTAATCAAGATATCCTCAATTGAAGCCATTAACAGTGCCCTGACTTTCTAATTAGCAGCCCTTTCAGGTTCAGCCCGCCGGGCGGAATATACTATGTGTTTGTGTGTGTGCTCCTGCTCTGGGGTTACACGGAAGGATGCCGCATGAGTCACGGGCCCGGGCTGATAGCATGCTCCGTTATGGTCACAGTTGACGACAAAGACATAATAAATACAGGCCCCTGAAGCCAACCACTGCAGATAGTCGCTTCTCCAACCGACCGACAGAGTCACCGATTGCCAATCCAACGCAACGCACTTCACATAAATCAACAACACCAACGCAACCCCCCCTTCCTAACTCCATTTCACCCCTCTCTGCCCCAACACATCACGTAGCAAAGCACACAAAACAAAACACACAAACACCATGGGCCGGTACAGCGACCAAGGAGACTGGTACGAGTGCGAGTGGTGCCGCGTGAGGGGAGCCTGGAAGCGACGGCCGTGTACACTCCGCCTCTACCGGCCCCAGGCGATGCTGCGCGCAAGGCGGGAGGCGCACGAACTCGTGCGCATGGAGAACGCAGCCAGGCGGAACAAAACGTTGCCCAAAGTCTACAAGAGGGCCATGATGGCGGCGGCGGCGGCAGCAGCCGAGGTCAAGGACGGGGAAGTTCCGAACTCGCGTATCTGTACGAACACGGAGGTCTCGGCTATTGGCGAGCTGAGTCGGTTTGGTGCGAGGACACCAGTTGAGGCTGATGGTGAGGCGGACACGGGAACGGAAACGGAAAAGGCGCAGGTGTTGGCATTAATACCTGCTGGATCCAAGTCGACGGCAAAGCCGAAACATCAAGACGTGACGCGAGGAAAACACAGCAGCGACAAGCAAAGTTATGCGTTGGACCAAAGGGCGTGATTGATGAGGGCGTCGGTCTGGCATCGGACGACGGCGACGTCGCAAGGATACATGCCGCGAACCGGAAAGCGTGGCCACGGGGCCGGGAGCCCATTGCAGCGGATGCCA
The DNA here is from genome assembly GCA_023628455.1 of Chaetomiaceae sp. B2702. Taxonomy (NCBI): domain Eukaryota; kingdom Fungi; phylum Ascomycota; class Sordariomycetes; order Sordariales; family Chaetomiaceae; species Chaetomiaceae sp. B2702. Next base: position 234,914 of record JAMAKP010000022.1, on the reverse strand, counting down.
CCGCCGAGGACAGGGAGATTGCCGAACTCGTTCGCCGGGGACTCATTGGCGCCAAAGACCTCCAGGTGGATCGTGATGACGTTGGGGGCGCCGTGTGTCCGTACACGATTCGGTTTGTGGAAGCGAGGAAGAAAGGGAAGAAGGGGGATAATCGTCGGCGACAAGGGGCTCGTGTTGTAGAACCTGCGCCGTTGGGCGCAGAGTCGGACTGGTGGTATCTCGACGACGAGGCGTATGCTCAGCTTCTGAGCAATATGGGGGTCGAGTTGTTGGGCTGGAGTGACGCCGAGTTGGTGGACTGGAGCGACGCCGAGTCAGGAGCGCATCAGGACCATAGCCCCGGTAATCTAGGCTCGGCATAGCGGTTATGCTGTTGATCACGCACTGCCCGACGAAGCCTATCGCTATGACGACCACACCGATCACTGAGGTCGCCCGGGTCTTTGGCAGGGCCCGCAGCAGGCCGGCGAACAGTAGGCACTATGATACGATCAACACGGCGGCGACGCACACCGACCCGACGCCCGGCCGGGATCACCGCGGGGGAAGTGGCTGGACACGCCGGAGCAACGCGTGGAATTGAGCATCTACAGGTCGAAGATGAACGCTGCGACCAGGCCCGCCATCGGTATAATCTTTCTAAAGTAGCTTTGTAGGAGGATAGTTATGATTCTAGGGAGCAATGGAATGTAGGATAGTATGGTTCAGACACGGGATGGTAGCCGTTTATATCACTTTCAGCATGAGAATGGAATAAATCCCGGTAGACCTCTATCCCGTCCGTTAATCAGCTTAATGGATGCCGGCTTCATAAGCGGCTGCTTAGTAAGTAGGTATGGAGGCATACTGGCTATAATACTCCGTGGCGGGCTCCTTGAGGGACGCGGGATCAAACAGCGAGGCCAACGACTAGTCTGGCTCAAGTTTGGATGGCAGACTGAACTGAATGCATTCGTTTACGCCGAGGATGGTCTCGAGCTGGGAGAGTATAAAAGTATGGCCATCCGAAGTGCCAGTAAGTGGCCCTGGCGTTCCACCGACAGAGTCGAGGCCACGATTGGTACGGCCGAATGGAAACTCATGGTAGTGCGCTCACTGCCTGAGTGATTTCTCCACCGCTTGTGCCATCCCAGCGCATGCATGTCTCGGAAGCACAACACGATCTAGGGATATGCGTATCACATGTCACACATTCCAGACACTCCACCAATAACGAGTCGTACGTATCAAGGGCGTGCGGGTACCGAGCAGCAGCGACAAACCACACATGAGCAACAATGAGCAGTAGTGGTGCGGTACTGAGGCCTGTGGCAAAGCTGCCACAACCTCAGAAACAAGACTGAATTCGTTCGTCCGGCACGACCAAAGCATCCTGGCATCGCGCCACCGCCTTGTTACTGTTGTACCATCCCACGATGAGTGAGAACAGAAAATTGCACAAAAACCCCGTCTTGTTGTACCCTCCACAATACCCCATAATCGCCTAATCTCTGGCATGTGATTATTACGTATCTATGTACCTTAATCCGCCACCTGCTCCCGTGGCGGCCTCAACGAAACCAAAAGTATGACCCATCGTGTCGTGAACCCCCTTTTAACGCCATGCAAATGCTCCGAACCAAGGAAAGAGAAAAGCCATTAACGCCGATATGCGTGGTGGGAGACCATGACCACGGGATTATGCGAAGAATTGGCGGGTGAAGGTATCCTAGGCTGTGATGTATATCGGTGGCAGCCAAGTCGTGCTGGGGTTTCTCCCAGGAAAATGTGGGGACGTTGGACTCAGATGTCCGCGCCTCAATGAAGAAATGGTAGGATGAGATGATCCAGGAGACCAGGTTGGTGAGAACGTGAGCCGCCATCAACGGCTACAACAAGAGGGGGGCAATCCACCCTCGGATTTCGAGCAGGGACGGAGCGCTCAGTTATTCTGCGTCTCGCTGCGCCAGATGCCCGCGCCAAGTGGCTTGCTGACGCCGAAGCCGACGCCCACGGCGATGCCGACGATGAGTACGATGATGAGGATCTTGGCCATGATCCGGTTTCGCTTGCTCAGGCCCGCCAGACAGTTGCAGCTATGCCGGCTCTTCTTGGCCGCCTTGGCTTTCCGTTTCCAGTGATCCTGACCCGGCCATACATGGCAGTCGCTTCCGCCCTTGGTGCATTCTGCCGATCGCCTCGAGTCGTGGGTGATCACTGGCATCGCCTCGATGTCAGTCTCGAAGGGGTTGGCGCGGGTTGTGGCAGGCGTTGAGACATCGGAAGGTCGTGAGAAGCGGGTGTCCTTCTCTTCCAGCGCGGGGAATGGTGTGGAAAGAGTGTCCTGAGATGTCTTATGTGTGAGGTAGCTTGTTGTGGTTTCGACGGTCACACCCGGCTTGTCGGCCGGGCTGTGGGCGGATCCTGAAGCCATTGAGAAAAAGATAGGTTGAGCGGATGCCAGGTGTCGGAGATCTATCTGTATCGTAATAACTGGGTCGGCAGGTATGTATATTGCCAACAGATTACTCTATGGACAAGTCGTCGAATTAATGCCGTGGTGAGGGCGGGTCGAGAATCGCGGGACTTATGAGGGGCGAATTGAGCTTGGGTGACCTAGAAGGCGTCAGTCATACAATCGCCGGACGAAGTTGGGGGGGGTAGCCACTCGGCCACCCCCACGGAAACGACAATGCTCTTTGTGACAGCAATGATGGGACGAACTGACCAACAACAAGAGCAAAACGCGTTGTGTGTGCCTCAATCAGCGGAAGTAGCCACGCGGCGGTGGACAACAGGAGACAAGGAGACGAAGAGAAGAAACGGGCCCGTGACCCCTTCCCAGCAGGAGACGAGCGTGCTCGATGCAAGGCACTGCAGTGCTGAAGGAACGACAGTGAATGTATTGACAGAATCGGTACACCGCAAGCTCAGTAGGTCTTGCAATGATCGGCGCCTTCTGTGTAGTTGGTTAGTTCGTTCCACCCCAGACGAGCGGTGAATCGAGGCCGATTGATCGCGAAATGAAGGGCTTGTGGTTGGGGGGACTGCGACGAGGACGAGGCTGGGCAATCGTCAGGAGAAATGGGAAATGGCAATGGGAGCACCATTGACCCTGCGAGGTACGTACTCCACCTCCTGCGAGATCAAGGTTGTGGGGACGCAGGCCGCCAGCCAATCTTTTTGCCGCGAGCTAGCCTGGGAGCTGCATTGCCTTTGGTCCACGGCGGGGCCTATGGCCCGCCCCTGGAACCTGCGACCTGCGGATAGTCCTGGTTCCACTTCCTCTTCTGGGCCACATAACAGAAGCTTGATTGGCTTGGCAAGCTGCGAGATTGGAAGCCTCCCTTTTGGCCTCCCAGAACATCAACAGGGGGAGAACGCTGAAAACATCAACCGATGCCCAATGTGCCAATGCACATGGCCCACAAACGCGACCGGCACAAGTGGTGCGGCCGGGGCTCCCTCCGGCATCAATCAAGCCCAGCAAGTCGCGGCGCGTTGTTGATGAAGCAGATGGCAACACGACAGGCCACAGATTTGCTGTCAAGCTGCTTTTCATTGGCACCCATCACGGGCCAAGCGGGCCAAGTCTCCGGTGGCCTCTTCGGCAATCATACGAATGGCAACGCTATCGGCCCTTGGCTTCGGCCGCCTACCGAAAATCGATTTTCTATTTTGCGGGATCCCCGTTTCGACGTCGGGAGATGGCACCTGCTCTCATCGGCAGGTGGATGGCGCAGGCAAGTGATCCTTCATGGACCTCTTACCACAATATGACAATATGACCGAACCGTGGCGTTGGGGTTGCTGCACAGCTGCCAGCTCGCAGGTTTTTCCGCTTGGGGGGGTCACATCCCACCCTCACAATCCCACCACGCCACTTGCTCGCTCTGCGCTCTGCGCTTATGCAGGTTCATTGAATTGCACGCGATTGGAACCTTGGTTGGACCTGGCAGCATGGCTATTCGGATCATTTCCGGCTCGATTGCTTGCCTCGTCAAAAACGCGCGCGTAACCTTGGAAGCGGCAACAAGAACAGATTTATTACTGCAAAATGGCCTATTCCAGATAACTCGTCCGTTTCTTTGTTCTTATCTAGGGTTGGGAACGTTGATTGTTTCAAGTCCAGCGGCTCATGGCGTTTTTCCTCGGCACCCTCCGTTGGCCGTTCCAGTTTTCCAGCCAAAACGACCAGCGCAGAAGATAAATGAGCGGTTGCAAGCGAAGCGGGCCCATGACTTAGCATGGAAAATTATCGCCCATTGATTCTTGCCGTCATGCCATTGCTGTCGCATATTTTCATATTGCTGCTATGCTGGCGGTTCTCGTTCCCTTCTCTTCACGTTGGTTTTGCTCAGAGATTGATCCTGACATCAAGCTGCTGTCCACCGCAACCACACACCACTCCGCAAAATGCGCCCCATGCTTTTTCTGTCTTAGCTGCGCAAGTGTGCTGCGGGGCTGTTCCCCTGAGGCCTAGGCCCCTGTCAAACTGGCGGGGAAGACACACGTGCATCCTGTTCTGTCGGTTGTGCCCTTCAGCTGAGAACGAACTCTCCGTCGAACCAACCGCACTGGGCGCACCTGCTTTGGGGAGAGAATTGCCACAAGATCTGGGCACAGGAATCTAGAGCGTCCCCGCACATCCTTCCTGCATTGTTGCTTTGTGAAGCCATGGTTTACTCCTCTTTTTACGTACGTACACCATCGCATTCGACCTGCCGAGTCCATCTGGCGGTGTACTGTCCGAGTTTGGTGATGTGCTCCATGTCTGTCCTCTGTCAGACTCCATTTCCATCTTCAGCTGCTGGTGTCAGGGGTTTGAAGTCTTGGGCTCTTGGCTGCGAGGGTCTTCAAGGGGGTATGATTGGTGGCACAACCCCACACGTCATCCCCAGAGATTCTTGTGAGCTAATAAGAGACAATGTCCACCGAAGCTGGTTTTTTGAGGCAGCACATCGGTCGACGGCAAGTACCGCAAATCGGCGGGTCTGGGAGACATGACCTACTTATGACTGAAAGAACCACATACTGCATGCAGTGCTAGATGATACCCAAGGAGCAGATACCGAGACTTTATCCGCAGACTACGGGAAGAGCCGACCCGAAACTGACCCTCGTGCCAATGTCCCTGGTCGTACACAGCATTAGCTGCCGTTAGTTCTTTGTACTATTACTACAACAAGGTGATTATATCTTTTACTACAATGGCCAGTATTATTCCTTCTCTAACAGAAAGTTTAAAATAGCGTTCCGCACAAATTATCACCATTCGAAAATGACGTGCTTGACATATTATGCCCCCATTTGAGCTTTACGAGTCCACAAGTACTTCCTACCCAAGCACTTATCACTCCAGACGTTGCATTTATCATCCGACTTAGTATCTACAACTATGGGGTATCCATGAACCGAAGACAAACTGCTGAACTTTCCTGATTGCGCTTGGAAGTGGGTAGCGAACGAGTATTACAATGTTGAATGTCCTTGACTAGGACTCGGTTCTCAACCCTATGTAGATATACTAAAAGAACGAATGCATTCCTGCCGCATGGTCCAAGAATTGGTTCCGGTGATAGACTTCGTTTCGCAATGGTTCCCGCGAATCAGAACTTGGAAAGTGTAAAGCTTAGCCTGCGGACGAAGCGAATCGATACCGCCCCGGCTGTTCGACTTCGCGAGACATTTTGGTTTGGTCAAAAGGCTGGTTCCTGATGAAAACATTGGTAAGGCTTGCCTTGTTGATCAGTTCATACGTTCAATTGGCCGTTGGTGTTTGATTCCAGGGTTAATTGTGGCATGGTACCTTACCACCTGGTATTCATTAGTCAGGTGTGGCTCTTCGTCCCTTTCCTAGGTGGCCAGGGCCGGGCAACTGATTGCCGCACAACTCGACAGACACAACTGGCAGACATTTGGATTTCCTACAGTCAAAGGTCACAATAATTTCATCTTACTAGTTACTTGGAAGTGGTAAAACAAAACGATCATGTGGCTCGCCAGTCAGCTGTTACGTGAAGAGAGGTCCCATAGCGCTTGCCTTCAGATGAGGTAATATTTTCACCTATCTGCTCTCGTGAGAAATCTCACAGGTGATAGGCGATATTCTGCTGCTGGAAGGAACTTTATGGTATGAAAACTTGCCCCGACCACGGCCGCAGCTTTCTCCTCTCCCACCGTCGGCCCCAAACTTTCCTGCAGCGATAGTCAACAACACACTATCGGCATTCGCTCTTGATTACCTCGTTGAACGCTTCGATGAAAATGACACCCATCGTTTTCCTGCTCATTTTTCTTCTCCAGGTGGCCTTTTGCCGCCCGATGGAGGAGCAAGACTATGGCTGCTTTATTAGTGGCAATGGGCGGCCCGATGCCACCGATTGCCACCAGGTCATCGATGCCTTCAGCCGTAAGTGTTTCGATTCATGATGAGAAAAATCCACACAACAAAAATCTTGACAAAACCCCGACAGAAAAGGACCCTACGGGCTACATCACGCTGGAGGGCAAAGCTAGCCTGAGAATCGTCAAGGGCAGCTGTGCGGGCACTCTCTACAACCCAAAGGTGGCCAAGGCCCGTATCAATGAGGCGACTCTGGCGGTCGACATGACAGCCAATATTTTCAACAAGTGCATTATTAAGGGCGTATGGGGGCAATGGGAGACTGACCAATACAGCGTCCAGCTGTTCCCCATCACGGACCTTGCTAAACGTGACAAGACTGGAACGACGTGCGTTGAGTACCTCGCAGGTGTCCCTCCGCCCGTCCCGGAGTACTGCCGCGGTGCAGTTTCCGCCCTCACCCGTATGGATCTGCTCCACTGGAGTTCGAGAGGAGTGCGATACTAACCAACCGAGAAACAGAACCCAGCCCCTCGGGCTACATCGAAGTCGATGCGTATACCTGCGCAAAGAAAGTAGTCAACGGCTGCGCCGCATTTGCCTGCAATAACCTGGACAGCAAGACCAAATTCAGCGAGGGAAATTTGGCTGAGTCTCTGATGGCACATGTCTTTGATCCATGTGTCTCCCAGGGGAAGTATGGGTTATGGGAGCCGGATAGTCGGAACTTCACAGTCGCCTTGTACGAGGCTCTGACTCTCTAGAAACCAGTTCGCGGAATGGGGGAAGAGGCTCTTGGAGTCTGGAAGCCTTGGAGGACGGAAAGCGCTGCCAATGCTAAGCCCGAAATTTGGGACAAAAGAATCATCTCCGCCTGCTACTAGTTAAGTAAACTAGTCCAAGAGAATGGAATCAATGGCCCCAAATCGGTGACTCTATCCCCTTGGCAGATGTCTGCTTGATGGCAATGCCGTGCGCTAAACCCGCACCGCCACAAATTGCAGTTGTACAAACCCGCCACTTACGCCACAAATCTACCCCAAAGCTGCCAAGATGGAGAACGTGAATGACTCGCGTTCCAGCGCGTCCAGCCGTTCCCTGACGCCTCCACAGTCCCGCATCCCGCTGAGCTCCAGCGTGGGTTCGATGGCTGCGACAACAATTTCGGAGCCACCCAGGGAGATCATCTTGCCAAAATCCTTCTTCCTCGCCCCCATTTCATCTACGATGGTAATTCTGCACGCACACTGACCATTCATTGGCCGTGCACCGTTCTAACACACTGCTCAGAATAAAGACGCCTGTTACACATACGTGCACATGCACAAGTCGCTCCACGCGGACGTCTTCGAGGAGTTCTGCAAGGACAAGTTGCCGAAAGACGAAGTCTATGTGCCGCCGGATTTGCAACCGATCAACCCGGAGGAGGAGGATGATGTTGTCCCGGACCAGCACGCTGCCTATGGTGTCCAGAAAGCTACACAGAAGGCGCGGGAGCCAGCCTGGAAGGACTTGGGGTTGACAGAGCTTATGGCGCGCGGTCCGGCTGCGACAGCGGTCCCGAAGAGGCCCACTGGAGGTCGGCAGAGGGGTGGGGCGGGGAGTCAGTATAAGGGTTTGCCCCGCTGAAGGGCAGCTATGTCTTTTTCATTGTTTTCTTGTTGCATGGCATTGCTAGGCGTTGTCGAGGAAGGGCTATGAAGTATGAAGTCATTGGCAGCCCTGGGGGCATTATCATTGCAGGCCTTTATGGACTGGCGCATTGACGAGCGGTCAACAACCGTTTCTTACACCTGTTTAGCTGACCCTCTTCCAAACGTGATATCAGTGACCATGATTGAACCCAAAGCCAAATTGAACCACTCCAAAGCCCCAAACGCCGAACCACAACGCCCATGCTCAACCAACTCCCGCTAAACCCCGCCCTTCCATTCAAATGATGTTTATTCACCCCTTCCCAATCAGCGCCTCCCTCTCCAAAACCTCCGGCTGAAATTTGACCAAGAAAACCGTCTTCCCCGGCCACATCTCACCCTCCTCTTTCCCTCCTACACTATGCGCCGTGACCCGGGCGGGGAACATGGCCCCGTCACACACGCCCTCGATAATGCCCGCAACGAATGCTGCACAGTTCAGCTGGCTCATTTCGCGCGGTACACTGATGTATGCGTTGACCAGCGGCTCGTTGTCAATTATCATGTACTCGTCGGGGGCGTCCGGGTCGGAGCTCTTCTCGAGGCGGTCGGCCTGCCGCCCGAAGAGGTGCGTCCAGAGGTTGATCTTGATGAAGTGGAGGAGAGCTATTATGGTGAGGGGTCGGGTCTGGGAGCGTGGTGGTTCTCGCATCAGGAGGAGGTCGAGGAGTTTGAGGCCTATCGGGTGGCCTTGAAGGTTGAGGCTAGGAGGCGGTGTTAGTTTCCCGGGGGCGGGGGGAGAAGAAGGGCACGGGATACATACCGCTTTTCTAGTTCTTGGATGCCTGTTACCCGCCGCTGCGCGTAGGTGACCATCTCGGAGAAGAGGTAGGCGAAGCTTGCCTGGCTGAGCTCGGCCGTCTTGGTGCGGTTCAGCGGGCGGTGGTAGATGGTTTTCCCGTTGGACGGGTAGCGCAGGCCCGCCTGCTCCTTGCTGCTTGCCGCCTTGCCTGGCCCTAGGTGCGCCATTGCTGAAAGCTATGTGTCGGATTCTAGGCCAGGGCACGTTCTGTCTGCTTGGCTTCTCCAAGGCCGTCCAACTGTCTAGTTCGGGAGCCGGAATTGGAGTTGAGCCTTGGGGTTCACAACCGAAGAACCAGGGCTAACTGCATTTGACATGGCGTCGCTGCTCCCCAGGAAGGCGGTGAGCTATTGGCGCTCGGTGCAGCTGGCTGGCCCGCTCCAGGCAACCCAACCCCACAGTCTGGCAGCGGCAGAATAAAGTTACCCCGCCGTTGGTTTGAGAGCTGCGTGCGAATTGCTTCCAGCTTTCTTCGGATTTCTACCATCATCTATCATAATCTCTCATTACCGCTCCCTGTCTTTGATCGTCTCTTGCTTTCATCTTGCAATTGCTCCTTAGAAGTCTCAAATATCGGAGCAATACTTCGCTTTCTTCCACCTAAAACTAATCTATATCTGAGAAGCTTCCAGATCGGGTACTTCTCAGGAAGAGCATCTCTTTCCCTATTTTCGCCGAGGTTCATCTACAAGACACATACGACTGAGCAACCCTTCGAACCCTTGTTCGACATTCGCAATGTCTGCAACCACAGCTGGCCACAAAGGTGTGGAAGCCGTTCAGAAGAAAGACTACGCAGCGGCGATCCCATTGCTCGACACCGCCCTTGCCTCGTCAAGCTCCCCAGTTTGGCTGCTTGCACGTGCTCAAGCTCACCAGCAGCTCAAGAACTACGATGCCGCGCTCCACGATTCCGAACTCGCTTACCACGTGGCAGCTGAACGTGGTTCCGGAAACTCCCGGAAGCAGATGATCGAAGCCCAATACCGTCGTTCCGTTCTCTACTTCAAACTGGGCCGCTATGCGGACTCCGATTGTTGTGCCAAATGGAGTATGCTCCTAGCAGAGGGCCGTCCGGCTCGCGAGGACGATGGCGTCGATAAAAATGTCGACAAAAACGGCAATTACACTGTTACCTATGAAGACGGGGTGGCCGACAGCAAGGGACAACCGGGCCAGGCCGGCACATCCAAAATGGATCAACTTGCCGGACTGCTCGGTGGGGGTGCGGGAGGCACCGCAAAGACAGGATTTGAAACAGACTGGAAGCGCGCCTACGCTTGGAGGAGCCAAGTGCTTGGCATTCTGAAGACACTGCCGGAGGATCACGCTGGCCGGAAGCTGAACATCACTAAGATCCCCCCTAAACCTCAAAAGCAAGTGAAGAAGACGCCCGAACTTGAACCGAAGCTCAAGTCCACCAGTGGCAGTGATGATGCGAAGCCGGTTGTGCCGCAGGGCCCCGCTCCGGGCAGCGTGCCCGATGAACAACTCAAACTCCGCGTCGACTACTACCAGTCCCCTCAGAGCGTCACAGTTTCTCTGTTCGTGAAGGACGCGAAGAAGGAGACCCTGGATGTGAAGTTTTCGGAGTATCAGGTTAGTTGAACATTACACTGTATAAACGGCCGTTCTAACCAGAAATAGGTACAAATTTCGCCTATTCCTCGCGCGACGGCTCCATATGTACAGGCCGGAGACCGTGAAGCCACCTCCACTCTGGTTCTCGGCGGACATGTCGATCCGCTCAAGTGTCGTTGGTCGGTCACCCCACGGAAAATCGAGCTGGTGCTCCAGAAAGCTACACCTGGTATCAAATGGGGGAATTGGGGTGAGGAGAAGATCGGCCCTGTTACCGCAGAACACAACAACGCTGCTCCCCCATCGACTGCCGCGGCCTCTGCAAGTAGCCAACCTAAGTCCGCGCAGCCAGGCCCTGTGGCCTCCGTCCTAGATTCCTTGCCCACACAGGCATCTACTACCTCCGAAGCGCCTGCATACCCAACAAGCAGCCGCTCTGGTCCTAAAAACTGGGATAAGCTGGGCGACGGCGAAGGCGAAGGAGATGACGAGAAGGACGACGTTAACTTCTTCTTCAAGCAGCTCTACAAGGGCGCCACTCCGGAACAACAGCGCGCCATGATGAAGAGCTTTATTGAGAGTAACGGGACCGCGCTCAGTACTGACTGGGACGATGTTAAGGGCCGGAAGGTGGAGACGGTTCCACCCGAGGGGGTGGAGGCCAAGAAGTGGGAGTAGTTGGAGGCCGGTGCTTAAAATTGTTGGGGAGTTTGATGTTTTTTTTCCACGTAATGTTGTGGATGGTTTGCTTTTTTGGGAGATGGGATGTGCCAACGCGTTCATGTTTCTGGATTTTGCATTATTAGAGGCGTTGCTGGAAGATGCATTTACGTCGTTTGATACCATTTCGGCTCGGCATGGGTTGCGCATCACAGGCGCACAGGAGTGGTAGGCTGGACGTATCTCGCTCGGGTTTAGGGTTCACAGAATGTTTATTTGCTTGGAGTTCATAGAACGGCTATTTGTTCGAGGGATCACAGAGTGTATGTTTGTTCCATCCGATAAAACCTACGTTCCTAGGAGTCTCGCAGTGTAAAGTGCGTTGCTCTAGGAATACTCCCGCTTGAAATGCTGATGCCATTGGCTGGAAAAGAGTCGCACCGCTGTATTCATGTGGTTCCGCCGTGCTTGTCTAGAGGCGATAGCCCACTGCAAGAGGCGTTAATGAGGTGTCTGAACGGCAGGTTTGCAGGAGAAGAGCCAGCTGCAGGTGGTACAGTGTATTATTAATGGATATCTAGGGGTATAACGAATATATCGCGGTCTAGTTTAGTCTACGCGGTCTTTATTACGGGAACTGGGTCGGCTTGTCTCTCTCGATGGTGTCGAGGAAAGCGGCTGGGCCCCCTCCACCTCCACCACGCTCATGTCCATGCGCACCTTGAATTGCTTGCCTCGCCAGTTCACAGTCGTGCCTAGCAGCACCGCCCATGTCCAGATGGGCAGGGCCAATAGCTCCCTTCCAAGCCAGGCCGCCAGCCACTCGTGGAACGGCCGCTGCTCGATCCCGCCCTGGCGGCACGATCCTAGCGCAAACGCGGGTGTGTTCTCGTCCACCTCGACGCTCTGCAGCTTGCGCAGCTGATTGCTGAACCAGCGGTCGACGAGCATCCAGAGGGCAACGGTGGCCAGCCAGACCATGGCCATGGCGCTCCAGGTCTGGGGGATGCCGACGTTCTCGTGGATCCAGGGCAGCGTGGTCAGGGCGAAGGAGAGGTAGAGAGAGCAGAGCAGCGGTTCGATCCCGGGCTCTACGAGCGTCGCGGCCAGCACGGTCCACTTGCGAACCCGTAGCCAGCGGGCCCGACGGGCGATGTATGCGGCAACGGACATGCCTGAAATGGGCTGGATGGCCACCTCGCCGAAGACTAGGCCATGGTCTTTGAAGCCCGGGATTTTGGATCGCCAGATCAGGTCGCCAATGAGATGGTCTTCGCAGATGTAGGACGAGAAGAAGTCCAGACCGCGGCCCCGAGAGGCGTCTGAGGCGCTGAGAATAGGATTCTGGGCGGGATCGGTTAGCCGGTCTAGGTGAGATTTGCGGAACATGTTGCTTTTGCCCACGATGCAGGGCGCGATGCAGACGGTGTTGATGGCGCTGTAGAACTTGGCGTGGGTTGTTGACATGAACATTTCTTCCAGTCGGCCTCCGTAGTCTAGCAATTTTTTGGGCTCGCGTGGTTGGATGATATTTTTCGACAGCAGACTCTGTTCTTCGGCGGATTTGGACGACTCAATGTCGATGACAAGAGGCAGCTGGTGAACGAACTTGTACGGCAATGTGTTGGCGCCATCCGGGCAGAAACCAAAGAGCTTGTCGACCATTCTCCCAGCAGCGCCGGTTCCGATCCAGACATTGCAGTCGACTATCCAGATGATATCGCCTTTTGCCTCGCGGTATGCGCGACTCATATTCCGAATCTTGGGGTTGGGCCCCAGGTTGTTGACATGGCCACCGCTTCCGTGCAATAACGGGTCGTCCTCCTCGACTAACACCTTTGCATCGAAGTCAGAGAAATTTGCGACGACTTTCTGGAGCACCGGATACGCCGGATCGGCGGTAGAAGCGACACAGAGGTAGATGGTCAACTTTGATTTTGGGTACGCGAGCCGGAAGGACGATGCGAGGCACTCGTAGAGTCCCGCCTCGACGCCCTTGACGGGCCGGATGATCGTGATGTGTGGGATGTCGTCATCTTTCAGCGTTGTCGACACTGGTTTCGCATGCGGTGCGGAGTGGTGGTGAAAACTGCGACGGGCGGAGTCAGCAACAGCGGCGGCGGTCTAGAGACCCAGGTCCCCCATACTCACAGTTGAAAGATTCCGATGCTTTGAACGAGAAAGACGGCGCAGCTCCATATTAGACAGGCCAAGGCCGCGCCTTGGATTGCTATCGACATTAGACCATTCCCAACAGTCATCGCTGTGCGCGCGGAGAAGAAGGAGAGTCGTGTGCCAGACGAGACCTGATCTGGCGCGGCGGTAAGTTCAGCAGAGAAGGAGAAGACGACTTGCGATTGACTGCAAATCCATGTGGGGCGCCAAACAATCTCCAGCGGACACGGACGATCCGATTTGTGAGACCTAAAGATTAAGTAATATTAAATAGCTACTGCGAAGTACAGGGAGCGAAAGCCATCTGGTCCGGGTCGCTGCGATCTTTCCACCCGCAATTGAAGACGTCAAGCTTTGCTGAACACCAGGGAGGCACGATGATGATGGATGGTGTTCCATTCGGCAGACACAAGACATGACGAGACCTGTTGGTCTAGAATTGGGAACTTGGCGCCAGCGACGAGCCGTGCCAATTCGGGATATGCCGAACGCTAGCCCCCACCAACAGTTTTGGGTGGCCCCAGGACATTTTCTGCCCCAATCCTCAGGCGGCCAGCCGAGATTTCCGGTCCCTTTCAAAAAATCTGCGTTTGACGCGAAAACCGAGTCTGTTCCGGCTCCAAGCTTCTGGCAAGCTTCTGCATCATGCCATGCCCAAGCAACAACTTCAACGCCTCCTAGATGCGAGCAAAGCTTCAGGACAGCCCGTGGATCCTTGTCGTACCAACCGCGGCCTTTTACCTTGCGCCTGACGGTGGGATTGATTCTTTTTGTTGCTGGCAATTGGGTGGAATATCCCTCGGCAAGGTGAGTCAATTGGGGGAGAGGTTGATATCTTTTTCTGCTCTTCGAGGCATCCTTTGCCTAGTTTTCGGCCATGCTTCTCCTCGAGCGAGGATGCTGTCCAGTTTGCAGGACGTGCAGGACGTGCAGAGCGCCATTGCGGCTGCGAACGCCTCACCGTGCCTCCGACATCCTCTTGACATCACGGAGGGGCCTTGGAGGGGTTGGAGGGGCTGGCGAGGCTGGAGCAGTCACAAGCGTTGTTTCTCCCTCCCAATTGCGATGATGACACCTATATATCGGCTGAGAGCAATGTGCTTCAGTGCACGCTCTGTGAATGCCCTCTATTTATAGACTACAACGGTATCTGAGCAATGTTTCCCCGCGCGACTGCGTTTCGTTTTTCGCCGGGACTGCTTGAGGAAGTGGGAACTAACGGGCGCGCTCCTAGGCCGACATGCATGCGTGAAGCACAGGGGAGATGGCTGAAACCACAGCAGTCACCGCATCAGCCGCTGGCAAAGATGTCATCAAGGTCGGCGGAACCGCCTCGTCGGGCGGCGCCATGAGTGCCGAGAGACCGCCGAAGCCGCCGCTGAATCAGATCTACGCTCTGCCTGCTCCGGTCCGCACCTTTCCTCTCCCCACCTTCTATCCAAACAATCCCATCTCTCTCCTTCATCTGGCCTACGCTTGGCTGAGCCAAGTTCTCCGCCCACCACCACGCGAGCCGTCGGTGGTACATACTGGGGTCTGGAATCCCGAGACGCGCTCGGTGCATATCAGAGACGAATCATCCATACGGGCGCTTTGGGAACAGGGCTTCTATGGGAAAGGGAGTCTCAGCAGAAGCGAGCCGAACTGGCTGAAAAGGGAGCTGGCTAGACGCGGCTCGCCGGAAGGCAAGACCGTGAGCGAGGCACGCACCGAGCTGCGGCGAGAAGAGCGTCGCCTTGCCAAGTGGGAGAGAGCGAAAACCGAGTTGGAGGCTCTTGAACGGCAAAGGCTAGCGGAAGCTGCGTCCAATGCTGCTGCTAGCGAAGCGAACACGGCCAATGGGGCCTTCGCTAAGGCTGTCGACAACGCAGAAGCGTTGGTGCACCCTAGCTTTGCTCAGCCCGCTGCGGTAGAACGTAGGCGGGCGGATGATGTGTCGGCGACTTCGATGGAGACTCAATCCGTCACCGAGATTGCACAAACCCTGAAGCCGGGGAGGCATTGTGAAGGCCATCGTGGGGAAGCAAAACCGCCCGTCGGTCCGGCGGAATTGCTCGCCCTTCCTAATTCCCTGGCAAAGCGTAACAACTTGTCAAATGGCTTGTCTGACCTGCCCACCCACAATCATTCGTTTGAGTGGAAAGCGCCAGTCGGCCCGGCAGAACTCTTGTTGTTGCCTAACTCGCATGCGGACCTGGTGTCACGGCCAGTGAGCGGGCTCGCAATATTCGAGATCGCGCAGGCTGCTCCTAGTCAACCAGTGCTGCAGACCGCAGCCGACGTAAACGGCCATGCACGCGCCAAGGCTCCTAATGGCAATTGTGAAATGAACGGCGCCGCCAACGGGCATGCGGTCAAGGCGAGTGTCAAGACTGGCACACATATTGCGGACAAGGAGTCCAACAACGGGACGTATCCGAATGGCATCAGCAATGGGCCTGTTTCACCTTCTTCCTCGCTGCCCTCGGAGGGCTCCATCATGAGTTCCTCTGCTCAAGACACCGAAGGCGACGTCTCACAGCCTTCGAAGCGCCGGAAGAGTGTTCGCTTCTCACCCACGGTTGAGTCAACGACATTCCTGCACTCCGACCCACCGAGCCCAAATCGCTCGGCTAGCACCGCGTCAAAGGCTGTCATCCCCGCGTTTCCGAACGGGAAAATTGTTACAGCGTCAGAAGTCCTTCCCGGCGTCCCTCGACCGGGCCCGGAGAGCACATCTGACGTGAAGTTAGGCATGACTCACCCGACCGAGATCGAGAACAAAGAGCACTTCCAGCTCGCGCCGGAGGAAGCCTTTTTCCTCGCTTTTTCACTGGGAGTCCTCAAGGTGGTGGAACCTGTGACGGACTCGCCCATTTCCACGGAAGACCTCTTGTCCCTCTTCCGAGCACACTCGTACTTCCCGCCTCGTTCAATCAGCTCCAGCCTTCGGCCCGATGACCCATTCCTTGTGAACTACGCCGTGTACCACCACTTCCGCTCCTTAGGCTGGGTTCCTCGCCATGGCATCAAATTCGGCGTGGACTGGATCATCTATCAGCGCGGGCCTGTATTTGACCACAGCGAGTTCGGCATCATGGTCATGCCCGCTTATTCAGACGCAGAATGGGTGGGACACGAGCACAATGAGACGAGGAGGTCTTGGTCGTGGTTGATGGGCGTCAACCGCGTCCTCGCGCACGTGCTGAAGAGCTTGGTTCTTGTTTACGTGGATATTCCGGCGCCGGCAGTGTTTGACGAGGAGATGCAGCGTGGTGGGATTGCCGCCGCGTTGAAGAAGTACACTATTCGGGAGGTTATGGTGCGGCGGTTCTCGGTAAATCGGAATCGGTGATGTATGTATGTACAATACGAGGAACGGGATTCGGCTGCATGGGCGGCGTTGGTTGGCGGATGCACACTGCATATGAGAATAGGCGTTTACACTCCGGATCAGTCATGGATCATAATATGAGCAGCTCTTTGGACTGGAAATATGACCATCATGTGTCATTTTGTGCCACGCCCCATCTCTCAGCCAAAATTGGGCCCAAGGGCTTCCAGAACATCCATCTGGTTCATCAGCTCTTCTTCCCCTTATTCCCGATCACCCACAACTCCCGAAACCGCGACCCCTCCATCTCAACCAACTCCCCAGGCCGGCCGCTCTCCACAATCCTGCCCGCCTCCATCACCACCACCCGGTCAAACCCCATCACCATCCCCAGCCGGTGACTCACCATGACAATGGTATACCCGGCAAACTCGCGCATAATCACCCGCTGCATCGCCTCGTCCGTCTCCTTGTCCACGCTCGAACTGACCTCGTCTAGGAGCAAGATCCCGCCATCCTCACCACCTCCGCCACCACCACCACCAGCAACATCGTCTCCATCTTTTGTATTGGGGCCCCGCTCGCGAGCGCGCACCCTCCGCCTCAGAATCACCCGCGCCAGACTGAAGAGCTGCTTCTGCCCCTGCGAGAGCGTGTCGGGCGCGAGCGGGGCGTCGAGCCCCCCCCGCGCGGCGACCAGGTCCCAGAGCGAGACGGCCTCGAGGGCCGCGCGGCAATCGGAGGGGGTGACGGCGCGGTGGTTGTCGGGGTTGAGGTTGGTCTGGGTCGGGGTGCCGGCGGGGAGGAAGACTGGTTCCTGGGGCAGGGCGAGGAGGGATTTGCGGAGGTGGGGGCGGGAGAGGGAGGAGAGGGGGAGGGCGTCGATGGTGATTGGTGCCGGCTCGTTGCTTTGTGATTGTTGCGGGAGGGGGTCGAGCAGGCGGAGGAGGAGGAGGAGGAGGGAGGATTTCCCGCTGTGGGTTGTCGAAATGACGGGGTTTAGTGTTTGGTTGGTTGTAAGTTGAAGGGGGGGGGGGTGTTTGTGGAGGAGGCGGTCTGGGAAGGGGAAAGAGGGGAAAAGCGGAAACGCGGAAAAAGGGGGGCCAACGAACCTTCCACTGCGGCCGCAGATTGCGACCTTTTCGCCCGGGCTGATGCTGAGGTGCAGGGTGTTCAAGGCGAGGCGCTGAGGGGATGCGTCGTCGCTGCTGTCGCCGTACGCGGCGGACACACCGGTAATTTGGATTTCACCCCTTGATGGCCACTCCCTCGGCGGCACCATATCCTCGCCCTCCTTCCCTTCTGGTTTGACGTTCTCACTAAACGCCTTTAGGCGGCCGACGGCGCCGATGGACGTCTCGAGCAGTGTGTAGAACTGCACGATGAACGCCAGGCTGTCCCCGAACGCCATGAGCGCGACGAGACTGGCGCCGGTGAAGGCCGTGCTGGAGCGCAGTTGGGTTGCCAGCGTCACGACGGCGAGGGCGAGGACCGCGACGGCGAGCTGGAGCGTGAGGGCGAGCCAGCGCTGGATCATGGAGAGGAGGTACGCGGGTCGCTGCGAAGTGTCCAGGAGGCGATAGTTCCGTTCGATGCCTTCTTCGGCCCAACCAAAGGCGCGGAAGGTGGCGATACCTTTGATAGTGTCGATAAAATGGGAGCTGGGCGGTCAGCGAGTCAATTCGTAAGCTGATTGTTGGGCATACTTACTAGAGTGGACTCTTGGCTTCGAGATCCAACAGCCTGAGCTGCCGGGATGTTCGGAGGTAAAACATTTGCAGACCATAGAGGATCACGATGAGGATCGGATACGCGATGGCAACGTAAGGCGACGACGTGGCGATCACAGCCGCAAGTCCGATGCATTCAAAGACCGAGAGCACCAGATTGATGAGGGCCATGGGAAGCTGGCCATCGATAAGAGTCATGTCTTGTGAGAAGAGGTTGACCACAACGCCGGTGTCGGTGGTCGTGAAGAACTTGAGCGGCGCGTTGATGACGGTCCTCAGCGCCTCCTGATGCAACTTGGCGCCCGAGACTGTTATCATCGAGGTAGAGCATACCCACGCTACTACGAACAAGCACACAAGCGTGCCGATCTGAAAGACGGCGTACAGCCCGTTGTGGAAGGCGTTGGAGTGTTGAGGATTGGAGGATGCTACGTCCTGAGACCAGAACGTGAGCCAGATGGTGCCAAAGTTGGCCAAGCCGCCCCATCCAGCGCCAAAGACGAGGCAGGTAATCTTGGCAAGGGTGTTTATGCGCGCAAAGTAGTGGCTGTACACTGCCCAGTCGCCTGTCATTCTTGCCTGTTCTTCGGTCTTGGAAGGGGCAGTCGGCGCGGACACGGGCTTGGGAGGCCTTCCCTCGGAAGACGCACTCTCAACCGGCGTAGCGCTGCCGGCCGAATGTGTCTTGGCGGTCTCTTCAACACCAAGACGAGAAATGTACTTGTTGTTGGCCATCAGCTCTTGGAATGTGCCCTGCTCCACGATAGTCCCGTCGGAGCCCAGGGCGATGATGTGGTCCGCCGAAGGAAGATGTCGAACCGAATGAGTGCAGAGAACAGCTGTGGCATTCCTCTGCCGGATAAGGCCGGTGGATGAGAAGACGCCGAGGAAGACCTGCTCTTCCGTGTCGGCATCAAGCCCGCTGAGGATGTCGTCAAAGACGTAGAAGTCCGTGTCGAGATACAGAGCCCTTGCCATCGAGACGCGCTGTTTCTGACCGCCACTAAGGGTGATGCCGTTGCTGCCAATGTTGGTATTGTCGCCCTGTGGCAGGAGTGCCAAGTCCGGCCGCAGCATTGTTGCTTCCATGACTTGGTCATACCGTTCTTGGTTAAATGGGGCGAAGCCTACGACGTTCTCCCGGATGGTTGCATTAGACAGATACGGGCTCTGGTCACAGTAGCCGATTCTGCGAGCGGTATTGAGTTCCATCAAGACCTGCCCCTGAGACACAGGTACTTCCCCTAGGAGAGCGTTACAAAGTGTCGACTTCCCGGAGCCGACTGGTCCGACGACGACGGTCAGTTGAGAAGCGGGAATCTCGAGGTCGATGTTCTTGAGGCTCGGCTTGCCGGCTTCCCAGCCAAAGCTCCCGCCGGTAATCTTGACTTTGTGCGAAGCCGGCGCCGAATACCCATTGTTCTCTTGAGTCGACTTCTCTTTACCCAAGCAATCCCTCGAGTGCGGTGAAGCCGGCAACAGCCGGAAGTCGGAGCGAGAGCCCCGTTCGAGGAATGCCTGGATGCGATTTAGGCAAGTGAAGGCCGCGAGGAGGCTTGGTATCTTCTGGAAGAGAATGCCCAAGGGCCCAGCGAGCAGGAAGATGTAGGAGATGGAGGTGAATATGGTTGTCACATCCAAGGTGCGCGAAGCGAAAGCAAAGGCAATAACCGGCGATAGAAAAAGAGGCGTGTAGCCCACCGTGACCGCGCAGACCATCACCGCCCGGAAGCTGGCACCCGCCTTGAGCTCGTCGAGCCTCATGGCCTGGATGGCATCCTCGACGGTCTCGGCCAAGCCCGATAGTTTAAGGTGCTTCATCTGGCCAATTACGCTGGAGGTGAGACCGACGCGCTTCTGGATCTTTTCCATCCATGCCTTCTGCCTGGGGCCTGTGAATCTCGCCAAAATAGCAGAGCAAACGACGCAGCAGCCGACGACGATGACGGGAGCCACAAACGCAGGACCGATCTGGCGCGCGAGCAGCCAGCATGCCAATGCCACCTCGATCGTGTTCGCCCAGAACTCGTGGATACTCAGACATCCAGAAATGACGCGCTCAATGTCTGCGCTCATCAGTGTAAGCGCGGCGGAATCACCAGACGCGGCCAACTGCGAGTCGATTGTCTTGCGGTAGATGACGCTCGCCAGAAGGCCACGCGTCATGCACATGGCACGTTCTTGAAAGTACCAGTAAAATGCATTCGAGGTTGCGATTCCGACGTAGATGAGGATGGTTGCCCCGATGATTCCATAGCCAACATTCTTTGACGATTCGTCGGCGGGTTGCTGGAGGTACTCAAGAAGGGACTGGATGAGGAAAGGCTGGCAGAACTGAAATGCGCCGAGGGCAATACGTGGTCCCACCGGAAGCAGGAGCGGGACTGCCAGCGCTTTTGCGACGGCTCTCGTGAGCCCGTGGTTCTGGCCCCTGAATTGCGCAACGTCGACGTTGTGTGCGAGTCTGGCGTGCAACGCCTCAGAGGCCATGCTCTGGTCCAGGGGAAAGAGGTCGTTGATTTTGAGCACCTTGCGGTAGCCCCTGAGAAACAGCCGGTTCAGCCAGAAGTAGGCGCCGAGGCCGTACAGGCCGGTGGTCTCCTCCGGGCTGTGCTCCTTGACATCCCAGCAGATCCATTTTGCCTTGGACCGGGATTCGAGAACAATCATGAGTGCTTTGGAGGCGACGCCGCAGGTGAAGACTCGCGAGAATGTGAACTCGTCGACATTTCCTGACGCTAGCCACAACGTCCGCGCTTGGGAGATGTCCATGAGAATGGTGACGAACAGGCAGGCGTTCAGGAGGAGGGAGGGCCGAGGGGAGCGCGAGTGTTCCAAATACGACAAAGGCACCATGAAAAGCCCGGCTGCTAGCGTCAGAGCATCCGCTGGGATAAAAAACGACCCGAACCTGCGGGACTTGGTGCTGCTCAGGATCAGGAGGCAGAGCTGGATGGCGCTGAAAACGAAGACGGCGGCCTAGTTGAAGATGGTCATTCTGTTACTACCGGGGACTACGAGTACCAGTTGGCCCTTGCAAAGATCTGGACCCCAAATCTGCCCTGCACTCACCAGTTTCGTCGTTCGCAGAAGCACACCGCTGACGATGGCTTGTCTACGAGCGAGATAGACGATCCGGGCCAAAGCAAAGGCGATGAATATCGGAGTTGGTATAAGAGCGAAGAAGATCTTCTCGAACCTGATGGTGAAGTCAAAGTCGCCCCGGCAGCCTCGGACGGCAGGGCCGAACGAGTCGTCGTCGGGGCAGCCGGAGAAGTCCATCCCGACGGCGGCGATGAGATCATGAGAGCGCGCGAGGAACAAAGGGGCTATTGTGTCTTATGCCATCTGTGCGTGTTTAGAACCAGTCAACTCGCGTGCACAGTACCTTAGGCCGACGATAAGACAAAGATGTCAATCACCGCGGAAGGGAAGCGGGCATCCGCGTTTTATCTATACATATCAAAGTTTTGGCAGTCAGCACAGGTTTGCCCACCTGGCACCTGAGCGGAATTACGAGCCCAGACTCAAGGGCAAAGCGGGGATTCCGGGGATTCTATGGATTTGGGGCCGCGTCCGCGCGTTTTCCATAGAAGCTGTTGCCTGAAGTGGAAGGTGACAGCTCCAAACAGCCCGCTAAGGCCAGGCGCGTCCAATAACCCTTCTAGGGAGCAGCGGCTCTTCTGCGTAAGCTTTGTGGCGGAAAGCGGAACCAAACATGGGAATTCGGTGAAAAAAATCTGTATGTACACACCAATAATATACAGTACTCTGGTGGCGAGAGAGAGGCTACTGACCTCGGCCTAGTTTTTGACCTTTCAGCGCCTACCGAGAGCGGAAATTCAGTCCAGCCAGACTCAACAACACACGCACAAGAATACACAAGAATTCATGGGCCGAAATGCAAGGTGCCGGGGACGACCGGTCGTAGGTCTCTCAACTTGGGTCTCTCGGCTCTGTCCATGGTCCCAACCACGTGTGCGACTGATTAGAGAGACCTCGCTTAAAGATGAGCTGACTTTTTTCTTTTCCTTCTCCTGTTCGCTATTCCCCGTGTCTATCTATCCTGGCACATACCAGCCCGATACTAGCCATACGTTTCCACCGCTTTCTCCTCTTCCAACTTCTCGACGTTTAAGCTGGGCGCTGCGGGAGAATTATTTGTGAGACCCCCTGGACTAAGCCGCTGCCATTCGCAGCCCAATCCGCTAACAGTTGCCGTAGTAGGTCTTTGAGATGCTCAAGTCACTGGGATCCTACAGGAAAATGGTACTCGTCCTGGTTATCTCGCTGCTCCTCTCTGCATCGTTCCTCAACTTACGGAATACTACCTACCCACAAACGTCAAGCCGTAGTGGATTTGACACGGGCATATGTAGGAAGATGTGTCATGGTATGCTCATAAACAGACGCCACATTCTCTCATAGTCTGGGCTCCCAAGTCAGTCACAGCGTCCCAGCCAGCGGAGGCCCGGAACACCTCGCTCAGCTCGCAGCCTTCGTTTGCGCCCGACGCATCGCCCCTCAGCACCTTTGCATGCGCATACAGAGTTCGGTTCACGAAGCCAACCCTGCGTTTGCCGGCATGCAGACGCTCGTTGTTGATCATGGAGACGGTGGACGCAAACACGGGCGCCGACGCCGAGGTGCCAATTGCCCCCGGCCCTATATACCCCAACACAAACACTCTCCCATCAGCCTGCACCAACAAACGTATCATGGCACAGACCGTTAATCTCGACGATTGCCAACGCCCGCGAGTGGGGTTACTGCCTTCGGCCTGGAGAGTGACACCTTGAGACCGGTAAGGAGGCTTATGGTAATGGGCGCGTTTATAGGTGCTCCATTGGTGGCTCAGAGAGAAAGCCGTTGAAGTCTGTCTCCAACACCGCGAGACTAACCCCGACGATGACACACTCGTAACCGTCCCAGGAGGCCGGTAACCCACCACCCTTCAGCGAAGTCGCGGCCAAGAAGTTGAATACCAAGGTGACGAGCTCTCCCTTTGGTAAAGGCTAAAGGGAATCTGCACCGCTGGGGGGATTGCCGGGCTTATATTGCTGATTTATCGGCAGTGCCTAATTGGACTATCAGTTGCATATACGTATCAGCGTACAGGTAGCTAGTCTTTACCCGGAATATGGCCGACCCGCTTGTAAGTCCCGACTTTGGTTGGATTACGAATACAGGGAATTGTAGTTTCTGCCTACTATTAGAGTGTTTAGGGGAGGCTGTAGAGTTAACGCGTATTAATGGTATTGTCCTAGAAAAGTATATATTATATCTCCCATAGCGCTTTGACAAGGCGGAACATTGAACATTGTCGTTTTGACTGCATACCTATGATTGAGACGCTGTTTGGATGGAGAGAGAGCTTAGATATTTTATGAAGTCTGGGCACAGGAATGAGGTTTTGCCAATGCTTCAACTTAGCCGAATCAAGCTTAAATCTGGGCTCCGAAATGGATAAACCAACCCTGTTGTGCCATTATCCCACTGACCCCTCGATGTATATATATTAGAGCTTGGATGTAGATTTTTTTGCTCTACTTTAAGGAGGACTTTGTTGCGACCCTTTGGTAATTCTTTGACGGTATTTCAACCATTCCAAACGGCTGAATAATAACAGAATGAGGTTATCGTCCTACGTGCTGACCGTGATCGCGCCGGCGTTCACACCCGCACTCGCAGCCTGCGACCGAGCGACGCTCATTGAAGTGAGCAACCGATATGTTGCCGCCCAAAGCCTGGCCGAGATCCGCTATATGAAGGCTCTCACTGCCAACACAACTTACATCGAGAATGGCAAGGCGGCCAACATCACGTCGGGCATTCTTTCCACTCCTCTCAAGGCCGACCACAGGCGTAGCATTCACGACACCCAGCAATGCGCCACCTACACCGAACTCATCGTTGCGAACCCGGCCCACCCCTACGTTATCGGAACCCAAATCTATCTCGAAAACGGAACTATCTCCAAGATCGACACGCTGGTCACCGATCACGACGACTGGCTATTCAACGCAACGCACACGCTTCACTACGCCCTCGCCGAAGCCTGGGAGCCCATCCCGGAATCAGACCGCGACACGCGCGAAACGATCCAAGCCGCCGGCGACGCCTATCTAAATCTCTTCAAGAACGGCACCGGGAGCGTCGCCGTCCCGTGGGCCGACAACTGCCGACGTCTCGAGGGCGGCCTCTACACGGCTCCCGGAGATACTTGCAACAGTGGCGTACCGAGCGGCATCGACCTTGTTAACCGACGGTACATCATCGACGAGACCTTGGGGGTTGTTGATGTATTCTTGTCATTTGGCGGAAGCGGGCTTCCCGATAGCCACGAGTTTCGGATTGAGAATGGCAAGATTCGATATGTTCATACCATCACCGTTTGTTCCGAGCCGAACTGTGGGTTTGATCGGCCTGAGCAGTTGAGCCAGGATGTGGGATTTTGAGGCGCTGATGAGGCAGGGAACATCGAGACAGAGTTCTGGGTATGTTCGCAACACAGCGTGGGTGGATATGGTGTAAATATTGGGTTTGGGTTTTCATATGTTACGAACACAGGTTTTCCTTTTCTAGCGCTACGAGAAAGCCAGTTTGGTACTGCTAAAAGTAAATCCTCTCATTCCTCTCTTTGACCATCAGGTCAGTATCCCGCATTCGTTCGACGGGCTCATACCTATCGGCTCTGGGAGCTTGCACCGGTTCACCCCAGCCCCCGACGATCAGGACCTCCCATGAGTCCCATGAGTCCCATGACTGGTCGGCTCTGGAAGGCGCCGACCTACCTGTAGGAGGTTGATCGAGATGGCAGAACCGGTTACCCACATTTGCCCTTACACCGCCAACTTGATTGCTGTCGACGCTCTTGATGAGGGCAGGGCCCGAAATACGTTTCTATTGAAGCACACCCAGATACAGAGAACTCAGGTTCCCTTACTAACAGAGACCCCAGATCCACGGACAACTCCACGGGGGCCTAGCATCCATCAACCGCCGCCCACGGCATCCGTCCCCGACGGCGCCACCGCCGTCCTAAGCCTGGCCGTCTCCTGCTCCCTCCCCGAAGCTCGCAGCAGCAGCTTCACCTCCCCGCCCTTCCTATCGACGCTGATACTATAGCCCTATAATTGGCCTCTCCTTAAGTAGAGGGCGAAAATATATCCGATTTGCTCAAATTCTATCGAGGCTTAGGGCCGTTATCTAGTGGCCTAGAGAGGGTAGAGTGGCTGGGAAGGTAGTCGTTACCAAGTTATAGTTGTAGTCCTCTAGAACGACGCTCTTTAACATAGCTCCTCTTAGAGAGGCAACGGTAAGTTATCTACTTACTAGTTTTGGACTAAGTAGAGTTAAACAGGCCACTTAGTCATAAGGCCGGTAGAGCTAAAGAAGCCCAGTATACTCTTACCCGATTCTATAGCTTATATAGCATGGAAGGTACAGCTACGTTACCGACTTAAATATTGTGTCCGTGTCCTCGCCGCTTTCAAGGCTCGTATCTTGATCTTAGCGCGCTTATTCCCTATTAGCCGGCTATACCTCTCCGGGAGTAATAGCGAGATATCCATTTCGATGATCGCTGAACTCCCATTCCGTCTAGAGTAAAATAAAAGGACAAAGTGTGTCACGGGATACTTCCAAATTGTCCACCGACGCGTGCTTTGATCCTCCCACGAGCATTTCCATCAGCTCAGTGCCATCCGCGCATGAAAAATAGCCAAGGCGACGATAGGCTACCATCCCCGCTCTCATACCGCCAGTGCTGGCAAGAACTAAACCTCTGGTGCAGCCGAGGTTCATCAGGACTGGCAAGAGATAGACCGCTCGGCGTAGGTCTGAGACGGGCCTGTCTAGTTCCATCTTGACGAGAACTATGGTCCCTGTGCTTGAGACACGACCACCACCACCACCACTCGTGCTTGAAAAACAAAACGTCTCTGCTCGGTGACGATTCCGCTCTGCCAGCCAATGTTCCACCGGCTTGCAACGAACAAGCCACCCACGAAGAACGAGAAAGGATGCGTTTGCGGCGCCTGCGGCATCATCTGATACCTGTGCTCCAACAAGCCCAACAAAAGACCGCGACCAAGCAGTGTTTAGCTCGATGAAGCGCGTCTCGCCGGGGCAGCTGGCCCAAGACCAGGACGGGAAGTGATTTGCGAGCTGGTCCGCAAGTACCTCGTCCGCATCCGAGTAGCTCTTCGATTGGCGCGCCCAGAGCATTTGAAACGCTAGGCTCGGCTTCCAGAGGCCGGCGAGATAATCGGTCGGCGAGCGACGGAATTGACTAGCCATGGCGCTGGCGATGCCTTTGAGCGCGGTGAGCCTGTCGCTGGGTTTTGTGAGGTCCGTCTGGGTGTAGCACCGCACGACGGAGCACCAGCGCCGATGAAAACGGTGCTCGTGCGACCCGTTTTCCGTCTGCAGATCCGTCTTGATGTCGAGGATGGCGGCATCGACGTACTCCAACCGCGTGGGGAGCTCGGTTCTCAGGGGGAATGTCTCGGAGGCGCGCAGGGTGGTACACTCCCAGAACAGCTGGTCTCCAAAGTGCACCGATCGCCTGGACAGTACGCGCTCTTGGAAGCACCATCCTCTCTTGTAGAGCGGAGCACGGTCAACCGCCTTCCGAATGTCGGCTGGTCTGTAGCAAAGCCACTTCACTGGACGAGAGTCCGGTCCGGGCGTCTGCTGAGTGAGCAGGCAGGGCGCCACCCTCAACGGGTTGCGTGATACCTCGAGGGTCGACCCTTCGACGGCGGCGAGATTGAGCAGCCCGCCGCTGTAGATATTGCCCATCAAGGCGGCTTGCTTGCGCCAGTCCTCTGTCTGGTCTTGGATGATGCAGAGGGGGTCGATCCAGAGATAGCGAACGCCGAGTTGATGCGCAATCGACACGGCATCTCGGTAGACCTTGGGCCAGTCTTTCGTTGGTATGGACTGCTCGAACTTGGGCTTGTTTTCGGTTTTGAGGCTTGTCCGCCCGATTTCGGCGGTCCAGCGGTAGCTGAGAGTGATGTACCTGCTGTATTCATGTTGCGAATCGCCAGCATCCTGGCTACTGCAGACTTCAACAATGCGAATAATGCTGTCTGTGCGAGTTCCAACGTCAACCAGGCGGAAGGTTGAGTGCGGTGGGAAAAGCATCCGTCCTCTGTGGCCCCCGCAGTTTGCATGCTCCTCGGTGCAAGTGCGAAGCCACTTCTTTATCTGCTGGATGGCCTGGGTGTTGATGTTGGTGCTGGACAGTGTTTGGACTGCGGTCATGCGTCCCAGTGGCTCAGCGGGGCCTGGCCAGACATTCCAGATCCGCTGTCTTGTGTCATCCGTGGATTGGTAGACGCGATCGAGACACAAGTCCACCACAGGGTCCCCGTCGAGGGCTTCCTGGGAGCCGAAATTGAAATACCGAATTTGCAGAATCCAGCCTGCGACGTCAGGCAGCATCTGGATCCGGAATCTCCATTCCGCAACAGCACCTCGCTCCAGGCCAATAACTGCCTTCTCCGGGAGTAGGGCTTCCAAGAGTGCTGTGCAGAGATGACATCCAGCTTCGGATGCCTCCTCCAGTTCCGTGACAGTGGAAGGCTGCTGTAGAGCGACGCCTTCCACGTCCGGGTCTGTTCCGAACTCCAAAAACCATGGCCATGGCTGGTCGGGGGGGAAATTGAATCGGCATCTGTCGCAAAGATGATCTAGCCGAGGATTGCTGACAGCCTCGGCGGTGTCATGCTTGTTCGTACATGTATCCATCGCTCAACGCGTCGTCCCAGAACGACCTGGCTGGGCCTGGAAGCTCGTCGTGGCTTTCTCGGTCGTGTCGGGCGTGGGAAGATTGACGAGTCTAGATCGCGCAGCCTTGCTTGCCTCCCGGGTCGACAGCACAGATGAGGAACCCAGGTGAATGTCAGATGTGAATGACTGCTTGACGCGATGAGCTGATACAGAACTCCGCTCTGGTGCGTCAAGAATCGCCCAACTGAAGGGCGAGAGGCTCTCCTTGGTCAATGCCTAAAGTCTGCCTTGTGTCTTTGTCTTGCACTGCCGACTCGCCTGGAACCCACCGGAGTAAGCCTCATTCAACCAGTGTGACACTGGGGATTTGTGGCTGTTGGGTTTGCAATAACTATCTACCTAGGTATGTATGTATGTACATACCTACCTAGGTACCCCTTTTGATCAATTGCCCATTCAGGGGCAACATAACTCCCGCTGAAATTGGCGAGAAATGGAATCTTCGATACCCCCTTCATTATGATAGAAAGGTACAACAAAATCATCTATAACCACTGTTTGGCATCACGGCTCGGCCAAGACTCAACATTGATGATCTCAACTGCAAGCTACAGGCCTGTCAAAGGTCTTTATTTATTCGTGGTAGGAATTGAGGACAGGTTTAGTGACGTTGAAGGGTTAGGGTGGCCGCATCTCAACCATCGGGTAGTTTTGGTGTAGTTACGGGTTTTGTTTTGTCCTGATGGAGGTCCCTTTCACTAATTATTACCAACCAACTGATCAACCTCGACGTAGACGGATGGGATTGAATGCTTGTATGGGCCGTATAGCTTTATATTTATGGCTCTGGTGACTTGCAAGATTAGTAAATTTCTATCGATACAATGATTACATCGTGATAAGTATCTAGACGAAAGAAGCGCTTGATGAATCTCGTTCGACTAACATCTATCAGCGCACAACTCTCGAACTTCCCTGAACTTTTGTCCACAATTGGTGCTCAGTTAAACGAGTTTCTAATATCCTGCCCGTCCGATGTGCTGTGCCGGTCTTTTGCTTTCTTGTCTTGTTCCTCGGCGAACAAGTTGTATATGTCAACTTTGGGTTGCGACAGATGCAATGGCGGAACTCGGGGAATGAGAAAGACAACTCCGCGGGATTTGCGCCGGACTCGATTCGCCTGGTGCTTATTTTGCGGATCGCTTGCATTTGCGACCACCCGTCCACCCCTGCCCGGCTCTGTTGAGTTTGGTTGGGTCTGAATTTGCGCGACAAGGCCCTGGGGGTTGAGACCCCCACGCGACACAGGAGCTCCTGCCCAAAGTTACCCCGTGCAGCTGGCCTGCAAAGTACCCAATGCCCTACCCCGCGCTGTGGTGCTGCTGTAGGTACAGTACCTACCTAGGGAGGTAGGTAAGATCCCAAACGGCGGACGGCGTAGGGCGCGATCCCCGCCTGAGGGTGTGCTGACTCTGTTGAGGGCGCTTTTCCTAACTATCTAAATCCTTGACTCGACCACCGATTCCCAATTTTCACGGTTTGGCAGAAACACGCAACTCCAGGATGATTTTCTGGCCGGTGTTTGTAACGACGGTCGATGATTACAATAAGTTCCCGGGGAAGTATTGTGTCCGTAAGAGTTTCCCTCTTGACGAGACAGCCGCAGCCTTCCCCTACCACACGGATGCCTCCACGTGAATGCAATCCCGTCCTTTTGGGCCCTTGGAGGGTTCTTAGACAGGTGGGGTGTGGGGTGTGGAGATGAGCGTGGGGGTATCCCGCTGCTGGGGCGGGCCTGGGCATTCTGGGGTAGCTGCCCCTCTGAGCTCTTTTCTTTCTCGCGAGTTCAGCTTACGGAATTATTGAACTGAACGCGACACCGAAACTCACTCCCGCCCTACGGCTCCAATCAAGCTGGTCTTGGAAAGTAGTCCCGATGTCCTTCTTTTGCTGCGGACTGGCGCGTCCCGCGACCTGAGCCATCGGGTTTTTTTTTTTTTTTTGTTGGCTTTTTTTTCCCACTGCGAGACTCTGGTGCCCAGCGCCCACGCCCGCACACGGGAATGTGACAGATGCCACCGGAAGCCCGACACCCCCCAAAGCCGGCACGGCAGTTTCAAACATCTCAACCACAGCTCATGGCAACCCAACACTCTCCGCAGCCCCAGGACCGCCCTGCTGGGCCTGGGCCGTACAAGCGCGCAAGTCGAAAGGGGGCCCCCCGCCGCTTCGCTTGCGACTACCCAGGTTGCGACAAACTCTACTCGAGGGCCGAACATCTCCAGCGGCACCAGCTGAACCGTGCGGATAGCCCTGCCAGAGCTCGAAGATGCTGCTGCACTGAACTGACGCTGGCTAGATGCGCCCAAGGAGATCTACCGTTGTGACATTGCCGGGGTATGGCTCCCTTTGAGACCGTTTCAACCCGGAGCACACGCCCACCAGGCCGCTCCCTTCTTCCCACTTCTCCACAGATGAAACGCCGCGAGGGTCCGCTAACACCGCCGAGCAGTGTGAACAGAAGTTTGTGAGGGCCGACCTCCTCGCCCGCCATAGAAAACGACATTCTGCTTCATACATTCCCAGGAATCGGATGCCGAGTTTCGGCGCAACAACTGACCAGTCGTCTCCCCCGGCCACTGTCACATCCCCAACCGCTGCCTCCGAAGCCCGCCCGAGCCTGGGCCGGGTTCCGCACGACGCCGCGATTTTACTCAGCCCTGAATCTACCTCCCAGCCGACTCCGTCATTACCAAACCCTGACCCGCGCAGGATGTCCCATCACCCGGGCTGGCACCCCCAGCTGCCCGACATGGGCGCCATCAACATTATCCGGCCCAAGCCCGGCTTTTACCACCAGGAGGAGCAACGGGTCCCAGAACAGCCCGCCCCCATGCCCTATCACAACGCAGAGTTCCAGCACGATGACATGTCCCGCGAAAACTTTGCCGTCTGGTTATTCAATCCGCATGCCCCCTATGGCGAGTTCAACGTCTCGCATGTGCCCTTCGTCGACGGTGGTCTGGAATCAACGCTCAACAACAATATTCATTATGACTATGAGTCGCTGACAAGCGGCCGGTCACAACTCGAGACGCCCACTCGGTTTGTCGAGACTGATGAGCACATCTCCGAGTTTCGACGCCAGGAAATACTGCGATGGTTCCAAATGTTCCGCCAGAAACAGCCAAAAGCCGAGCCGCTCGTTGCGAACCTCGTCCATGACAGCAGTGGAGATATTCCCGCCCTAAGCTTGGAGATGATGCGTGATTGCCTGCAGGAATACTGGGACCGTGTATCGCCTCGGCTCCCTATTGTTCACCAACCAACATTCTCTTGCAATCGGTGTTCCATCTTCCTCCTCATGGTGATGGTGGCTTTGGGCGCTGTTTCGCTGCGGACTAGAGACTCGACCGGGAACCTCGCCGATTATGGCGGCTTCGCAGATATGATCATCTTGGGCATCCGGTCCGAGATCCTCACCGCCGAGGAGGCGCAGCCTCCTGTGTCGCTGTGGGTATCCCAGGCGCTCCTGCTCCTGGAGTTTTACGAAAAGATGTATTCCTCTCGACGGCTTCACGAACGGGCCCACATTTACCACTCAGTCGCGCTCACCCTACTCCGACGGGGGAGTCCCCTAATCGGCCGCTCCGGCAGCGAGTCGCCTCCTGAAGTCCCGTCAGCGGAGCAACCACAGGGCGTCGGACTTGATTCTCACACATGGTGGTGCCGCTGGGCGGAAACGGAAGCGATCCACCGCGTTGTTTTTGCAGCCTTCATGTTGGACATCATCCATGCCGCGATGTTTGGACACGCCGCCGACATGGCACCTCACGAAATTCGATTGCCGCTCCCATGCGACGACAACAGGTGGACAGCATCGAACCCGGACACAGTACGGCAGCTCGATCAGAATCTCCGCATGTATGGGATCCGGCCGATTTCATTTCTTGACGGTCTGAAACGCGCGCTACACGGCAAGGAGGTCAAGACCCACTCGTTTGGCCGCATGATTATCATGTCTGGCCTTTTAAGTGTTGGCTGGCACCTTAGCCACAGAGAGACGCATTTAAAGTGGCTGGACCTGACGGCACCATCTGCCGAAACCCACGAGGCCTGGAAAAAGATTTTGCTGAGCGCATTCGACGACTGGAAGCGCAGCTTTGATGACGCCCAGGGCGCTGCGGGAAACCCAGCGCTCGCCGACGCGTCAGGCTCCAACGGCCCCGTACACAGCGCCGCTGTTCTCTACCACCTGGCGCACATCAGCCTGCATGTAGACATCATCGACTGTCAAGTCTACGCTGGCGCGAAGCGTTTGCTCGGAAGGAAAGTGTCTGTGAGGGACTACACCAACGTCGTCGCCCGAATGAGGCTCTGGGCGGCTCTCGCATCCACGCGGCATGCCATCTTGCACGCTTTCAAGCTCCTCCAACGAGTTCTAGTTGACCCTCGACGGAGCGCGAGCGCGAGCGACCGCGAGCGGTTGGATATCGGGCCTGGTGTTGTCAGCCTACCACCCATCGAAATTCAATCCTACTCTTGTCGCAGCGAGCCAGATCCGCACCGTCCTTGGGTCATGTACTACGCAGCCTTGAGCATCTGGTCCTTTGTGCGCGCCATCAGCCGGCAGGACTCGCTGCAAGAACCGGCCAGCCACCTGAATGGCCCATTCCGGCCGAGCAAGGCTCTGACAGTTAATTACCGGCGCGTGGCTGCCTACCTCTCCAACATCGCAAACCTTCAGGAACTGACCGAGACCGCGGCGATGGGGCTGGGGGACGGTTTGCCGGATCTGCTAGATGCTTTACGCTCAGTTTTTGCCGAGGCGCATTCTGAGCTGCTGCAGGAAGCCCACGAGCGACTCCGCGTGTGCAAGGAGATGCTCAACAACCCGACTGGGTGAGACCAAAGCCTGCATTGTTGTCGACTGTTTTGCCCTAGTTGGGCGCAAGGAGATGACGGCGGGCCGCCTCCAGTCTTTAGCAACTCGCCAGCCGGGTGTCGTAAATCCGTCTTGGCTTCAGGGACGCCGCGGCGGTTTCGGTGACATTGAAAACTGTACGTCGGTCAACAAGGTCAAGGTGGAAAAGCCTCCTCTTGTGTCGAGCCAGACAACAGCCCGATCCTCAAGCTGAGCATTATAGTAGCTAATTCGATCGGTAAGCTAGATCTCGACCAATCTTCTCTCCGATTAGGGGACGACGGCACTGGGAGAAACTATTGCCGTAGGATTCATGGCAACTTCTACCACCGAGATCCCAACATTTACAACTTGAAATAACCCTTCCACAACTTACCGAACTTGTTCCTCGAGTCGTACTTCTTTGCCACGTGCCGCAATCTCGCCAGATTCTCCTGCCCATACCCAGGATATATATCCTGCGTCTTTCCAGCATAATTCATGTACATGTAACCATTCTTTGACCCCGCCCCACGCGACGCTGCAAGTGCGTCAATCCTCCCAAGAAGGGCCTTCCAGCTGCTTTCAACAAGCCCGTCCAGCGCCGCGCTGCTCCAGGCTGCCGACAGTTGCACGATCATGATGGGCCCATCTTCGGGTTTGAGCCCCAGTGCGTTGCCGCCATTGACTTGCATCGCCTGCAGGATATTGGACGAGATGGCCTGGTAGATGAGGAAGGGCGACATGGAAGAATTGTCAGCGGCTGCGGCGGCCAGAAGGTCATCCGCAACTTCTTCATACATCGAAACGATATCCAGCAGCAGATCGGGCGTTTGCATCGCGGCAACGCTCGTGACCCACCATGTCTGCCGAACACCACCAGACACCTCGATGTCGCGCGACAGGCGCGAGACATTGGCCAGGCGCGTGTTGTCTATCAATGTAGGCAGCGCGGTATCGTGAAAGGCGGAGAAGACAGCCGGCGGGGAGGCGACGTCGGCGTGCGTGGCGTGAAATTGATCGTTGAGAATTACATGCCCCCCTAGCTGGGGCGCATGCGTCAGGAGAAAGTACGTGTGCGCCTGCGGATCGGAAGCCAGCCCGCTCACAAGCAGGTCGTGCATCAGCGGGATGAGCGTCCGGTTCAGCGCGCCGGGGTAGACGCGTGTGCTCGCCCACAGATCGCCCTGCTCGAGGGTCGCGAGATCGAACCGCGTGACGATGCCAAAGTTGGAGCCCCCGCCCCCGCGCAGCGCCCAGTACAGATCCCGGTTCTCCCGCGGCGACGCGCTCACCATCTCCCCGGAGGCGAGCACCACCTCGTAGTTGCGCACATTGTCGCACGCCCAGCCCTTGGTGCCGGAGAAGTAGGAGATGCCGCCGCCCAGCGTCAGGCCGCTGACGCCGACGGTCGAGGACCGTCCGCCGACGACGGCCAGGCCCAGCGGGTCGAGTGCTAGCGACACGTTGATCCACCTGTTGCCCGCGCCGACCGAGACGGTCTTGCGGTCGGCGGCGACGCTGATCGTGTTGAGGTTGGCCAGGTCGATGGTCACGCCGTCGGCGATGTTGGAGCCGCCCTCGAAGGCCGTGTGGCCGCCTGCTTTGACGGTGAAGGGCGCGTCCTCGCGGGTCAGGATCTTGACTGCTTTGGCGACATCCTGGGCCGTGTTGGGCGCCACAAAACAAGCCGGGTGGACTTCGGCTTGGCGCGCGGACCAGTAGGTGTTGTGGGTGGCGTAGGCCGGCGAGTTGCGCAGGGCTACGAGGTTTGGCAGGGCTGCGGCGAGTGTTTGACACTGGGAGGGTGTTAGCTAAGGGAGTACATAACCAGAGCTGGTGGGGGTGGGTGGGTTGGGTCGAAAGGCCTTACTTACGACTTTGGTACAATCATAGCTGTGGTCGCGTGTTGCGGCTATGGGGAGTGCCAATGCGAGGAACATCGGCCATGCCAGAAGTCGTGCCATGTTGAGACAGGTGGAATGGATTCTACAACACAGCACACCCCGAGAAGCTTACCTGGACCGATGCTCATGGCGGAGACACGTAGTTTTAAAGACGACTTCTACAACAATGTCTCGGGTGTGTCGCTGTCGATCGCAGGAATCCATCATGTGTAATAATTCGTCATGCAAGGGCCCATGGAAGTGTGCCACAC
This sequence comes from Chaetomiaceae sp. B2702, assembly GCA_023628455.1. Taxonomy (NCBI): domain Eukaryota; kingdom Fungi; phylum Ascomycota; class Sordariomycetes; order Sordariales; family Chaetomiaceae; species Chaetomiaceae sp. B2702. The sequence goes on along the minus strand of JAMAKP010000022.1, from coordinate 199,832 downwards.
CGCTGCAGCCGCAGATGGCCATCGTCGGACCACGTGCGGGGTGCTGGTCCTCGGCGGCTCCGGAAGCTTGTCTTCCATTTGAATCAGCCGTGTAACGTTTCACAGTAGCCACCTACCTGGAACCGCTAGCGGGCGAGTATGTATGTACATACATAGTACAGTCTGTTGTTGTGCTCTGGGTGTGCTTCCAGCGCTGATGAAGGAGAGATCGGCGCCTCCACACACTCCCAGCTGTTTGGCCCTGTTGCTCCAACCGATAGTCAGGCTGCTTCGGCCGATCATCTCCCCGAAGTCAATACGACGCCACCAAAGGCTAGCTCGGCCAGCTATGTAGAAAAGGGCTATCTTGGCTGCACGGGAGCTGCGTGATCCGCGACTAGCGCTGACCGCGTGCAGAGTCCGGAATCCACTAAACAAGTCGAGACGGAGCATCCGGAGCAAGCAAGGGCAGAAGCGGCACGGAAAGGCGCAGTTGTGCATTCTAGAATGGCGTTGGCATACCGGGACCCGGGTTGTCACGCGTCTGTAGGATTCAGATATTATACATACATGATTGTGCTGAGAGCCAATATTCAAGGGGAGGAATCCAACGAATGTAACCACGGCCATCCCGCGACACCGGACTTGAAAGGAACGGGGATCTGAACGACAACGGCCCATTGCTATTCCTGGATTTGCATTTCCAAACTCCTCCGATGCCCATTGCTGCATTGCTGTTGCTGACAGAATTCGGGTTTTTGACCGGCTTCGGAGCTGCCAGAGTTACGTCGAGCTTGGTGATTACTGAGTACATACATACATACAACGATAAGCGCTTACTTGCGCTGTTTCATGTTGGGACCAATGAGGTTGGGTATGTACCGTATATCGAATTGGCTGTTCCCTCCAGCGAGGCCCGGGAATCCGTGGCTCTCGGTGGCGATAACCACCGACGGCGATCCATCCATCGACGACGTAGTTGGCCCCGCTGGAGTCGCTCTGGAGAACTGACGCCTTTATTATCTCCAAGGTGCAACCGCAGGTTGCAGTACGACAAGAGTAAGGCCTTGATGGCCAGCTGGGGATCTTTGGCCTCAGTAAAGCTGAAACCGGACCTCGGATATATCGCGCTCACCTTTGGGTATATTGCAATCAATTATGCTGGCGAAGCGTACCACAACTCCCCCGAGCCTTTCAAGAACCCTTTGCGGCCGAAGATAGCGTGATCGTTCTCAAATGCCGACGACCTCGTAAACCAAGCAGAAACCAGACTATCAATACATAGCCTCAATAGCATACTTTGATAACTGGACTGGACTAGAACAAAGTAGAAAAGAAACAAGAATGAACGGAGAAGAAACCCAGAAGGGAAAAGAAAAAGAAAAGAAAAAGACTTACCAGCCTCTCTTGCTTAATCCCACAGTCATACTAACTCAAACACGATAGCTATCTAGGTACTGTAGTAAACCATCACAATCTCCCGTCAAGCTATCCAGATTTGGAACAGCTTCAGGAGTCACTACATGGTCCTCTGTAGGGGGAGATTGGAATTCGATAACGCAAAAACAAAACATTTACAATGATTGGTAGACAAGTTCGCAACTTTTGGTCGTGTATTGACGCTCTAGCCGTCTATTTCGCCCCCTTCATCCCTCGCACTCTCCATAGTCCGTAAATAATGACCGCCATAGTGAGAATCTGTGACCGGCAGCTACCTATCAAACCATCACTACCACCGCCCTCCCAGCGCAGTACTATAATACCCCTCGACGCCCCTCCCGCCCCGGTTATTCAACATGGCCTCCCGGCGCGTAAGCTGCTCGGTCGCGCCCTCGCCCGCGCGCAAACCCACATTCTGATACTCCCTCAGCGCCGTGACCCCGACCTCCCCCCTCATAAACCGACCCAGCAACTCCAACCACGCCCGCGCCATGCCGCAATCGGGGCTGACGAGCAGCGTCTGCACTGCGTCCCACCACACGCGCCCATGCTCGCCGTGCGGGATCCGCCCGCGCATCAGCCGGCTCAGGATCCACTTCCACTCCCCGTCATCGCGGCTGCAGCCGTGCGTGATCCGCGCATACTGGAACCACTCGGGCCAGAACCCGGCGCTCTCCCAGTCAATGACGGCCGTGACGACGCCGCGGCGCGGGTCGACCATGACATTCCCGAGGTACAAGTCGCAGTGCATGAGCGCCAGCTGGCCGCGGCACGGCGGCATGGTGCGGCGCAGGGCCGAGACGAGGGCCGGCGGGACGCCGCGCCGGACCAGCGCCGGGCGGAACTCGTGGTGGAAGATCTCGTCGCCGTCGCGCCACCGGCCGGACAGGTACGCGCGCCCGGCGTCCGGGGAGGGGACGAAGCAGTTGTTGGGGAGGCGGGTCTGCGACAGGCTCTGCATGCGGTCGGCGCGGAAGCGCGAGAGGCGCGCCATCCAGGCGACGACCTGCTCGGCCAGGTCGAGCTTGGTGGCCGTGCTGAGCCGGGACCAGCAGGCCGCGAGGGTCGGGCTGGCGATGCGCCCCTCGAGCAGATAGTGGAAGCGGCGGTCGGTCGAGAGCCACTCGCCGTAGACGAAGGGGGCCGGGATGGTGGTGTTGTCGGCGATGAACTGGTGCGTGGCGGCTTCGGAGTTGTGCCGCGAGTAGCGCACCTGCTTGAGGATGAAGTCGTCGCGGATCTTGTAGACGGTGCGGTCGCCGTATTGGTGGATTACCGTGGCGCCCTCGAGGGAGAATCCGCGGGGGGGGCTGGTGGGGAGAGTGCTGCCCGACATCGTGGCTGCAGGCAGGGGTAGTAATCAGGGGTACTGTATTGTATGTCGGTAGGTTTGTGTGTGGGTGACACGGTCCGTGAGCCACGGCTTGCTGCGGACGCAGATGCAGGTGTTGGACCGGGACACACACAAAAGCGTCAAGTGTTTTTTAAAGGTTGCTTGTTTTAAATACAGGCAGCAACAACGCACTCATCCATTCAAGGATTCGGGTGTGACAAATGGATCGAATGTTCAGCATGCTGGAGGCCTTTACCCCTTTAATTATCGACCTTAGTAGTAGTCCCTGCCCCTTTACCTCTTAGTCACACAATGGCAGAACAGAACAGGTCAACAAAGCCATTCTTTCCGAATCGTTAACCCTAGGAAATTGGCGAGTCAACATCATGCACGGTGTCCCATTTTCGTCTCCAGAGCCGCGAAGTGGAAAAAGAAAAGAAAGGAAAGAAAAAGAGGAACAGATAATTATACTCACTTCGCCGATGGTCTTCGACATCATGAAGCCGACGCGGTATCTAGCAATGGCTCCACAATGCGATGCTCCGACAGCGTGAATTGGGTTCGAGGTGAGATGGGCGCCAGAGGGCGCGGACCCGGTGATGTCAGGCGAGGTTGCGTCCAGGAGAATCTCGAGAAGTCCGGCTTGTCCTCACATGGTTTTAACCGAGTCCCCTCTTTATTTGCTGGTGGGAGCGGGAAATTGGACGAAGGGATCTCGACGGACCCCTGGGTCAGGCTCAGATGTCTCCCGTAGATGGCCCGGCGGCGAGGGGAAATGTTGGGTGAGGTATGCTCCATCTTGCGAGTCTCGAGCGGCGAAGCCTTGGCGCTGGACAAGTCGGCTGTGCGAGAAAGTAATATGCTGATAATTTATTTGGTAGATTATGATGGTCTCTGGCTGGAACCGGAAACCATTACGGAACACGGACGGACTGCGGTGGTCAGTAGGTCTTTTAAGGGCAGACTACGGGTTCGCCGCGTCGTGGAGTTTGTTTGCCCAAAGCTGATCCTGGTCCCGTTGGCTTTCGGAGTTGCCGTATGCCTGTCTGCCTGTCTGCGCGGGTGAATCATGTTACAAATGCGCCTTTGTCCCAACCGTCAGCTCACGGAAGCAAAAAGATTAATTGGATTTCAGAGCTCCAACTAGAGCCAATCACGGAGGTAGCTGCGATGCCGCTATGCCTATTATGCTTAGACGATTCTTTGTTCGCCTGATTTTGCATGTTTCCGAACAACACAGCTCTCACGTTTCAATTCTCCTCGTCAAGCCAATCCGAACGCCACCGACTGTTTGTTTGCGTCCCCACTAAGACAACACCACGCATCCAACCTGTGATCTCATTTTGTTTACTCCTTTATTTCTCTCTTGTGAAACACGCCTGCATGCAACAGTTAGAGCCTCGATCTATCACATGCCTTCGCCTCCATTATCTACAGTAATTCGTACCTGGGATCTCGGGCATCCACCCGGGCCTGCTTTTGCAAAAGAACTCGCCCTTGGGTGGGATTTTTTCAGGCTCGTCGAGGGACCCCCACATGATGTAGCGGAACTTGTCGGCCGCCGCTTCCTACGGTCCGCACCGCGTCAGTCAAACGCTTCTGCACGCATCGCCATACCTCATCTTATTCACGGAGGCCAGTGAGAAGGGGGCGCATTCAACACACCCCATACTCGCAAATAAAGGCGCCGCAGTTGTCACAAAATTCTCTCGTTACGCCGTTCTCCTGTTTGTGCTTCTTGGGCGTACCGGTCTCGTACTTGAAGGCCTCCAGGGGCACCTTTGCCGTCAGGCCGTAGTTGGTGCCGAACGCGCGCCGGCAGCTGTGGCAGTGGCAGAGCGTTGTACGTGCTGTCTCGGGTGATTCCAGGTCTAGTGAATACTGCAGCCTCTCGCAGACACAGCGTCCTTGCATATGGAGGGCCATGATGGTTTGTCGGCGTTGGCGTTGGCGTTGGAGCTGGCGCTGTAAGTGCTGGAGAGTGGCGGTTGCAAAAGGGCTTTGTTTGCTGGCGAGGGTTGTGCTACGTGGAAATATCGTGCGCAAAAGGAGCATACTCAGGTATCGTCCAGTTTAAAGTGGATTTTACTTTTCAAAGGGAACTGGATGCTTTTTTGGGGGGATTTTGCTGTAATTTGTTCCTGGATCTGGCCCGCGAGTGACGTCAATGATCTCAACTTGCTACTTCTGCTTCATCCTGCTTATACCGAGTGCCAAGGCGAATCGAGCACTCTGAGACACCCCTGATATGAGTAACGTTAAAAACCATTGTATTTCAGCTTTTGTCCGTTCAAGAATATGCTAACAATTTTACACTATAACCGCGAAACTTGGAACTCTACCACCGCTAGATATGTAGCAGGCTCCCTACAAGAACAAGTCGGCCGCGGGCCAAGCGGGAGTGATCTAAGTGGCAATTAGAGATAACTTTCGTCCGGTGAAACATCGGGCGAGCGATGCACACGAGTCTGCTGAGTCAGCAACTGCAGTCGCGCACAGGGCGAAGGTTTTACTTGGCTTTTTCTCGAAGCCTGAGAGCCGCGACGAGGCTTCTTTCGGTGTTCCCGGCTTCAGCATTTGGCACTGTTTTGGGAGGGACCTTCATCTCGCCTGCTCTGTCCCTGGCGAATTGACCAACCAAATTACAGTAACGTTAGCCCCCTCACACGGCCCTTCTGCCCCTCCATCCTCCATTTAAATTTGGCAGCAACTTTTCCTCAAACACGGCTCATGCCTGATTCTATTCGGATTCGCGTTAGACATTCCGTTCCTCGCAAGTATCCGACAGACCCTCCCTATTTACCGCGTTGATCTCATGTGACACAACGGATTGCTGCAAAACAGTCTCTGGGAGATTTCGCCCACTTTCCTCAGCCCCCTAGCGGCTCGAGGTTTCATCGCGACTTTTTGGTTCGGATGGGTCTCTGGGGTCGCATTGTCCACTCTTGCAACATCTCGGTTCTGGTGAGCCGATCAACTGCTCCCCGCCCACTCATAAAAGACACGGGCTAACCCCAACATGGCAGGCCCACGGCCGGATGATCGAGATGCCCTTTGTCCGCAACTGGTTCGGCTGCGATCGCTAGGCCGGGATTCGCCCTGCATTTCCGTTAGCCCCGGCCCCTTGGCTGCTGCTCCGGGCAAGGCGCGAGGCTACAATCTATTTAGACTGCATCGGATTATAGCCATGAACTTGGGTCGTAATCATGCAGGAACCAGACAGCGCCTGCGGAAAATGGGGGCGGGCTAGGAGGGCCTGCACCCGGTCGACGGCAGCCAACCGCCCGTCCCTGCCCAGGCAAAGCGGGACGCGCCTTCTCGATCACCGGCACCCATGAACGGGACGACGCCTAACTGAACCTGGACGCCCACCCGTCATGTTATTAAAGAGCCAGCCCTTCCCGCGATCGGCGCTGGGTGTGCCATCCCGCCCGCCTCTGTCTCTGGTCCCGGTCTTCCCGATCCCGATCCGCAAGTACCGGCAACTCAACCATGAGGGGTGGTGTCTTCAGCTTCTTGTGCGGCGCGCTTCTGCTCGCGCAGGATGCAGCCGCCCAAGAGCCAGGATCAGTCGCCGGCTTCAAAGCCCCGACATGGGTGTTGCGGAGAGACGGACGCTCGAGCTACGCGTGCAAGTGCTATCCAGGCGACTATTGCTGGCCAAACCGTGGCCAATGGCGGAAGCTTAACAATACCGTCGGTGGGAATCTCCAGGTCAACATCCCCCCCGGAGCGCCATGCTACAACAACTTCAAGGGGCCGCTGGGAGACGTGAAGACGTACAACAAGGCCGAGTGCGACAAGGTGACCTCGAACTGGTACAACGAGCAGTTCCAGTAAGTCCGACCCAGCGTCTCCGGTGCCTGAACGCGCGGCGCTGAACAACTCTTAGAATTGAGTTGCCCGCAGCCGGCCTCTGGACCTACTTCACCAACGACACCTGCCGCCCGACGACGAACCCGTCCGATACCTGCACCCTGGGCTACTACCCGGTGCTCGTCATCAAGGCCAAGACGGTGGCGCATATCCAGGCCGGTATCAACTTTGCCCGGGAAAAGAACCTACGTCTAGTTATTCGCAACACAGGGCACGACTTCCTCGGTCGCAGCGTTGGCTGGGGTTCTCTCGTCATCAACACCCACGGCTTGCAGGACATCAAGTTCAAGAACCAGTGGCGCGGCGCCTGCGACTACAATGGTTCCGCCGTGACCGTCGGCGCTGGTGTCCAAGCATTCCAGGTCTTGAAGCAGGCCAACGCCATGAACCCGCCTAAGATCATGGTTACCGGAGAGTGCGCGGTAAAGCAGCAATGGGATTTCCATTTCCTCGTGTCAAAACTAACGCGTGGCTACAGACTGTCGGCGTTGCGGGCGGTCTTGTCCAGGGCGGTGGCCACGGTCCCCTGACCAATTTCTACGGCTTCCTCGCCGACACGGCGCTCGAGTTCAAGGTTATCACTGCTGATGGTGTGCTGAAGACAGCCAACGCCAAGACCAACTCGGATCTCTTCTGGGCTCTTCGCGGCGGTGGCCCGTCTGCGTTTGGGGTCATCGTGGAGGCGACCTACAAGACGTTCGACGACAAGCCGAGTGCGGGCATAAACCTGGATATCGACACGAGCCACACGACCAACGCGACACTGTTCTGGGAAGCCGTGCGCATCTTCCACGGCTACAGCACCCACTTCGTCGATAACGGCCTCTACGTCTACTACGAGCTGGGCACTGCGGGTCAGAACCTGCACGTGCACCCCTTTGTCGGCATCGGCAAGACGACTGCCGAGTTGAAGGCCGTGCTTAAGCCTATGTTCGACGACTTTGCGAAGATTGGCATCCGCTACACCACCAGCGATGCCTCCTTCTCGACTTTTTATGATTTATACAATGCCATGTTCGAGACTGAAGCGGCCGGCAACTCGGCCCTTACTGGGGGCTGGACCATCGGCCGGAAGGACGTCGAGGAGAACCACCCCGCCATCATCACCGCTTTTCAGACCGTCGTTAGCGCCGGCTCGTTTATGGTCGGCCACATGTGGAGCGCCGGCCACGGCCTGCCAAGGAAGGAATGGGGCAACAGCGCCGTCAACCCGCGGTTCCGCAATGTAGTTGACAAGCTCATCACCATTGTCCCTGTGGGCGGCAACGCGCCCCTTGCGGACAAGGCAGCTGCGCAGCACAAGTTGACGTATGTGGTTGATGCAGCGCTGAGAAATGCCGCACCCAACGGGTGCGCTTATGTCAACGAGGTGAGTTGTCTCTCGATACAGTATGGCAAATTGGTACTAAACTGGTCACAGGCCGATCCTTATGAGCCCAACTGGCAGGAGGCTTTCTGGGGTGATAACTACGCTGCCTTGCTCAAGATCAGGCAGAAGTATGACCCTGATGGAGTCTTTTACGCGGTCTCTACTCCGGGCACGGAGAAGTGGGAGCAGATTGAGACAGGCACCAGGCTCTGCCTGAAGCTTTGAGCGTGGGTCGGAATGTATGGTCCAACACCGAAAGTCGTGGTGCGGATCGATTTCGAGGATTTGTAACGAGCAAGAAGTTTGATTTCCTCAATCTTGACCGTGTTGACTTTCCCTCGGGTTATTTCACCATCACCTACTTCCCGAAGCAGGGCTCAAAGCCAGGCCACAATACGTACGAGCTTTACCAGCAAGAGTTCGATCCAAGACAACAATGGCTTGATGATGACATGATCTCACGCGTCCGTGCCCACCAATAATTTCCGAGATCCGGAGGATTTAGCCATCTCGCTAGCGTCTGGTGCATTGCATTAGCGCCGGCGTATGCACACTATGTTCCTTCTCCGCTGCCAACCTCCTTGCTCTTAAAGATATCTCCATGATCATCTTACAAGCCAACGCTAGACGTCATCTAATGCCGAAAGCGTGAGCTAGTGGGACTTGCTGTCACACCGACTGACGGCGAGCCCCGTGCGAGCCTTTTCTCTAGGTCGATGAGCGTTGCATGTTTACGGCTGTTTGTGCCACGTCATGTTTCCGTACATTCTCCGGCCTATTGTAACCCTGACAGGTCACCGAAACCATGTTCCATCATTGATTGTAGACCTTTTGTGTCATTGTAGAAACCCGCGTGCGTGAACGAGCTGCGTATTAAATCCAAACTCTCAGTGAGTTGCGAGGAGAGTTCTTCGGACGCGGGTAACCTGGTACAAACTAAATAATTATAATCACACGTGCTCCAACGCAACTCCGCCGACCATTACTGTGTACGTATAATATAGCAAGAGGTTGAAAAGGAGGGAGTTGCGAGACTATGTACTGTCCACCTTGTGTATTATGTGACGGAGCTATAGATTCCTAATCACGGTATTGGCATTGATCGTGCTCGCTTTCGCTGCTTCTTCAGCTTCCTAGAGCAAACTGCCCCTTATCCATAGTTTTAGGCTGATCCACATACTTCATTTTAGAGATCAATACCAAGATTGATAACTGGCCAAGTCCCACGTATCACTCACCCATAGCAACTATCCGTCGAGCATTGGACGGCCGTTAAATTTTAATCTCCTTCGAAGAGGTGTGTTTATGGGAGTGAGCCGGCCACCGCCCTCCTGTCCTACCGTTCACCATACGCAACGTCATCCATGATCTGGCTGCCTGGTACGACTGAGGAGCTGGGGGCCTCCCTTTTGTGGCGTTGTACGTACCAGGTACGGAGCATTTCGCACACATACTCCGTCGTCATCGAGACAAACGTCCAGTCGGACTGTTGGGTCTTGCGTGGTTGGACGCAAACTACGAAATCATCCGAAACCGGTCCCTGAGAATGCTGCGTAAAGTTGACCTGTTTTGTATCATGGAGATCAGGAGGTGAACCCAAGTGAGGCCGTGACTATGGGTTTCCTACCGCTGAAGGCCCAGGTACAGTACCAGTACTTATGTAGGGACGACAAGATCTTTTAGAAGCCGATTACTACCGTACTCCCTAGGTAAGCGGAGTGCACCCTCCGCAGGGATCCATACCGATCCAGCACAGTTTCTACTTCCCCGCAGGTTGCTTACTCAGGTCAACACATAAAAGACAACTGTAACCCCCTGGGGTGTCAGCATTACAGGGTTTACGGGGACGGTACGATGCACTTGGCATTCTAGAGATGGCATTGCACCCCAGAAAGGAAAATTCCATGCAGCGTGTGTAGCACTCGGGTGATTAATGCCGTAGTATTCTCCATGAGAAAATGGTTACAAATCCGCGTGGTAAGCGGCTGGTAATACGACATCAACAAGAACCTTGGTTACTTGATGATGACATGAGCGAGGGCTGAGGGAGGGTGATAGTCCCGGTTATAAAACGAGCATTGAACCATGCCAGCGTGGACTCAGGAATGGCCACGACCTCCGTCAACCGGCAACGGGAACTTGGATTCACCATGTCGCGCACTCGAGGTGTCAAGTCCGCTCTGGCAGCTTGCCTGCTTCAACTTGGCGTTGTCATCACAGCGAGCCCAGTCCAGGGCCACGATGTTGCTCGACGGGGTCACACCTCGACCACAACCACAACGGTCTGGATAGCCCCCGCTACAGTCACGGTCAATCCCCTAGACCCTACCATCACGAGGGAAGCCGGGTGGACGACGACTGTTGGCCCGCCGCCCTTCACTAGCACAATAACCTCATCATGTGTCACATACGATTTTCGCTATCCGCCCGAGACCCACGAGCCTGTGGTGGTAACGGAAACCATCACGGCTCGAAGTACGGTCACCGTGACGGACACCAAGAGACCTCCTGTTACGCAGTTTTCCTTCCATACGCCGACCGTCACCGCCACAACACCACTGGGCACACTGGTCTCCTACCACTGCCTCAACACGCTGGTGGTGCAGTACCATGACTGGGAATACTTGACCTGGACGTGGTCCATCTGGGATCACACTAGCATTGTCACGGGCGCTTGCCTGACGTCTTCCACGCGCTCCACCACCATCCCCGGCGTTACTCTGCCGACCCCGGGGCGGACTCTAGAAGACTGGGAATACTTTAGCACCGCCAACATTGCGACGAAAAACACCGTGGCAATAGCCACGGACATCACTGCCCAGATCCCGGGGACCACCACCAGAACCATCTGCAGCAACAACCCCACCGTGACAACCACCACAACCATCACCATCACGCGCCAGCCGACCACCACGACGGTTTACACGGCGGATCCAGCAGAATGCACCAGAAGGGCTGTCAAGGCTCGACAGGAGGGGGCAGGTGGCACGCCGGTCGAGGTCCACACGGTCGTGTACACAACCGTGACGGTGATCAATAACACGGCCATGACCTTGACGGGTACGGCGGTGGTGGATGTGAATACGCAGACGTTCTCCAGCACGCGCATCGCGTACACTACAACCACTGGCACGGGGGTTGCTACGTATACCTCGTGGGTTTGCTCGCTGCCGACTGGCCACTGAGGGTAATTCGATCAGAACATAGCGTCTACGTAGGTCGTGGCAACGCGAGCGTTCATCAAATAAAATAAAATAAAAAAAACCCTGACATTCTCCAGCGTTACATATCTCAAGAACCCCACACGATTCCATCTTCACCATCTCTTGTCCAATCAACCCTTTACTCGCCCCTCTTCGCATCCCTAATCATAGAGCACTCGACATACTCCCCGTCCAAGTACACCAGCCTCTCCACAACCCGAAACCCAACCCTCTCAAACCAGCCCCTTCCCCTCCGGCGACGCCTCCAAGTACGCCTCACACCGGTCCGCATCCACCTTCTCCACGCCCCCTTTTCCCCTTCACCTCCCGCCCGGTGCAGAGTGCAGACCAACTCCAAATACCAACGCTCCCTGCCGCGCATGAACTGAACCGCGCATGCCGCTCGTTCTGCTCCCTCAGAAAACCGCCTCGCCAGCTCCGTAGTCCTCCACCAAGCCCCTCCATTCCCATTCCCATTCCCGTCCCCCCGCCCCCCCCCCCCTTTTCCGCCTCCCCGACCCCGCCGCCCAAAAATCTCCGGCGTGTCCGCCCCCCTCGGTCGGCGACATGCACCCATTTAGGCAAAGCCCACTAGCGCGGGAGGCAACTGGGAGGCGTCCTCGGCGACGATAAGGTGCGCGTGGGGTGCGGCGCGGGCGACCGCGGCCCAGAAGGCGAGGGAGATGTCCTTGGAGGCTTGGGAGATGCGCTGGATGAGGGGACTGGGGGAGAAGGCTTCGTGGGCGATTGCGGCGCAGGCGGGGATGTCGGTTTGTGTGGCGCGGTGGAGGGTTATCGGGACGGTCAGTTTGTTGGGTTGATGGAAGGATTTGGATGGGGGTGGTGGTAGTGGTGGTTTGGCGGGCGGAAATGGGAGATTGGGAGTGGGCTTGGAGAGATAGGTTTTGAAGTTTGGTGCGTCATGAACTGAAAATAGGACTTGAAGCAGAGGTGGGCTTATATATGGAAGAGGATGTATCAAAAACGGTGTATCAGCATTGCCGTCTCGGACTCTATCTTTTGAGATCCGCGGACCGCGAGCCGGGACGGTCGCGCCACCAAAGGCCCGGAACCCGGCCCACTGAAGTTGGAATTGCCATGTCTACGCTGGAATGCCACCTAGTCTTGCCAGTAGCCTGTTGCAGTACGTGTCCGAGTGGGAGTTGCGGCGCGATAACATCCCCGGGCCGCGGGCACAGCGAGGCCCTACGCTAGAACCCGGGCCGCGCGTAGTCGGGCGTAATGTAGGTAGACTAGCAACTATCATTGCCCCTGGGCATTCCATTCCCCCATTTCTGTCGATCAAGGTTCGCATTAGCCCACACTGCCTACCGTCCCATTGACGAAGGACTCGGTCAGCGGGTGGTTCTGAAATGCATTCTGGACTTGGAAAGCGGCCTAGCTGGATCTACACTGTGCAGACATTCACTGAATCTAGTTACGCTTCCATCAATACCTTCATGGGACCTTTTCCGAAGGGGCTGGGTCAGACGATTCATCACAGTAATCCGTCTACGCCATGTTGATGAAAGCAAAACCATTGCTATATGCTAAGCGACAGTAGACGACCGACCGTATAGTTGCATTGTACCTATATATATGTATCTATATATAAGATAGTGGAACCCCGCCCAGATAGAACGAAGGGTAGGCAACTCTTTGGGCGACTCTTGGCACCACAATGGGCTCAATTCCACCAGAGACCCTGCGCCCGAGCGCAGAGACACCCAATCAACGCCCATCGGCAGTCAAGAACCCCTCAATCTCGCCGGGCTTCAGGTCCTTCAGCCCGGGGTTCGTGACGGTTCCGATAAGCAGACGGGGCCTCCAAAGGAGGAGGCCGCCACTGCTAGTGATATTGGACCATGCCCAGCGGGTGACGCCGGCGGCGCCCAGAAACACGCCCGGCTGGCGCTGGCCATCGACATAGTGGGCGTAGGGCTCGGGCATGAGGCCGAACCCGTCAAAGACGAGCGTGTTCTCCTGGTCCGTGTTGATGCGCACCGGATGCGCCTTGGAGTCCATGACCGTCAGGCCGTCCTCGTCCTGGCACGAAATGCGCTGCTGCGCGCGGCCCGTGTCGTTGAAGACGGCGAGCTGGTTCTGTCAGTATTCCACACTAATTATACACATGGTTAGAGGGAATACTGGGAGGGTACTCACCGTCCACCACGGGAGCGTCCCCCGCATTGTGCCGACCACGCTCGAGAAACCCCCATCAAGTGTGTCGAGGTATGTGCCGGTACCCGCTGGACGGAACCGAACGAACGGGTGCATCGAGTTGCCCGTGGTGCTTGACTGTAGGGATCCGGCAAAGGGGTAGCAGATGCCGGCGAGAAGCCTGGCCTCGACGTTGGCGGCGGCCAACGCGGTGCCCAGCAGACTCAAAGATGCCAGCCCGGCGCTGGCAATGTTGCGGAGAGAAACCATGGCTGCGGAACGAGCGAAGCAGGTGCGAATCAGCCCCTGAATTTTTAGCGAGTGATGGTGAGGCAAAATGAATGCGCCTGGCAGGACCGTCCCGCCCGCTTTATATACAGCAGGTAGAACCGTGCATGGTTATAGAAGGAGTATCCGCGTATTAAACATAGCATGTCTGATAATATCCGCCCCCAATATCAATGTCGGAGCGGCATTACGATTGGACTGGAATACGAGCGACCGCGCCCCCTGAGAACATACTCCTGAGGTAAATCGCGCCAGGCACACCCGAGGACGTGTTCGCAGACACGTTGATGCTGCCTTCTAGGCTCCTTCGGTGTAACGCAGCGTGAGTGCGGCTACTACTCAAAGCAGTTAGGCCGGCAGCACAAGTCCCGCCAAGCGTTGTATTGTGCCCAAACGTTCGGCGCTTGACTCAAGCGGCCTGCTCCTTCGGCGCCAACGGCCAGGTCGAGTGTAACCAACAGTAGTATTCCCGGGTACCCGGCGCTATATCGGTGGGAAAAGGGGTTTTTTGTTGTTGCACATGATATAGCAACAGTCCGTCGTCCTTGGCAACAGTATTCGCTATCTTGTTCAATGTCTCCCAGTTTGAGGCGCAGGTGCCTATATTATATACAAGGTTCAAAAAACCTATAGGGGAAAAAAAACTCTCTTCGAAAATCGCACCACACTAATTCAAGTTAACATCAATCAGTGACAATCCGGCCTCAAAAAGCCGAGGCGGCACCGACCAAGCGGTGTGGGCTCGTGGGGCTGGTGGTGGGCTGTGCAGCCCGGAACCCGGAACTCTGCTAGACAAGCTCCACTACAAGGTATGCACATACAAACGTACCCTAGTCGACCTACCCTAGACCAGCCCCCAACCTACCTCTACTATAGAGGCCGCCAGCTAGCCAGTCCCGGCCTAAACACGCGCCTGGCTACTGTACGGTCTAACCTAGGCAGGTAATAGGAGTCGAGCAAGCTCACGCGGCGTGGAGTGGCTACTGGTAGAGATTTGGGCCTCGACATTCTTCATCGTATGCTTTCTCACTCAGAGAGTCGCCCAGTATCACCAGTCTGCCCATACAGATAACACCACGTCTATATCCCTCCCTTCTAATACCCGTTCCAATAGAAGCCATGCGCACGTGCCAGCACCACAACCGGGGAGGTATCATACCTACTGTACATCATACCGAACCATAACAGAAATGTCAAGATCAGAAACGAGATCCACCCCGGCGCATACCGCGATCACCTAGCACCACACATTAGCCCAACCACACACAACAACCCAAATCACCGTCTCGGCCTCTTCCGGCTCCGTTCCTCACCCTTATTTCCAGAATCCTCTTGCGTCTGACTCTGCCGGCCGCGCCCCTCCGCCTTGGGTCCCCCAGCACCGCCCCTTCCGCCACCCCTCCCAACCCTCGACCCTCCTCTAGCAGCAGGCCTCTCTCCGTCAAACCGTGCATCGCCATTCCCGGCAAGGCCGTCCTGCACAGGCGCCTTGGGCGGCCTATCTCCTCTCGGGGCCCCTCTTCCTCCCCTGCCCCTCCCCGCAGTCTCCGACCTGGGCGCCCTGGGCGTCCCCGATATCTGGCCCCTGCCCTCCACGACCAACCCTGGCACGCCCTTGAGGCCCATCTTGCCCACCATTTGAGGGCTGAGGGCGGGGATGTCGTCACACCCAAACGCCCCCGCGAAGCGGTTGGCCAGGTCGACGACGCCAGTGGAGCTGAGGCTGTAGCGCCTCATGAGCGACTTGATGAAGCCCAGGTTTCCGATGTAGGCTTGTTCTTTAGTCTGTAGCGGCACCTTGGCCAGCGCCGCTTGGATGATGTCTGCGGAGGGGTAGGCGGATGCTTTGGGGTGCGTGCTGCGGGAGTGAGTCAGTAGGGTGTTGAGAACGGGGATGGGATAGATACACGGTTGACTCACAAAGGTCCCTCGTTTTTGATGGGAAAGTCTGGGTTGCTCTGCACAAACCACATTTCCTCGGGAGCAAGAATCATGACGGCCTCGCCAACCTTGCCCGCGCGCCCGGTCCTGCCGACGCGGTGCACGTACTGGTCCTTCTCGCTCGGCACGCCAATCTGTATGACGAGGTTGATGTCGGGAAAGTCCATGCCGCGCCCAACTACGTCTGACGCGAACAATAGTCCGCGATCCGTCTCCTTGAATTCTTCGACTGTCCGCGTCCGCTGTGCCTGCGACATGCGCGACTGCATCTGGAACACGGGCAACTTGGGCGGGGCGGCGCCGCCCGTGTGGCCGAAAATGTGGTACATCAGGCCCGCGTGCCGGGCTGTCGGACAGAAAATGACCGCCTTGAGTGCCGGGTTGTCTGCTTTGGCGCAGGACAGTACCGAGTGTAGCGTCGGGAGGACCTCGTTAACCGATGCGACGGGATACACGGCCTGGGGGACAGTCTCCACTGTGGGTGCCTCGTTCACGTCAATGGTCGAGAGGCGCACGTGGTTCTTGTCGAGCACCATGGGCAGCATCTTCTGGATCTCGGGCGGCACCGTCGCGCTAAAGCACATACCCTGCCAGCCAGCCCGGGCCTTGGGCGGGATCTGCTCCAAAATCTGCCGCAGGGCGGGCGCAAACCCAGCGTCGAGCATGCGGTCCGCCTCGTCGAGCACTACACAGCGGATCTTGCTGAGCTTTTGGCGCGCTGCGTCCTCGGTGAGATAGTCAATCAGCCGACCGGGGGTAGCGACCAGGATGGTGGGCTTTTTCTTCAGGAACTTGTCCATGTGCGCCTTTCTCTTGCTTCCGCCGACTGCGATGTGGCATTCCAGCGGTGGGTTGCAGGCGCTGGTCAACTTGTCGCATTCGTCGAGGATCTGCTGCGCCAGCTCGCGCGTGGGAGCCAGCACCAACAGACCGACGCATGACCGGTCCAAGTCCTTGGTCTCGAGCAGGGTCTGTAGCGCTGGGAGCAGGAAGGCGAGAGTCTTGCCGGTGCCAGTCTTGGCCTGTACGAGACAGTCCTGGGTGAAGGTGGGCAACTGGAGGACTTTTTCCTGCACCGGCGTCATGTGTGTGAAGCCATGAATCTCGAGTGCCTGAAGCAGCTGCGGTTTCAGCCTACCCGCCAACTGCGCGTAGGCAACACGGCCAGCAGTCTTGTCGTCTGTCATGGTAATCGTGGCCAGTGTGCGAGCCAGAACCGTGTTGGAAAGATTGCGGGAATGAATCGAAAAGTTGATTGCCGTCCGGAAGACGCGGCCAAGAGCAAGCATCAAAGCGGCAGACTTTCTTTTAAATGAGCGCCGGAAAATACTGACGCGGGTTGGTCGGGTGTGTATTCAAAGTGAAAGGTGAAAGAAAGGAAGGATGGGGCGACTGAAACTTCCATCGAAATTTCGACCCAAAGAGGTGCTGCACAGCCGGGGTCCCCTGCCGCAGTGTCGATTGGCCCCCAATTGGCAAGTGGGGCAGCCTTTGGCTCGCGGATCAAGCCGTCCAGGAGCAACTCCCTTCGGCTTCATTGTCTTGGCAACAAACGCCCGTAAAAACAAAGACGTCGCAGTGCGAGATTCGGCACATTCATGTTTTACCACTTCAACATCTGTCCAAGTAAATAGCGCTATACTCAGTCTCAAACCCAACCGAACAGATTTGCCTTAACCTTTGTGATATTGGCAGACAGGCAACGGAACGAGTTAACTCAGTCGAGCGTATTACTACTATTCTCTTACATACGACTCCCAAGTACCCACATACCGAGATGTCCATCTTTGCCTTATAGACATAGATAAGTATGGTGAAGCGATGGGCATGGCGCGTGTGCATCTCGCTGTCCTGATATTCCCTTCGAGGATCCCAGAAACAAAAGTCACCTAATGGAACTCCCCAATCCTCGGCCCAAAGTACTCCCCGTCCGGCAACACCTTCAGCACGCAGTCGCCGCTTCCATCACAACCCTCATTGATGACCGAGTTGCCCCACCAGTTTAGTTCGATTTCGGAGATCTGCAGTGCAAAGAAGATGACAATGCCGCTGAGGGCAACGGCACATGAAAAAGCGGCCGATGTGACAAAGTTGTACTTTCGACACGTAAGTTCCTTACTTTCTTTCTTGGACCATAACACACCAGAGAGGGGAACGTACCTTAGACCAAAGCCCCAAATACCGCTTTTTCAGATACAGCCACGAAAAGGCCGCCACGGGTACCGCCGGCCAGATGTAGATGAGGTTATACGGCGCCCATGCCAGCGCGCCATTCATCATGACGACGGGATGCGCATTCCGGACGATGGCATTCTTGGGCCACTTCTTGCTCAGCAGGTAGAAACAAACAACCAGGAGGATACCGAAGGGAAAGCCAATAAGTGTGACGGCATACTGTCCACCCGCACCCCAGATCTTGCGCGGGCCAACGGTGCCCCAAAAAACAGCCGCCGTGAAAAAGGTGTTGGGTCCTGGGCAGCTGAATCGAAACGGCGCGTGGCGGGTGCAGATGTTCTCGATGTGGACCTGATACTGTAGGACGCCGATGCTAATGAACGTTGAGACCAATGTAGGCACCATCTGTGCCCAAAAGGTGAACCGTGGCGGGATCTTGAGGTAGTGCGCCAGCTTCAGGTCTGTGCTGAACGACAAAGCGTGGGCACAGGTGACGTAGCCATACGACTTGAAGAAGCACATGGCGATGGCGTTGCCCTCAACCCACACGCCGCCAATAAACTCGGCCAATACGTTGAGAGTGACCTGAACGCCCGTCATGGCGAGGATAATGCCCACGGGGATGACAAAGACGAGGCAGAGGGCAATTCCGTACAGCACCACAAACGGCGTCGTGTTGGTTGGCCACATCGCAATGCCAACCATGCCGAGCGTGATGGCGATAGCGAGACAAATCATGTACCACCACTCAGGCACCTCCGGATAGACGCGCATCAGCCGGTTGTGCACGTCAAGCATGTTGACATCCTCGTCGGATTCAGTCTCCCTACTCGAGCCTCCTAACCTGCTGAGACTCGTCCGCCACGACTTCAAGCTCCGCCAGACGTCGCGAAGCCCGAGCATGATTTCGTGTCGGTGGTAGAGTGCGCCGTAGGTCACTGTCGCCGAGTATACGCCAAAGAAGAACATGTATACCACGATGTTGCCGGCGGACAAAAACGGCGGCGAGTAGGCTTCGTACTTTGCGCCGTCGAAGATGCCATTCTCATCGATGATTGAGCTGACATTGTACGGCTGGCCGAAGTGGTCGAAGGGCCTATTTGAGTTGATGGGAATGTAGGCTGTGTTGAAGGTGTTGGTGTAGTAGAACGCGATGATGATGAACATGGAGAAGAAGGTCCCGAGGAAAAAGTTGAACGTCGAAAAGAAAGGCACCATTAGAGGGTCGAGGTTCCACGTCAGGACATTCCAGTCAAAACTCGAAAACGGATTCAGGCCAAGGCCTGTCGAACTACCCGTGATGGTGGCAAGATTCGCATTGTTGGGCGCGATCCATGACATCCAGCTGAAAAAGCTCAACGCCGCAAAGATGTAATTGGGGAACCAAAAGTAGACGAACATAAGACTGAAAGCCCACGCGAAGTACTTGAGCCGGGGCATCCTCCAGGTGGACTTAAAAGGTCCTACAACTGTTGCCGTTTCGGTCGACGCGTCATGGAAGGCCGAGTTGAGAGCAATTGTGACCAACGAGGATGGCCACACGCAGAAAGCAGGATACACGAGAAATCGACGGCAGATCCCGGCAATGCCGTAGCCAATGAAGTTGGTCGAGAGCGCAATCAGGGTTTGGTAGCCGACACTTATGGCCCATGGTTGATTAAAGTATTGCGGCAACACCTGGATCCAGACAATGTAGTTCGTGTAGGGGGTGCTCTTCGCCACATTAGACATGATGGTAATCAACATATGCTCCTTTTTGTTGAAGGGACCTGGGTTGAGACTGTGGCGGACGCCGAACAAGGTGAATCCAACGTCCGGCAGCACACGTTCGAAGAGTTTGCCAACCGGATAGGCGAGAAGCTGTGGGACGGTAGCAATGACATAGATGCTGGGAAGGCGCACATCGAAGAAAGAGTTCACGAAGGAAATGCAGCAGGCAAAAAAGATGCCAATAACCCAGGCTCGGATGGTTGATACGGGCATTGACGGATCGTCATGATTGTCGACAACGGAGCGGACCTCGGCATAGGGTGAGTTGTTCGTAATCAGGGCAGCTTGGATCTTCATCTCTTCGATGAGGTGCATGTGTTTCTCGGGATTGTTGAAGACTTCCTCGCTCTCTGGTCCTCATTTAGTTCCAGCCACCAAAAAAAAAGCACGGGGCTGGGTAACAAACGGAGGAAGTCCTCAATCTTCTGGATAATTTGGATGGGAAAGTTGGGATCACGACAATGCTGTTTATGAACCTGTGCCATCAACTGGACGGTAATGAAGGACGGTTAGCGCGCAGCATGAACCCACCAGACTCCATATCACATACGCGCTTTGTGTCATCCAGCGTGAATCTTTCCGCAATCTCCTTCGCTTCGATCAAGTCGGCCTCGGTGACGTTGAGGGCTTGGACGGTTTCGCGCAGCTCTGCCGGCAGACTCTCACCTCGACCCGACGGCTTGGTGTTCGACAGTTAGTGTCCGCCGCCATTCTAGTCAGCGCAAAAGCCGCATTGCACGCGGCTTAAGTGATTGTAGCATCGACATACCGCAAGTTTAACCCCACCGCCATCCGAGTCACTGGCGGTAACCGTCGCGGTCTTCTCCACGTCCGGCTTTTCGGTTATGCCAGACATGTTTGGCAGCAATGATGTTCCAATCAATGAGGCATAAATGCCTGGACGCCAAAAAAAAGCTGGGTTGAGACGGGCACACCCAAGTCGTCAAATGGCCAGGCCACCAAGTATTTAGTAGTAAACGCAAGCGGAGAAAGGGAGGAAGGCCCGGGTGGTGGGGGTATGGACAAATGCGCTCTGCAACCTGAGATTCTCTGGAGAACTAAAGACAGAAGATTGGAAGTCACATGCGGACGAGTGACTTGCAGGCTGCGCGCACAGAACACTAAAGAGGCAGGTTTTGGGGCAAATCCCAGAGCTGTACGGCAGTCGCGGGCCCAATTAGGCGACAAACCTGATATTGCTCCTGCCGGCGAGAACGGCAACCGGCCACACGATCTCGCTCCTTCCTGATGCGACCTACCTACCATGGGGTTGATGTAAAGTACCCACCCAAAAGTACTCCGTAGTGTGATGAGAGAATTCTTACTGGAGTAGCCTATTGAAGTGTGGCCTAGCGGATTTCTATTTCACCCTCTGAGTGCCGGTTGTGCCAGCCCCGGGACATCACCTGAAGTATGGAAAATACCGAGGTCGGACAAAGCACCTTAATCCAGGCTCGGTTTGTTTCACCTCATATGGCATGTGGTCCACTTTATGACGGTTACGCTGGAGCCCCTGTTCGAGCGCTTTTCTCCGAGAATTGCTCCAGGCCGGTGGAGGTGAAAGCGGTGCCAACTACTTGCTGGGTAGCTTGGGCCGAGAGTCTCTTGCCGTGAAGCTAAATGCCCATTTCATCCCCTTATCACGCAAAACCCCTTGATACCATGCCGCATGCCGCCTAACGGCTATGGAGGGGCGGGCGCGGAGCAGAAGCCGGAACCAGACTCTCCTGCAGAAGGCCCCGTTGGATCCTGCCCGCCCCAGTGGTAGCGCCGATCAGGCGGGATTCTCTGACGAAAAAATATGCATGTTGTGCTTTAGCCTGGCCGAGTGATTTTCCGGCATGCTCAACCGCTGTTGCCAAGAAAAATGCGCCACCAATTGCTTAGGCCTGTTTTGCCCTAATAAGGCAGCTACCGTTTTGCGGAGGGGTTAAGTCGCACGGATCGTTGCGGAACCTTACGGCCGGGAGGCGGGAAGGATGAATAGGGTTGCGGTTTGCCGCTTAAAGCGGCCGGAGAAGGTGGTAATGCCGGCCAATCACAGCATCAGAGACTCGACTAGAACTATTTCATTGTGAGTCCTTGAATCCTCAGTAATGGCTCGAGCTTGTGAATTCCAATCTCGAGATGATACTTTGGACGGATACGTCGTTTCTTAAAACTGGCCGTGGGCAAGGGTCTCAGTTGTGGCGCCGGCCGCAGTAGTGTCTGGGTTTCAATATCGTGGTCTCTGATGTTGATCGAATCCACCAACCAGGGCAGCTCATCTGGAGGAGTATATGAAAATGTAGTGAAACCCGCTGCCGTCGTCCTTCTCTGGCCTTGGCAGTGACACCTCGGCTGCATTTTCAGTTCACGGTGACCCGATAACCTTATTCCTCACCCGGTCACCTTCCTGATCACGTCAAGCCCGAAGTGTATCTGAGACCTGCAGACAGCAGGGTCTTTAGGTCGCTTATGATGAGCCTAAATATCCAGGTTTTTTCGGGATGGTGTCGTGGCTTCAAGTTGCAAGATGTGATGCGGGGTGCAGTTCGTTCCTTCGCAGTTTCCCGTGTCTGTAGGGCCGTGGTGGGCTTGGATTGCACCCACGCGCGGTCTTATTACGTGCTGCTTTGCTGCGTTGAATGAGCGGCGCCAACAAATGGCTGGCGGGCAGCTCGCTCGATGAATTACGGCCGGCAGGTGGTGGGGGAGGGGGGGGGGGTTTAATTCCCTCATGACTATTCCGAGCACGCGTGATTGGCCAGCTAAAATGCCGATGTTTTGTTATCTCAGTTGCGCAGGATTCTTCGTCTCTTGGGCTTCCATTCCGTCTGCAATCCAAGGCAATCGGGTGCAGCATTTTTTACGCTCTTGTCGTGCCGATATACTGATGGGGGAGGACGCTAAACGCGAGGGCTCCCGGATCAACTGATGACGTCTTCTGCACTCCACAAAGTTCAGAGAGGTTGCTACAATCGGAGAAGAAACCAGAGAAGTATGATATTAGAAAGAGGAACCGGGAAAAATAAGAGTCGGGACTCGGAGAAAGCCCAGATGTACTTGCAGGGCCACTCCTATGGCTTGACATCTTGGCTGCCTCTCGAGCCGATTAATTGCCAGGCTGCCGTGAGAGACCAGCACTTCAAGTTGCTGCCCGTCGATGATTTGCTCTAATACATTCGGAATTAGATCATGGTTAAACGCGCACATGGTGGAGCTGGCAAGCTGCCTGGTCAAACTCGGCCACCAGCCATCACGGTGTGTAATTAGCACCAATAAGGACTGAAAAAAGAGAGCGACACAATTGCATAAAGGAAAAAGAAAAAATCAATTGAAAGTTCACGGGAGTTGGCGGCATGAATAGAATAGTTCTGCGTAGCAGATGGGACTGAGTCGACGTGTGTTCGCTCATTGAATCCCCAACAAAGGTCGTCAAGTGTAGAACGCCGGATCCGGGACGACTCGAGGCACTAGGGCGACCGCCTTTGCCTAGGGCTTTGTTTCCGCCCAAATTTTAAAACAAGACACGCAATGGAATTGATACAATCGATAAACCTTCTCTCGTTGTGCTGTGCGCTTGAGAAACGTTGGGACCATCTTTTTGCACCCTGGACCACAAGCATCGGCGAGAACGCTCAACGCACGCTGAACTGAAATACAGCCACGTACATTGACATGGCTGCTCGTCGTGTCTCTCCACGATACCTCGATGGCTTTGGTGGGGACCCAACCCCCCGGGCCACCCAAGTGCTCACACTGCCCAGCCACAGAGACTTCACAACACCAGTTTTGGACAGTGACCTGTGGGACGCGACGGATGACGTGATCGACAAACCAATGGGGTCCCTCGACGAGGCATCCTTTGCTCTCGGGGTCCTTTACGAGAGGGTTGCTCATCCGACTCTTGATGATCTGGACAACGTGGCCAACGATACAAGGCTGGACGCCTGGAAATGTTGTCACAACGGCCTCGGTACGGCGCGGGCGGCCGACTGGCTGGAGAGCGAGGAGATCTATCATCTTACTGAACGGCTGATGACATGGATCCAAGACCAGCCGGCCGCGCGCCTGGGTCCCCGCGACTCAAGGAACTGGTGGATTGTCCCCGAGATCTACGCGCTGCACGTCCGGGATAGCCGGGACAAAACGGCTGAGCAACCTTGGGAGCTGGGAAGCCCTGTCGTCAGTGCGCATGATCAAGTGGCACACCCAAGCTTTTTCGACCTAGCAAAGTTTACGGTACATTTCGTGCACTGCGCTGGAGACCACTGGGCAATCATTATATACCAGCCCGACAACGGAGATAGCTGGTATCTTGATTCCCTGGGCGGGCCCACGGCTAAAAGACGAGGCCCGAAAGCCCGCCGTGCATTGTTAGACTGGTTGGAAAGGTCCCAGAGACCCGCTCCTGCAGGCGGACGCCACTACACACCCAACCCCAGGGAACAAGAGGACGGCTGGAGCTGCGGGCTTCATGCAATTGCCAACACCATGGCTTTCCTCCGCTTCGAGGTGTTGGGCTGGCAGAATATTCCACTTTGGGAAAATGTCAGCGCAAGGGGTATGCGCAAGCAGCTCCTCGTATGCTTGCATCATCTGATGAGCCAGGCGTTTGTTCCGTCCGATACGCCTGGTGGCTCCCCGCAGCAGCAGAGGGTGACTACGCCCAGGAGGGTGATTACGCCCAGCGGCTCCCCACAGCAGCGGAGGATGTCCACGCCCAGGAGGGTGACCACGCCGAGGGCCTCCCCACAGCAGCGGAGGGTGACCACACCTAGCGGCTCCCCACAGCCGCTGAGGATCACCACGCCTGTGGCAGCCGCGATTGCAGACTTCAGCCAAGCCTTTAACAATCTCCAAGCAATCGCGCAAGCATCAGCCCCAGCGACAACACCATCGAGATCCCCCGCGGCGGCAGTGATCGCCGGCCCTCAACCCGGGCCCGCCGGATCAACTCTAAGTGTTCCTTTCGGTTTACTCCGGGCACCGCGTGGGAAGACGCTGGTTGATATCATCCGCAAACAGGCTGAACGAGACGCAGCCAGCCGCAACGCCGGCCGGGCAGCCCTGCCGCGGACGGCGGCGAAGGGTACTGGCAAGCCCGCTCCCAGAGGGCCAGCGCCCCAGCCGCCAGCATGGTTGACAACACCGCTCCCGCCGGGGCAAACGCTAAAGCGAAAGAGGGGCGCAAGTGTGTCACCAAGAGCAGGCCCGAGACGAACAAGTCATAGGAACCGAGCACCACCGCTGCAAAGAACCCAGCGTCCATCGCCCACTGTGGTAGCAAAGGTAGCCCCGGGGGGTCAAACCGCTGCGACCGTCGTGCCCCCGACACAGACGAATCCAGGGAATCTGCCACCACCGGCCCCAGGACGCCAAACCAAACCCCCGGCCGCGAGATCCACAGTACAGAAGACCGCCAAACGCAAGGCCGTCGACGATGCTGACCCTGCGTCGCCAGAGCAACGGCAGAGCACACCAAAAAAGAAGCGGAAGATCAACAAAGCTGGCGCGAAGAGGACGCGGAAGCTGTAACTTGGGCAAAAGCCAGCGTTCACAAAGAAGCGGAGGGGGCAGGAAGGTTCGGTTGGCCGGGGGTAGGTAAACGGGTCCAGTGGAAGAGAAAGGGCGCGGGGGTTTGTTAGGGTACGGCATATAAAGATAAGGTGAGCTCGTTGGATACTCATGGTTGGCTTATTGTTTGCCCACATCTTTTCCCGCTAACTAGCGGTTTCTGGTTGTTTTGGTTGTTTTGAAATTCAATCTGCTTC
Source organism: Chaetomiaceae sp. B2702 (assembly GCA_023628455.1). Taxonomy (NCBI): domain Eukaryota; kingdom Fungi; phylum Ascomycota; class Sordariomycetes; order Sordariales; family Chaetomiaceae; species Chaetomiaceae sp. B2702. The sequence goes on along the minus strand of JAMAKP010000022.1, from coordinate 174,542 downwards.
GTTCCGTTTCAATCCTGGCTAGAGGGTGGAGCAATTTCTAGATTCCCTACAAGGGAGTCAGTCCCGTCAGAGTGGCTTTTGCAAACACACGATTAAAAGGCTGTATCAACTCTGTCTGGGTATCTCTGAAGTCATGAACACAAGGTTAAAAAAAAATTACACTCCGTCAGTGCATCACGGCCCGCTAGTCTCTCTCCTTCGTTCCCAGTGTCCTATCCCCCTCTCCGGTAGTAAACGAGACCTTCTGCGTGACGACGGTCGTCGTCTTAATTCCCGGGTCGACCATCGTCCGAGTGCTCGCCGCATCCCACCCCGCCACTACGCTCACGCTGTACCGCCTCTGCCCCGAAACATGAACCTGCGGCGAGCTGTCGAGCTCCCCAAACTCAATATCATTCTCCCTCCGACTGCGCGGCATAACCGGCAGGAGGTCGTCCGGCCGCAGCCCCTCGGTGCTGTCCGACTCGCGCAACGTATTCTTGAACAGCATGGAACCCCGCGCAGCAGACGATCCGCCGCCCGTTGTTCCTCCTCCCGTGCCCGCACCGCCAAAGGGCGTCCGACTCGCGCGTCCGCCGGTCGGGCCGGTGCCTGACTGGCCTGTGGAGTGCAGCAGGGAGCCAAACAGCGCCGGCATGGCCTTGACGAGGATGGGCCGCAGCGTGGGCAGGCAGATGGCGATGACGCCGACCGAGAGCTCGAGGAAGGAGAAGGTGGCTGCGTCGACGTTGTCCCAGGTGGGGTCGGCGGATTTTGCGGCGGCGCTGAGAGTGCGGATGCGGTAGATTGAGACGGCACAGGGGCTTTTCCATTGGTGGGAGCGGTGGTTAGCTTGCTTGCTTGGGTTGTGGAAAAAGTGCTGAAACTGGGAAGAAGAGGTGGAAGGAGCTTACAAGATACCGAGGGTAAAGACAATCAACAGCATGGCCTTTTGACGGGTGGGCAGATGCAGCGAGCTAATGACCGGAATGGGCATCGTGAAGACGGCGAAGTCGGTGACCACGTTGACGCCCGCCATGACATACCAGATGGTTCCGTTGTCGAGGCAGAACCCCTTGACGTCGGGGTCCCAGAAGGCGGCGACGGGCATGCAAACCATAGGCAGGAGGAAACACAGCGTGATGCCCCAGCAGATAAGGAAGCCGAGGCCAAAGGCAATGATTCTCTTCAGGACCGTGTTCGAAAATATGCGCCGGTACTGAAGCAAGATGGAAATTTTGGTAAGGCAAACTGCAACGTTGTAGACAATGATGGAGCTGTAGAAAGACTGCTTGCTGTCAGTCTCGGAAACCCGAAGACGGCTGTTCTGAGCGGCTCACCTTCATGTAAGGAACGAAATCTTTGTCAGGCATCATCCAGATATGGCGTCCGAGGCCATATTTTGACTCTGTTTCGTATTAGCTGCTGAGGAATTTTTCAGTTCGGTAGAGCGCGTGGGCGCATACCGAGGCCGATGGCAACGGCTGAAGCAAGTGTTAGGATCTGGGGGAAAGAGTCAGTTACATGTCCACGTAGCACCCGTGGTGGTACGGGTCAGTCCCAGATAGGAGTTCCGTACCTGCGCCGGGACTATCAACGCATCGTCCAACCCGAAGCTCCGGAGGATGACTAGGCGGCAGTAGCACCTCAAAGAAACAGCCAGCGTCGACAGAACACTGGCCACGGTGAGGATGGCGATGATTTCGCCGACTCTGGACTCCCCATCGAGGGCCGGATTTGGGCTCGGACCCGCCATCGTGTGAGCAAATCGGACAATGCTAACTTGAAGCTTTGCAGCCGCGACGAAACATCAAGGAGCTGTGCGTCTGGCAGCTATGTATATGGGAAATCTGTGTGTGTTCTGGGGGCCTGGCCGGTCCGTGCCCCGCTCACCTGCAACTGTAGATCGGAGATCGACAACCCGGATCCATGTGAGTGGGGGATTGACGACAGTTGTTCCTGGCTCTCCCGAGACACATGGCGAATGAACGGCTCACGCTAGCGGTGGGGTGGAACGAGCACGGTTTTTTTTTTGACAGAACTGGAAACCCAAGGAGCGTCCCTGACGAGCAACCGAGCAGCAGCGTATGCACGGTGTGTTTGATGCTGGCCCGTCCCCCCCCTCTCAGGTTTATTGATTCCGCTCTCAAGGATGGGCTTGCGGCCGGCTGCAGAGCCCACCAGGTCCCTGGGTTGCTGAGGAACTGGGCGTGCTGGGCTCAGCATCTCGTGGTCGAGAGTACGGGGCAGTCCCTGCTCACCGTCACAGGGGCCGGTGATCACCGGAGCAATTGCGGAGCCTCCTGGCCAATGCCGAGGGCTACATTGGAGAGGGCGCCGCATCGTGGCAAATTTGCGTCGTCTTTTTACGATCAAGGACGAGGTGAGATGAGCCCAATCACAGCTCACAGCATTGTCCAAGCCGTTAGCTGGTTGGTTTTCATGATGATGATGGTGGTGATGGCCGGGAGTCCCCAGCTCTACTACCAAGCAGACAAACACACTGCGGACCAGTGGTCATTACTGTAACACGAAGGAGAGTCTCCTCTCAGCCACGATGAAGTAACCTCTTATGTTGGTGTCCAATCAACGCCCAGCGGCCTTGCCCTCCTCTTTTCGTGACGTTGGTGGCGGACAGGGGTCCCGTGACGAAGGAAAATGTGTGAACCCCCTGCTCAAGAGCCCGAGCGCTGTTTGGAGGCTTTTGCGGGGGATCACCAAAAATCAAAACACAATGCCGGCTGTGCTCCTCGTGTTTCAACGACGAATCGGGGCTGTTGATGGCGATCGTGCAGCCGAAAATGTCTCACTTTCCGCTCATGAGGATGGGGGATTCGATCCAAGACTGCACAGCAAGCGCGCCTCATCGACCGTGGCAATCTGCTGAGGTTGTGTGAGAGTGGAGAAAATCGCCAATCGTCATGTTCTGCCCTGAGGGGGGAACTGGGGAGAGATTCTCAGTGCCAAGCCTTGGGTTTGGTGATCAGCGCAGGGCCCCTCGGAAACAGCCAAGATCTTTGACAAACGGAATGTGAGTTCGAAAATTGACCATGGCGCTCAGACTCGCGCCATGCCAGACACTGCCCTGGTTTCAAGGCTGCTTCGGAGAAAAGGCAGTCTCGTTTCCATTCCCAAAAAACAGAAAGGATTAAACGTGAATTGTAGCTGCCTCGTTCGGGCAATGAAATCCCTCCACTTGCGGCGAAATCGGAAAGAGGAGAGAAATTTCAAAATTGGTCGCACACCGAGCTACAGGGCGCCAGCGCTCAAACCCAACGCCGAATTGCGGCGTTATCTCCCCGCTGGCCCAGGAAACGCCAGGTATGCGCTGGTTGCCGACATATGGCCCGGGATGCCTGTCACATGCGGGTCGTCGCCGATGAAATTGTTGGGGTAACCGACATCGAATCCCTTTACACTCTCGAGATAGGCGACCTGCTCTTCGGTGAGCCGGATGCTCAACGCCGCCGTGTTGTCTTTCAACTGCTCAATCTTCCTCCCGCCAACCACCGGGAATACGTTGTGCACGCCAAGGAGCGCCGCCTTCCGCAGGACGTAAGCCAGGGCAATGGCCACGACGGATTTGGTTCCGTGTTCTGCCGCAACCTTCGCCAAGGCCTCGCTCATCTCAACTTCGCGCCCTCCGCCGTACGGCCGCAGCGGCTCGCCCGCCTTCTCTCGTTCTTGGATCGCCTCGCTGGACTGGAATTTGCCTGAGCCTAGGACCCCCCACGGCGAAATGGCCATGCCAAACGCCCTTGCCATCGGCACGATCTCACGTTCCAAGTCTCGCGCGAGCAGACTCCATTTCCCCGAGTACACACTGAACTGTGTCTTGCCATGCGCTTTCGCGTACGTGTTGGCCGCACTAACAATCCACGCCGGTGTGTTGCAGATGCCTAGGTACAGCACCTTGCCCTGCTGCACGAGGATATGCAGCGAGTCGACGACCTCCTCGACGGACGTCGTGTAGTCCCACCAGTGGACGTAGAGGATGTCGATCCAGTCGGTCTGGAGCCGGCGGAGCGATTCGTGCACGCTCATGTGCAGGCTGCGCCGCGAGTTGCCGCCGTGGTTGGCCTTTTGGCCCTTTTGCACTCCTGGGTTGGCAAAGTCGTACATGCCAAAGTCGGACGTGTACTTGGTGGCAATGACGAGACGATCCCGAACTTTGCGTTGGGCCATCCACTCGCCAATCCAGACTTCGGATTCGCCGTCTTGGTAGGTGCTGGCCGTGTCGATAAAATTGCCACCCGCCTGCAGTTTACGTCAGGGCAGAGTGAGATGGGTTTGACCGAGTCGGACGAACCTCGAGGTATGCATCGAGGAGCTCAAACGCCCGCTCTTTGTTCATGAAGCCCCAGGAGGAGTTCCAGGCTTGCCCAATGTTCCCACCTCCGAGGGCCAGCGGGGACACACGGATGCCTGCAGTCTTGGACAGTATGCGGAGCCTCCCTAGCTCCGTGGGCGGATCGGGAGGCATTGGCGGTCCGGCAAACCCAGCCATGGCGGAGGGTGATATTTTTTCACGGAATGCGGTTATGGGTTTTAGCAGATGGAACGGCTAGGTTGTCGAGTTGTTGCCTCTATACCCTACCTGCCCTTCCGTGCGCCCATCTCTTATACCACCTTGTGCGGCGGCGCCAATCCACCCACGCGGGTCGGAAGCGGCCGGCGCGGGGGAAGCATCGTCTAGGCTGTAGAGAGCTAGCCTGGCGCTCCTTCGTTGATGGTACGGTGGGCGAGGTTGCACCAGGGCGCTTGGCCACACTGCGCTACAGGAAAGCCAACCGGCTACGGTTGGCTACCCATGCCACCACGTCACATTATGTCGTCTCACCACGGCAGTTTCAAGACTTGGCCGACAAACAAAACCTGTCGGGTTATTTCGTACCGTCGGGGGGTCACATCCGAAGCAATAGTGCCAGCATGCCGGGTCATGTCCTCCGGCAGAAAACAAGGGCGTATCCGTCCGACCGAGAATAGCACCGCTGCACCCTTATTGTGTACAAATTACAATTGCCTCTTATCATACCAAGGAGACGATTATACATCTTCCAGCAGGCGTCTGCTCCCGAGCCCTGCCCGACCGGAGCATTCCAAACGTGTGTTAGATAAATGGCCTCAGTCATACGCCGCTATCATCTAACAGCTGGATGAAATGCTTGGCCATATGAATCAGTTGATGAAAGCTAGTCCCGCAGTAGATGTGTCATCTCATTTCAACATAACTGAAGGTGTGTAAGGGAGGGCTCATCCCTAAGACGAACATTTCCCTCGCGAATCGATTTACGAGAGTAATTGGGCGATGATGTCATTGCAAAAAGAGGACCCTGAAAACGGATCATCGCTGCCTGCCTTATTCGACGTCACTACAGTTACCTTGTAGGTAGCTTTATGCTTGTAGTAAATGTGCACTTTTAGCATTGTATGTACGTCATGTAAAAACAACCGCCGGCATTGCTGAACCCTGAACCACCCCCCACACGAGCCATCCCTTACCAAGCAGTAACGACCACAACCAGAAGATCATAGGTGCTCTCCTAAGCCACCACCAACTACAGTACCAATTCATCACTTAGCACCCCAACGAAGGGAACCCAACCTTGAAAAACGAGCCCACCCAAAATGCAATCCATCCTCCAATCCACCACCGGCATCGGCCCGCAGCCCGTGCACCCGGACAACCTCTCCGGGAGGGTCGCCGTCGTCGTCGGCGGCGCCTTCGGCATCGGCTTCGAGATCTCGCGCGCCCTCGCCAACGCCGGCTGCCGCGTGCTGATGGTCAACCGCAAGGAAGAGCAGGGCGAGGACGCCAAGGCCACCATCGCGGCCGAGTCGCCCGGCGCGCAGGCCGAATGGCACGAGTGCGACATGGGCGACCTGAAGCAAGTGAGGGAGGTGTTTGGGCAGCTCGGCGGAGCGGGCGGGGACGGGCTGGACAGGTTGGATTACTTGGTGCTGTCGGCGGGGATCAACACGAACGAGTTTGGGCTGGACCGGGACGGCATCGATCGCCATTTTGGGGTGAATTATCTGGGCCAGTTTTATGTGGTCAACTTGCTGTGGCCGGTGCTGAGGCGGACGGCCAAGATGGACGGCGCGCCGAGGCCGAGGGTGGTGTTTGAGGCGAGCGAGATGCATCGCGCCGCGCCCGGGAACGTGCATTTTGCGAGCCTCGAGGAGATTAATGATGCGAGCCTGGGGCCGACGGAGCTGTATGGCCGGACGAAGCTGGCCATGATTCTGTTAGCCAAATATGGGTTGGCCGGGAGGGTGATCAAGGAGAACCAGGATGATATCTTGGCTGTGTCGGTTCATCCGGGCGCGGTACGTTTTCATCTGCTTCCGTCCTTGCTACGCAGCAGTTACTAACAGCGAATAGGTCAACACGGCTATGCAGCAGCAGTGGAAGGACGCGTACCCGGGCCTCACGGGAAAGCTGCTCACGTGGGCAATGTTGGCGTTCGGCCGCGACGTCAAGCAGGGCTCGTACAGCGCCCTATGGGCGTTGACCTCGGACAAGGTGCAGAATGGTTGGTACTACGACGACCCCGACCATCCTGGCAAGGAGTCATCGCAGGCCGCGGATGAAAAACTGGGGGCGGCACTGTGGGATCTGTCCCATAGGATTATTAGGGAGAAGCTGGGCGAGGATGCCCTGGTCGACTGGAAGGCTTGTGCGTAAATGCTGACGGGGCCGTTATCGGTGCGGTGAAGGACGTGGTGTCATAGTAGCAAGCCATGGAGATTCTACATTGTCGACTTGTTTTGGCCTGAGAACTCTAATTAGTACGCGATGCTCAATGACTTAGTCGTGAACTAGCTTGTCTGAATGACCAATGCTACTTGGCCCTTGAGGCGAGTACTTGTGAAGAGGCTACACGCCCGGTCTTCTAGTGTATAAGGGCCAATGTCTAGCAATTTTGAAAGGCTAAGTAATTATCAAGTCATCCAAATGTGAAGTTTTGAAAAAGCCCTTGGCACCGAAAAGCAAGTAACAACGATGCCATGAAGCGACGTTTGATTTGCATGAGAGGCTAGTTGTTCGAGTTTAATTTAATATTCACCAGCTCTACCCTCTCCTGCTTGCTCGTTTGTATGTCTCTAATTAATCATAATTCCTATCCTATCATCTACTACTCGTACATGGCGCGATGTGGTACCGGCCGACTTCGACTTCCACGTGCTGCACCTTATTCCTAACACCTGGCGATCATTCGGTAGTTTGTCGCGTTTGGGCGTTGCGGTCCGCAATATGCTGTACCTCTGCCGATAACAAGTCCTTTCCGGGAGGGTGTCCCAGAGCGCGAGCCTGTTTGTTGTCCTCTTCGTCAGCAGGTCCCACCGGTCATCCCAAGGTCTAGTTTATAGCAGCCATACCTCAAAGTGCTAAACCCTCGCCGCATCCTCCTTGGTCACCCTCTCATTTGGCTTTCGGGCCACCTGGCCGGCCACGTCGAGGAAATTTTGCTGGCGGTCGTGCAGGCTCTGGGCTGTAGCGGCCGGGCCGCCCTTGATAGGTCCGCGGCGCGTCATGTCGGACTCAGCATTGGCGATGGCGGAGGCCTCGGACTGGGTAATGGGGCGGCCCTATGTGGCCTGGGCAGCGAGCTGCTCCTTGGGGGGAAGTTCAGATTCCATTGTGCGACGAGAGACGGCGGTGGTTGAAGCTGGAACTGCAGCGGCACGGGGCGGGTGTCTTGGTTGCGGGCTGAAGGGCGAGCGCTGTCGACACTGCTGCTTCTCCGCTCACTGGATCTTCTTGTTGGGGGTGGTTGCGTTGGGGCCTGTGGTGGCGGGCTGTTGGTGTTGGACGGCGGGTTGCTTGCCGTCCAGATGTGGAAAGTGTCGAGGTGATGCATGTTGGAGATCGGATAATCGTAGTCCCTGCATTCCATTAATTTGGGGCCCCTTTGCGGTGTATTGTATCGGTATGGTCCCTGTATTGTAGGGGTCCATCCCACCCATTTAAGGCGTTGCAGCAACGTTGGATGTGTTACCCTGCTTCTACAGTATGATCTCATCCCCGGGGATCGCCCGATCGCCCGATCGCCTGATTCGGATCGGCTCCTGCTGACGTAGCGCTTGCACACCATTGGATAACAGCATGCCGAACCCCCGAGAAACGACAGGTTTCCTTAGCACAAAAAAGAATACTTACAGGTTTTTCTTGATCCTGTGCCATGCTCTTTGCTTTCAATCATTACGAATGAGATACAAAAACTATCCGTTCGGGTTTCAGGTCTACGAGCGTAAGCCGGCCGGGTGGGGTTTCCCTTCCGCCCAGCACCGGCCCCACTTCTCCGATAGTGCCCCGGGGCCCCGGGACGGATAGATCCTTCGACGAGATGCACGCTGCAAACACCGGAATTCAACAGCTATGGTGTTATCAATTTCCGGATTGTAGGGGTTACATATTACATAACTCGATCCCACAGCCCGATTACTCGACCGCTTCTCCCAGGTCTTTCAGCTTCTTGCGGTCTGCCTCCTTGGCCTTCTCCGAAACATGAGGGTTCTTGAGGGCAGCCTTGAGCCCCCGGATTCTTCACAGAAAGCTCTCGTTAGTGTGCGGAACTGAACCTGTTTTGGAGATCCCGGCTCAGCCACAACTGGCTGCCACGTACACATTACCTCGGTCTTTCTCCTCACTCATTTGCTGGAAGTCTCCAGCATTTCCAATCGAAGCCCTGCGTGGTTTTCTGCCGGTAGCCTGTCCCTTTTCGCCACCAGTGGAAGCGCTTTCTTCTTTAGCTAGGCCCTCGGCAGCGTGTGAGTGAGGGCCGGTTGAAGAGCTCTTCTTGCTGCTCGAGGACCGCCGGTTCGAGTGCGCTGTCCGCGGCTCCTCCACGTGGTCTCCAAACTCACTTGCTAAGAGCTCACGGTCGTGCTGCTTTGCTTCCTCGGACACACGAGGGTTGCTGATAGCCGCCTTCAGACCCCTTTCGCGGTTACGTGATTCGGCCATGGTGATAGGTCTGGTTGTCTGGATAATGAGGCAGTTGCAAAGACGTCTGGAACCACGAGCACAAACGATAGTTGTCCTATAAAAGGTGCAAATGTGACGAGGGGCTGGCTCGTCTCTCACGCGCACGAGGTATCAGAACCTACGAGATCATGACGTATTTACTGTGTAATCTCATCGTCAACACATCCTATCTTTGCCGGGCCCCTGGACCTTGCCACGGAGCTTCCAGTCTTGGGTCCGGACCAAGTCCCGTTCATCAGCGACCCTCTTTCCCCGCAAACAGGCCTTACATGTACATACAATACAAAACAAATACCTAGGTAATCATACAATCTCATCTCAAGCCACTGGCGGACCCTGGCCTACCTACAGGCCAAACGGCCACGTCTCGTCATACTCGAGTGCCACATGAGGCTGGTGAACCTCGAGTGCGCCAACGTGTCTCGTCTCATCGAACCAGGCAAAACCATCAAACTGCTCTGGCAGTACTGCCGACGAGTAATGCGACCGTTTCTCGGTCTGCGGGGCGTATATCACCCCGATGAAGCGCTCCAGCCTCTTTTGCATGAGCGCCTTCCGCAGCTCTTCGTCGCAGTGTCCCTCTCGGAGATCAAGCACAAAGTTCTTGACCCCGGTCGCGTGCATCAACTCCTCGTAGCTATTCGGAAGACCCGGCCTGACTCGCATTATCTGCATGTCGCCGTCCCACCGTCCGGCAGCGGCAACTGTGCCGGTATTGGTGCTACAGCCAATGTTGACGGCCTGTTTGCCGAATTTCTCCTTGCACAGCTGCCCAATGTTGAGCTCCTCGCGGGCCCAGCCCATGCTGGTGGCACGGGCATCGCCGATGTGGCTGTTGTGAGCCCACACGACAGCTTTGGCCGGTCCCCTCCTGCCGCGATGCTTCAGGACGCGGACGAGCGTGTCGAACATGTGCCTGTCCCGCAAGTTCCAGGACTCGTCGCGGCTGTAGTACATGGCTTTGTAGTACTGTTCGGCGTCTACAAGTTGTCAGTGCCGGTTGCATTCTCCAAGCGCGCTTCAGTTTGAGAATAATAGTAGTGGTCGTAGTACGGACCCTTTACCAACCGTGCGTTTTGCTCTCCGCTGTGAAACTCCTCCCCGTCGAGACTCTTTGCCTCATACTCCTGCTTCTTGCCCAACAGATCCTTCAACACCCGCGAAACATCCTTCTCGCACCCGTTGAACCCCCTTGCGAGCGACTCCAGGCCGTACTCGTGCGGATCCTCGGCCCAGATCCTCATCCGACTGTACCTCTCGCGCGCGACGTCGGCCATCTCCTTATCGACATGGTCTAGGTACTCGATTACGGCGTTCATCGAGGATCCGAGGGAATACAAGTCCAGGCCATAAAACCCGACCGATTCTGTGCTCTTGGGGTCCTTGTCCTTGTTGTACGCCCTCAGCCACTCGGTGAAGTGCTGCACCTCTTGATTCCGCCACATCCCTGGGCACCCACCCAACGTCAGCCTGGCCATCCGCCACTCTATGTAACAAGCTTGTCTTGGGAACAAAAGGAGAGAGATAAAAGCAAGAAAAGAGGGAAAAAGAAGAAGAAGAGAAAGCGAACGAAATAATTATTCCGCTATGAAAAAAGGAAAACCCACAAGTAGGAAACCTCAAAAATCCGACCTCCCGTCCCTTCCGCTTCGTCTCCCCCGCCGGCCCTACACTCGCCCTCGCCCCGGGCCCGGGCCGGTGCCGCACATAGCGATCCACCGCCTCGGCGTCGGGCCAGTCGGCCTCGACGGCGACCACATTGAACCCGTGGTGTTCGATCAGGTGCTTGGTCAGCTCGGCGCGGGCGGCATAGAACTCGGAGGTTCCGTGGGAGGCATCGCCGATGAGGATGACCTTGGTGTCGGTTCCGTCATCGGCGGTGGTGAACTGGCTGGCGAATTCGGTGAGGGCGGTGGTGCATGAGGTGAGGGGCGGGATGGGGCGGAGGTGGGTACGGAGGAGGGGAAGGGCGGGATCCGATTCGGGGGTGCTAGTGGGAGCGGGCATTCTGGGTTTGTTGCGTAATAAGTGGAAGAGGGGTGGGTGGTTGTGTGCAGTGGTGGTGTGGATGGTGGGTCGTTGTCGTTGTTGGTGTCGTAGCTTCTGCTGCTGTTGTTGGTGCTGCTGCTGTTGTTGTTGTTGGTGTTGTTGTGAGTGGATGATGGGGTTTTTGTTTGATGAAATAAATGGGGTGGGAGTGATTATATGTCGCGATGCGAGGCAAAATGGGGCGAATCGCTTCATGAGGAGACTTGAGGTCAGGATATTCAGAGCAAATGGTCAAACGCCCATTCCTAAAGGCTGAACGCGGTTCAAAGAACCTCGCCTCCCAAAAGTGTCGATATCTAAGTCAGCATGACGCAACTGCTCAAGCCTAGATGGGATGATCGCGTGGCGACGCTAGCGCGACCCAAGCGTAGGTTAATTATCCCATGTTGTGTTGTGAATGCCTTCGTTTTTTATCGCGAACCATCATCTGGAGATGTTGCATCTACCACGGCCCTTGGAAACCAGCAGCTAGTCGCACTATAAAAATTGAAGCATTGGATGCAGAAGTGAGAGATGTGGCTTGCTGGGCGCGTTTTGTTGATGCGAGGGGCACAGAGCAATTGCCAACCATGACATCATGATATTTAAATACTTCAAGGAACGCCGAGAGGGGGGATTGAAATGGAACCGCATCTCCCCTCCGACCTCATCAGATACTACTACTGAATACTCATTAATTTGATAATTTTGCTTGCCTGGAACCTCAAAACACCCCGTTCTATGCCATGGCCCGGCTAACTTTGGTCATTGCAATTGTGGGCTGGATCGTCGCCGGTTACGCCCAGGAGCAGCTTCCACAACATGTCTTGGCTGAAGTATCCGCGCAGGAGGCGCTGTTGCCGCAGGCTGCAGAAGTAGTCCGCGAGAAGTATGTACATACATAGATATATTTGCTCTGGTGGCGGCGTGAGTTCAGACACACGCGACTGACGCAAACGTAGGCTGAAGAAGGCCCAAATCATCCCCACCGGTAGCCGCTCCCTTGTGAAGTACACAGTAATATCGCAAAACGGCCTTGGACTGATCCTTTGCTAGTCATCGACGACTTCTTACCTTCCGTGGGCCTTCACGTCACTTGGTCGCCCAAAGAGCGTGCGCTCCTCGGCAACACCATCAAGCCCGATAAGCTGCAAGACGAGCCGCTCATTGCGCTGCACGACATGCATGTGTTGGCCAATCCATCTGGACATTCTTCGGGCGTAACCTATGTTATCGCCCTGACGGACCCCGACGCGCCGTCCCGCGACAAGCCCAAATGGTCCGAGTTCTGCCACTGGATCGCATCTGGCACCCTGAAGCCGGCGCTGTGCGACCCCAAGGACCCGGGCCCCTGTGCGCCCGTGCTGACGGACCTGGACGAGGTCATGTCATACAAGCCTCCCGGGCCGCCAGAAAAGACGGGCCGACATCGCTATGTGTTTTTAGCTTTTGTGCCGAGCAACGGGACGACGGACAAGCTGCACCTCTCGAAACCATCGGGTAGGAAGCACTGGGGATATGGTGCGGAGAAAAGCAAGACCAAGGGGGTGAGGAAGTGGGCTGAGGAGAATGGGCTTGCACCAGTTGGTACGTTGGCATCTGTCGGTTTTTTTTTTTTTGATGCTGCTGGCTTGCAGTGGTGTGATGCTGACCACAAGTCTAGGAGCCAACTTTATCTACGCCAAGAATAAGAAGCAGTGATGTGAGCTGATGGGGGCATTCACGTGTACGCAGGGGAAGGGGGCAGCGTGTTCCTTGTTAGGCCACACACACAATCAAAGCCGACGACTTGCAGCCGGTCTTGAGACTCGGCCGCGCCGCCTGCATAGCGCCTGGTTTTGTTATCAGTTTGATCGGCCCCAAAAACGGATGGAAAATTGGGTAACGAGTAACGAGATCGCGCTTTGCTGCCCATCTGCAAGGGCCTCCTAGGCGAGGCTTTCCTCGGTTCGGGGACCCTTCCAGCATAACTATGCTAGCTCGAATGCGGAAAAGCCACCATGAGGTTAAACTTGGTGCAGCTGAATGTCTGGCAACCAGCCGCTGGGGGGCTGCCGCCTCCTCTAGTTTTCTACGCGTATAATTGGGCAAGCATCAGAGCAGAAGGAAAGCTCCGCCATGCGGCACCTGCATGACCTGACCCCTCTTGCCATTTTGGTAATGAGGGAGCAGATGCACAATTTCTTTTGATTTTCCGTTTGCCGATTTCTGACAAGCACCCTGAGTGGTCCCCTCGAAGTTGCTTTTTCTCCATCTCGGGGCTGCAAATCCTGCTTTCTCCAAAACGCCGCCATCGACGGGAACACCGCGATGGACTCCGCCAATTAAAGAGGGGCCCCTTGATCCCACTCCTCCCACCCCAGGCGCTGTGTCATCGGCTATATCCGATCGCTTTTTGTTGTAGAATTGCCTCCTCGCCGGGGCTTGCTTGTTGATCTGAGGCAAGTGGCCGCGCGGCGGAGTCTCGAAAATTTGAGTGTCGAGACTCTGGGCAAATTCATAGTCTTACTGCCAGCATTGAGGGTCATCCGAAGCCTGTCGGACGCATCACAATGATGAGCCCACCGCCCCAGTACCGACGCATCCAGCCTGCTCCCGGCAAGAGTGCGCGGCCTGGTGCATCTTCCGGCGCATCAAGCTCAGGCTGGCTAAAGGCCAAGGGGCTCACAAAGAGACTCAAGGCTGTGACCCAGGCATGCCATACGTGTCGCCGTAACAAGGCCAAGGTAAGCCAGAGAGGGCTATGAGCGCTGCGGCATTCCCGATCAGCCGTGCACAATGCGCGCACGTCTACATGCACAGTGCTTGCTGACACCCTGCCTGACATCAGTGCGACGGCGTACGACCCAGATGCGGTGGTTGCACCGCAAGAGCTTCCCAGTGTGGTTACGAGGGCGAAGCTGGCCAGTCCCGGCAAGCGGCCCTGAGGGCACGTCTCGAGGCCCTTGAAAAGCTAGTCAGCGACCTTCAGTCGGCGTCCGACGCAGATGCCGAACGCATCCTTCAGCGCGTCCGATCTGGAACCCACGATATCGGCACATTCACCAGCACAGACGCCGAGGCCCGGTCTACCCGAGCATCGACTTTTGCAGCTTCATCGACATCTCCAGAGTCTACCTTCCCGGGTGGCTCTCCAGGCGCTTCTTCTCCAGCCGTCTCCAAGTCCAGCATTACCACCCTGTCCGTCGATGGATCATCTGGAACACCTGTGGCGCCGCCTGGGCATACGGAGCAGCGACTGGCGGATGGCGACCCAGCCTTCAGCCTTCTCCTACAGCCCCCTCTTCCTAGCGCGCAGACAACATGGGCTGGCATCGAGAGCTTCTTCAGCTCGAGCGGGAGACTGTTTCATGTTTTCTCGCCGCAGCAGATGGAAGCCTACTACAGAACCGTGTTCGGTATTGATGGCAAAGCCGACACCACGCAGAAACTAGCCATTTGCTGCCTCTGTTCAGTCGCGGCTGTAGGTATCCAATATAATCCGAGCGACTTTCAGAAGGGCCTGGAAAAGACCTTTCATGATGTCAGCCGCCGCTTCTTCTCAGAGGTCATAGAGGAGCGAGCATTGGATACAATCAAAGTCTGTACCCTGTTTGCCATGTATAACATTCTAGACAAGGCAACGGTGGCTTTGGCTTATGTCGGTGGGTGAAATATCTCGCTACACCCTACTATAAATCAAATGCGGCACTAATTCAGGTTGCAGAGGTCGGTCTAAGCATGTCCAAACGGCAAAGCCAGAATACAGGAGTGTGCCACCCTTCCATGGTTTCGGCAGACGAGTGGATAGACTTTCGGAGGACCTGGAGAGCACTGATCTTTTGCTCTAGGTAGGTTGGCAGCATCGCACTTCACTGATGTCATACTGACCTGGTTTCAGTTGGCTGTCATCAACGCTTGGATACATTTCTGGCACCGACGATTCGGAGTTCACGAAGCTGTTTCCGGTGCGTGGCTAGGCACGATTGCTCTGTATGCCTTATTGACACTAATCGTTTTCACTCCACAGATAGCCGAACAAGATCATGACAGTTATAGCGCTGAGTTGGGCGAGCGTACGTGAAAACCTCCGGTTATTTCAACACCTTTTTCATATTCTGACCTTTTGGCGGGCTTGCAGTTGTCCAAGCCGAAATGACCAAGATATCACTCCTAAAAGCCGGCATCCTGCGCAACCACCTCGCCGTTCAGGAGCTCACCACACTTGGCATGGATGGAATTATCAGAGAACTCCAAGACTGGCACGAACAGCTCCCAGAACCCATGAAATTGCGCAGTCTGTACCGGGACGATTGGTCCCCTTTGGTCCGGTGGTCTATTTATCACCTCCATCTTTTGTACCATGGCGCATTCATGCTCGTCTATCGCCGTGTTGCCGCCCACTGCATCCGGCTACAACGGACAGGCGGAGATGTTGCGGCAGCCGGTCACGGTACTACGCTCATGAGTTTGATAGAGCAAGGAATCACATCAGCCAGGCACACGGCGCGGATAGTGAGCCTGCTCCTGTCTGAGCAGGGCGTTTTCAAGCGCTGTTGGATCGTGATGTAAGCCCATCTCCTCCTCGCCATTCATGTGCTTGGTTAACCACTCCCCCCTCCCCCACCTACTAGCTTTCAAGCCCATACTGCCTGCGTCGTAATTCTCCACAGCATCGCCCAGAAACAGCTCCACCGCTTCCCGCCATCCTCATGGGCAGAAGACCTGAAACGCGCCCAGCAATGCATCGATGTGCTCGGCTACTGCGGCAACGTGGACCCAGTCGCGCTACGCTTCCGCGTGCGCCTCTCGGGCATTTACAGCAGCTTGGTCGGAGGTTACCCGCTCGACCAAGCAACCCACAACCACAACATGCAACGCATCGAGGAATGGGTCCCGCCCTACCCGGGAGATTCTCCCTCCCAGCAACAGGAACCGCACCCCCTCTCCTACCTCTTCACCCCCCCGCCACGCTCATCACCCAGCACTCCCTCGCCAATCCTGCTCAGCCTATCCTTCACCCTGCTCTTTGCCCTTTGCAGACCGTGGAGCGATACCCCCACTGCCACAACCCATGCAGCGAGCAGCACCGACGCAACCACGGCCATAACAACGCCCTCGGTGACCGAGGGTGGTGATACCTGTGGCGGCAGCCAAGACGGCGTCACACAAGGCCAAGCCATGGAGCTGGAAAGGCTCGAATGGGATTTCGAAAAAGTCACGCCGTTCCGGTGGGATACAGACGGGCTTGGGATGCTGCGGGAGGGTGAGGTGGTGGGGACGAGTTGTTTCTTGGATAGTGAAGCGCCGAGTGGTTGGATGGGCGCAGAGGATGTGGAAGGCCCGCAGGAGGAGGCACAGGGCAGCGGTCAGGGGGAGGAGGTGATGGAGAGAGGAGGGGTTTCTAGGAATACCGGGGGTTGAATGGGGTGGTGTGGGTGGTGGTGGTGGTGGTTTTGGGGAGGGTGGAGTGGGATAAAAGCGGTGGCGGGCTCTTGCCGTCGGCTTGTGCGAGGCTTGCGGAGGACTCGGGAGAGTTGGGTTTTGGAATAGTTGCGGAATCTTCGGAAGCGTTTCTTTTTTTTTGGGGGGGGGGGGGGGTTGGTTTCGGCTATGGGCTATGGGATTTCGACCGCTTGTTTCCTCAAAGTTTGACAACCACATGCATTCAGACTACCGGAAAGCTACTTCATGTAGAAAATGTTGACACAAGCCATAATAGCAGGAAATTCCAGCATAGACTGGGGTAATTGAACTGCAAGCCACTCTGGGCTATTAACGCCTTACTCAACCGGAGCCTCTGGGGGTTCCCAATCCCTGGTGATCAACGCCAAAATTAAATTCGACCATGAAATCCTGATCCCCCATCCCGTCAACACCAAAACCAAAAAAAACACACTCATGATGACCCCGCCAACAACCTGCCCTGCGCCATCTGCCCTTGGCCCAGGTTTCCTCGCCTCTCACTCTCCTGCCACCGCCTCAGCTCATCCAGGTTGACCTGCCCAATAATATTCCCCCTCTGCGTCCGCAACTCGGTCATCTTCATCTCGTGCTTCTCCTTCCGCCCCGCCAGCTTGGCCTCCCGCCCGTCTTGCTCCAGCTGCTTCCTCTTGCACAGCGCCTCGTACTCGGCAATCATCCTTTGATTCTCATACGTCAGCTGCTGTGCGTTCGTCTCCTCCCTCCCCTGCCACTTCTGGCGCTGCACATCCCGCATGTGCGCCAGGCTCCGCGCGTGGCGGAGGTCCTTTGCGGCGTTTTCGAGCGTGATCTTGTCTCGGCGTTGGTCTAAGCGTTGGTGGTGGGTTTGCTGACGGTGGGTGATATCCGCCTCGCGCTTTTGGGAGAGCATGGCGAGGTCGTCGGCGTGTTTTTGCCAGCGGATGTTGGAGTGGACATTGGCCTCTCCGAATTTGATTTGCGAGTCGTTGTGGTGCTGTTCGGCTTTCATGAGGATAGTTTGGTGGTGGGCTAGGCCACGGTGGCGGCGCTGCTGCTGGGAGACGTCCTCGCGGTGCTGGATCGTGCGGTGGTGCTTGTCGTCTTCGAGCTGGGCGAGCGCGATAGCTTTTTCGCGCTCGCGGCGGATGGTGTTGGCGTGCTCTTCTTCGACGAGGCGCTTTTGTCGCTCCCGGGCGCGGCGCTCACGCTCGTACTCACGGATCTCTTCCGGGAGTCCGACTGCGTCGTTGGGTTGGGTCTCTTCCATGGTGGCGTAGAAGCGGTTTTCGCAGCCGTGGGCGTTAAGGAGTTGGAGGAGGGTCTCGGAGGGGGGCCCGAGGAGGACACCCTTGACGACATACATGGTGGGCGAGTAATGGAACTTGCCTTGTTGGTATGTGTTTTCGTGGCTGTTCAGTGTCCGGTACAACATCCGGTCTAATAGGAGCCGTGCGATGGATTCGTTGTGCTGATTGTCCAGTGCTAGGAAGATGATTGTTTTACCGTGCACCTTGAGAAGCGGGCTGGCGTCCACGGCGGCAAGGAGGTCCAGCGCTTCTTCAGCAGCGGCGATGTCGGTTGGCGGAGCAGCGTTTAGGGCAATCTCCCCTAGGGCTGTGCGTCCGCCATGCTTGATAGACCTAAAGTTTGAATCATGGCCGGCTTCGAGGAGATGTTTCATCACCTGCACATGAAACTCGCGCGAGGCTTCATGGAGGCTTCCATCGTTCACGATGGGTTTATTTTCCAACAGAATTTGCACCAATTCCGCATGTCCCGCCCGGGCGGCGTAGAAAAGCGCGGAGTGACCCAAGGCGTCTTTCGCAGAAACTCTTGCGCCGGACTCGATTAGCATGCGTACCATGTCCACTCGTCCGGATCTGACCGCTACCAGAAGTGGCGTGGTTCGAGATTTTGGTGTGGTGTACGAGATATCGGCTGGGGTTTGTTAGCAAAGAAAGGATGACAGGCGGAGTGAAACATGACTTACCTCCATGACGAACCAAGGCGTCCATAACCGCTGGGCTGATGAGGCCATCTTCTTGAAGTAGCGCCCACATGAGCAACGGTGCCGGTTCTAATTCTGAACTGACTACTCTCTCTTCTCTGCCGCGCGGGACATGGGAGAAGACCTGCATAGGAACTGTTGTCTCCAGTCGGCATCCGGCCTTAACCAGACTATCCAAGACAGCCACTGACTTGCCGTATGACTTGAGGCACTGAAAGACGGGTGGCGGCATGCCTGGTATGGAGCGGTTGAAGTCGGGAATGGCGGAGCGCTGGTCCGCAAAGATGCGGATCAGTTGCAATAACCGCGGCTCCTCGTGGTGTGCCATGATCATTGCAGTGAAGGCGAGGGTCGCGGATGAAGATGTGGCACCGTTAGCCAGTAATAGAGAAAGAAGAGAATGGTCTCCTCGGCTAGCAGCAATGCTGATAGCCTTTCCATTCTCATGATTGACGTCGACACTGGCAACGAACAACTTGCGCAACAAAGTTTCTGCAAGGTCCGCTTGGGCCTCCTGACAGACGAGGTGGTCCACGATCTCCACCATCGCTCGGCCCGCGATGGACCCCGATGCGCCATGTTGCAAAAGGATGTCTAATATTTCCACATGTTCATAGGCAATCCAGTGCTTGCCCCGATTAATGATAGCGGCAAATGCTTGATTGTAGATGTGGCCGTGGTGACCGAGGTACTCGGACAAGAGACGGAGTAGATCTCGGTCAAGGGTGGAAGCAGCGTGTTTGACGCATAATCCATCCTCATGTGCGGCCTCTGCGCCTGCGTCAAGGAGCATTCGTACCATGTCTAGATCTGTATCGTCCTCCAACACGACGTGCTTCAGTGCTGTGTTGAGGTGATCGAGTTGTAGCCGGCTGAGTAGATCACTGAAAAGGAGTCTTCGGTCCGTCCTGGGAGACTTCAGTGCCTCCAAAACGGCCGTGAACAACGCCTTATAGCTGATGCCTTGACCCAGAAGGAGATGGAACGTCTCTTGCCGGAAATTCCGGATGGCATAAATGAAGACCTCGCCGTTGTTGTAGTTGACAGATGCGCGTGTGAGAAGCAACTCGACAATGCCCCTTTGTGCTTAATTAGCTTATGGGAGCGTGAGGGAAACAGCTCTTGAACTTACGCATTGCCGGGTTCCGTTTTTAAAATGGCCACCAATGCTTTCCCTGCCGCGTCTTCGTTGATTTGGCGACGGACCAGCATTTCAACCAGCAGTTGCTTCTTCTTTCCGTCGCGTACGTCCATGGCCCAAGCTATTGCTGTGCCAAGTGAGTCGGGGGAAGGCTCTTTGGCGAGAATCTCTTCGGCAATTTCGATGGATGCTGAACGAACGGCAATCTGGAGAGCCTCCCCCTTTCCGAAGTTGACGTCTGCTTTTCCTTCATGAAGCAGGAGGTAAAAAAGTCTCATGTCTCGCTCAATGCTCATCTTGTCGCCGCGTCTCAGGTTGGACACGAGACAGTGGACAGTCTTCACCAATGCCTCAGCAGCGCAGGCGCCTTGAGCCCCAGACTCGATCAAAACGCGAGTTGCTTCATATCGAAAATTTGGGCTGCCAACGCCGACAGCCTGCGAGATGGCAATAGTGAGGGTCGTCGGAGACGGGTTAAACTCGAGGAGCTTGGTGACCACATCCAACTGCTCAGCGCGGACGGCTTCGATCAGGGCGGCGGCTTCGAACTGGCCGGGGGGCGTCTTGTGCCGCAGGATGATGCCGATAAGGTGCGTATGCCGTCGCCTCACAAGTTCGATCAGGCCCTCGGTTACCAAGCGAGCCGTCTCGGGCCCAGTAGCGCCTGCAGACAGACACAAGTCGAGCATTTCACGATTGATTGCGGTGTCGCTATCCCCCAGCAGCTGCCGGAGCTTGCCCACGGCAGCATCGAGCGAGCGAGATGAAGGCTGGACGGAGCCAGAAAGTAAGAGGCCGACGAGATCCGGGCGGGACAGTTCCACGGCTCTCGTCAGTGCGACACCGTCCCCGTAGTTGACATCGGCCCAGTGTTCGAGCAGCAGGCGCACGGCCGCCAAGGACCTGTTCTCGACGGCGATCCGGAGCCCTGTCGAACGGCAGGCGAGGCAAGGCAAGTGGTGTCCGGACAAGAGGACCTTGAGGAGATCTAGCTGGTCATGAAAAACGACCTCCTGGAAATCGTCGTGGAGGTGAACCGGACTGGCGCCATGCTCCAGCAAGGCAGCCAGGACGGCCAAGTTGCCCCTGGCGATTGCATGATGGAGGACGCCGTCCAAGTTGGCTTGGTCGGCGTTGGCCGCAATCGCGTGGACGGTCTCGGGGCGGCATCGGATGACAGCCCGAAGAAGGAAATTGCTCCTCTCGCCCGGACTATTGTGTCGTTTGATCTTGCTCCAGGAGTTGGAGTGGCGCCGCCGTACATAATTGACGTCAGCCCCCAGGGCCAGCAGCGCCTTCACAACGCCGACGGAACCGTCGGACTCGATAACCTCAGCGAGGACCTTGTTCACCTCGCGGGGTGTATACGTGGTGCCGGCTTGGGACGACAGGCGATTTCGAATCCAGGAAAGCGGCTGGTCGTCGCGGTCGATGGCTCGCTGGGCTTGGAGGAGCCGTGTGGCCTGATTGATCTCGGGCTCCATCTCATCGCCGGGATGGTGGATGCGGAAGGCTTAGTCGAGGTCGAGATCGGTTCTGTGTTTTGCACCTGCCATTCCCCATCAGGAGAAAGAGGATGAAATTCGGATTGGGGCCAGTTGGTTCTTTCAAGCGAAGCTCAGAGATGGGCTTTTCGGCATTTTGCCATGCACGTCTGCCATCCACGAACCAACAGGCTTGGTGTCTGCAGGTCACCAACTTGAAACCATGTGGCTGCAGCGGTGAGCAAGCAGGGAACAGCCCAAAGTGCAATCGCATCGTCGGCCCAGAGCTATGGAACAGCATTCACGGTGGCATGAGCTGCGCCGCCATGGTGCTCAAAGGGGCGGCTTTGCACCGTTTCATTGGTTGCGGGTCGCAGATGCAAGCAGATCCCTTGTGTTGGGTTGGAGCGATGGCAGCCAGTCGTTCCGGTTGGCCTCGCTGCGCCGAGTCTGCATCAGTAACCGCTGAAACAATCGCAAGCCCTAGAACAGCCGCGAATCCACGTCGGCAATTAAGCGCTGTGGACTTCTCGGCTTTCTGTGCATGCGGCCAGAACGCGGCCAGAACACGCAGAACGCGACCGTGGGACCGACCAACCCCGAAGCCCTGAACCGGAGAAAAGGGGACGGGGCTGGCATTTTTGGCGGATCATCATCATCATCAAGCCACGAAATGCAGACGATAGTTACAGTAGCCGACCCATCCGATGGCCCCGTTCAGTGACCGAATCCGAGTTGGCCCCAGCTTGGCTGTTTGCTGTGCTGCTTTTGGGCGAGCCCCCCGGCAAGGCTTTCCCGATTCAGGCGGGAAATATCGAATTCTGCGGTCTTGTCACCTACGTGGCCAGGCAAGCGCCTTCCTTCAAGTTCCTTCCAGATTACAGATTACGTTTTGGCCAACAAATGCGGCCAGGGCCCGACGCGAATCATCCCTGTCAACTGCAATCAAGGGAACCCCGAACACGCAATAGAAGCAACGTTTGCAAAATCTTGTGCGGAATCTCGAGAGTGAGCATTTCTCAGTGGGCGCAAAAGTGCGTAATCCGCATGCCTCTTTCTTGCCTGATTCACCTGAAGTTCAACGAGCGGCTATAGAGGTTTTCAAACAGAACTAGGAAGCTGCCGTAACTCACCAGCAAGGGCTGGCCGATATGTTGTTGGACCGCATTGCAAAGAAGCAGGCAGAAGTCGATAGCTTGAGGGAAGGCGCCAGTATCAATCTTCTCAAAGCTAAGCTTGTAGGTTCTCCTAACGTCAGCGCCAATAGCTTTTAGCGACTATATCGGTCAGCAAAACCACCAAGTCGAAGCAGCTTAACCACTACATCCTCGTATTCACGGTGGTAGTCGTCTTCTACCTCCCCTTGAGCTTTGTTATGGGATGTCCAACCTCAAGCCTAGTTGATATCTACAAGAACTTTTGTCTTTCCTCCGATATAAGAAGACTTTACGTTGAATAGCAGGTATTTATCAGGTACTATATTCCCTCGAACTATTCAGCCAGGACGACCCTAATCAAAAGATGTCTTTCATCATTACGCTCATCCTGGTAGCAGGCTCCACGTACTGCTTTGCCGGATACTTAGTCTGGTTCGTCCGGGAGCCTAAGAGGCGGTAGAAGGCTAAGTAAATTAAGTCTATCGACACACTCTTCGGACACAAAAAACGAGAAGATGGGTCAGATGAAGGTACAGACTCAGAGTCGGATTGGGACTCGGACTGGGACTCGGACTCGGAAGTTCTCGATCAATCTAACATATATAATAAGCGAGTGGAACAGACAAGCGAGTAGAACACTTTTTCCCCACAACACACTACTTCTACACTCAACACCAATTTTCTTGGCAACCTAATATGCCTTCTACTTCAAAGGAAGCCAGGGTCATCGTCAGGGTTGCCTGCACTGCAGTCGCTTGTCAAAGAAGATGGTCTCAACACTAGCCTCAGAAACAGGGCCGTAAATCTGGTGTTTCAATCTTGCAGTCAGGTTCATGCAAAGGCTGATCCTTAGGTCCCCCAGACCTGCGGATGCGGGACAGAGTCCCTTGTGTATATACAGCACCGCGTCAGGTTTACGTTATACCTTCCTGCGTGGTGATCCTGACACCCGGCTATATAGAAAGACCCTACAAATAGGGGCTAGCCTAGGCGAAAGGATCACCAAGATCACAGTGAGGCTGGTGATCTAGCTATGAGGGGATCACGACAGAAGGAGTGATTCCCAAAGGGACAGAGTAGTATAAGTAGATAGTTAGTCACTCACTATGGGGGACTTGGGAAGTTCCCCAGTAAGCAATACAACAGTTGAGCGTCAACTACACTGTGCAGACACTGCTTGTGCATAGTTGTGAACCCTTTGGCTTTACCGAATCCTTCAAACCAGTCAACCAATACCTTCAGTGAACCCTTTCAGAGTCGGGTCTGAAAGATTCGTCACACTAGAGGACCTCCTTTTGAGAAAAACAAGCATTCTTCATTCCTATTTTTCAGGGGGTACCAGTGTTGACTGACATTCTCCCGTGCTTTCTCTCCGTGTGACTAGACGGAGAGTATCATTAGTAGTCACCAATTCTATCGAGGGTTCGAGATATAGTACTTTAAGCTATATCTATCTGCTGAGATAGATCTCCTCTCTCTCTCTCTATATATATATAGGAGAGACTTATATAATTTGCAGCTACTATTTATGTTGATAGGTAGGTTGGTTGGGTTGTGAGAGTTTCCTCCAATTTAATAGTATATTAGATTCTTATATAGCAGTTTAGAGAGGTTGGCAGGGGTTTTTATCTGGCCTATACACAACGGTATTCTTTATATATAGTGAACTAGAGAAAACTCTCACAGCCTAACCAACCTACCTATCAACACAAGTGGTAGCTGCGAATCGTGCGAGCCTCTCCTAGATATATATATATATATGTATATAAGGAGAGGAGATCTGCCTCAATAGATAGAAGTAGCTCAAGTGCTATATCTCGAACCCCTCGATAGAATTGGTGACCGCTAAAAAATAGGAATGAAGAATGCTTGTTTTTCTTAAAAGGAGGTCCTCTAGCCTCGTCTTAAATACATGAACGGATGCGCATACCGCAGAAATGAACAAAAATTCTGGCTCCACTACCCTAAGCCCAGACGGAGACTTCCTGCCCCAATTCAATATACGGCTTGGAGGGTCACTCACTATACAAGAGGGGGCTATAGGTGAGTAGCTGGCTTAGGAAGAACGTCAAAATGGTAGTGATGTAAGGGGGTCTCGTACGAAGATTTGGTGTTGTGGCATGTGCGGCAAGCCTGGTTATAATGCATGTATATGTAAGGAGGCTGTAGAATCATCTGATTTATCTGTTTCCAATAAAGCTATTGTTATTTGCTAGTGTTGTAGTTGTATAGTTGAGGATAGTTATGGTGGGGTGGTGGAACGTGTACGACTCGCTTGTCTGTACGACTCGCTATCACATACGTTATAGCTAGTTAGCTATATTATGTAATATAAACAATCAAGGCGGTCCTCGTCATTCTCATCACGTCGTTAGCGTGTCCAACAAATTTCGCATCTGAAACCTAGATCACTGCATTTGGAGTCGGTGTCGTGGGAGCGCGAGGTCCAACTCATCACAGCGCAGCGGCACCCTGAATGCTAAATCACAAGGTCCGTTTTGCTCTCCTCCCGATCTGCTCTTCAAAACTCAAGCTACAGAAATGGGACTACCTGCTGATACATTTCATTGTTCAATAGCGGGCTCGTGTCCACCGGAAGGGATAACAAAGTAGCCATCAGTAGCGCCCGGTATATGATCAAATCGTCGAGCGGGTGTAAGTCTTCTGGAGGTATGACAAAGTTGGCACCCCTGATGAGGGCTTGTGTAGGCTCAGCGAGTAATCTCTTCCACATGTCGATGGTCTGCGCCGGCTCCTCTAGTTCCCAGATTCTGACGGCTTTGTACAGCAGAAGCAGGATGTCCTCAAGGGATGATCGTGTGCCCAGCTCGTCCTTCAAGAGAGCGGAAACGCTAGCACGTCGCCTTGGGCTCAGCACACTTCCAACCTTCAAATACGTGCTAGACAAGTCCAAGGCCTGGATGGCATCCATCTTTCCTTGCCTTGGACCCAAAAGCCGCCTCAAGATCAGCTCTCTGTCGAAGAGCACCTCTTTGACTCGAGACAGAAAGGCCCCTGCCTCCTGCCAGACCGCTGCGGGCTCAAGGGATCCCCACTGTTCTTCAGGTTCGCGTTCCTCCAGCAACGACTCTAGCTTGCCGGATGTAGCTGTGCCATTGTCGACGGAGAAATCAATCTTATCACAGCACCATTCAAACCAGTGAACGATTGTCTGAAGTTTCTCATGTAAGACAGGCAATGTGAACTCATTGACTGCCGGATATTGCTTTCGGTGCCGTGATGTGCCATCGGGAGCCGGAAGTAACGGCATATTGTCACGAAGGATGTTGTGCATCAGGGTCGTGACCGTACTAAGAGTTACCTGTCGGCAGATCTTCTCCACCGGGGCGTTGTTCCGTAGCCAACGGTCGACAAGAGCTAGCTGCGTAGCTAAACAAACTTGAATGTCTGTAGAGGGATGTCTTATTCCAGCCGCCCCGGTCTCCAGAAACCTGACGCAATGCTCGTATGCCTCGCGAATAAGCACAAAGGTGCCCAGGGGCGTGTCAGCAGGTATTTCCGACCAGCTTACCAGCTGTTCCATTGCATCCGTCGGAAATTCCCAATTTGGGAGCAGCTTTGGTCTGAAAGTCGACGGAGCAATCTGAACCGCAGCACCCTGAGACCAGAAACGGCTCTGAAGAACGAGAATCTGTGACTTCAAATGCAATTCCGCCTGCCGTGATGGAAAGCCGACGATGGAACAAACGGATGGCTGGTCCAATATGATCAAGGGAGAGCTGATCATGAGTCCTAAAGGACAACGGGACTCAAACGCAAGACGCGCAATATCTCGAAAGCGCAACTCCTGGTTATTGGACTCGTCAGGGTCGCTGGAACTGGATTCGTAGCACCCGCAGCAATCCGGTGACTGGTAGGCACCTGTCCTGCAACGAGACTGCTCCGCTCGGCCATGGTCGGCTTGTCCTTTGCTGGTCGTCTGCTTTAGATAATCCATAATCCTCTGGCCCTGAGCCTGCCTTTGGTCTGGTGTAGTGCTTGGAGTAGGGAACATGAAAGCTCCCGGGGCGCAGTCTTCTGGTTCGACTAGCAGCAACCAACCTAGCCCCTTGACCGCTTCATCCGGACTCTGATATATCCTTCCGGTATCAAGAGGCACATAGCCGAGCGAATGTCGGATCTGAACATGTAGATGTCCGCCCCCTTCATACAGCGCATCTCCAACAGTGGATTTGGGTTCGGATGCCAATACGCTGCCGAAATACGAGAAGCGAGCCAAGGCTATCTGTTCAGGCGTCGCGCCTGAATCCGCTGCACGGATCAAAGCAATTTTTGTTGAGGGTGGTCGGGGGTTCGGATAAATCTCGAATGTCGCAACGGTGCCTAGGACAGCATGGTTCCTCATTCGCAGCTGGAAGGCGTCCCCGCGAACCATCAAAAACTGGCTGTCCTGGTCTGGGACCATCTCGCAGTGGCCACCGGCTTGAGCAATCGCCAGCGTTATGATTGCGGCAATATTCCCATACGCTGGAACGGCCGATAGATCCTGCGGCAAGTGGTCGGCACCAGTGGGCTTCCTTCCCCAAAACTCGGGCTTGTCAAGACGCAGGTGCGAAAGCAGAGCATTCCAGCCTGCAGGGCGGAACTCGGATGATTCGGCGATGAAATACTTGTGCTGATCCCCGACGCCGTCCTGGCTGGAAAATACGATCACTGGCGTCTGGGTTAGGGAGCGGAATCTCCATTCCTGCGGGTCGAAGAAGTGACGAGTAAACTTGGCCCACGGTCCAATCGCATAGCGACTAGATTTGAGTCGGCCTGGGCCGGCCGCAAAGAGGGCTTGCACGATGGTGATGGCGGCAAAGCAGGCAGCGGCGACGCCGGTGACGGCAGTGAAGCCGAACGACAGCGGATCCCAGCTAAATTCAGCGTTTTTCTCGCGCACTTGGTCGAGAAGTGCTACGACGGCCTGGAAAATGCATTCCGTGGTATTAAGAGGGCAGTTGATGTCGATAGTGGAGGCCATCTTAAGGTGCGGCCCCGGTGCGGGGATAACTGGGATACGCGACTCTTTCGTCTGAGCTCTCCAGGAGAAAGCGAGGAGAGAAATTGCTTTTCTCTCGTCAGGCAACGGCCGCTCACATACATACGTTGTCCGCGCCCTGGCGATTGCCCTGATTGGCCCTTCCATTAACACTTGTTGCACCGTGGAAAAAAGTGGGTTGTCCGGGTTGTGAATTTAGGTACTCGCACGGCCAGTTAAACTGGCAACTCAGCTGCTACGCCTTGCAGTTTTGCCAAGATGTATATAACTACCGGGCAGGGTCGCAAACGCGTTTGGTTGGCTAAAAATAAGGGTTGCAACGCGTTGGTGGAACTGCGGTCACAAAGGCGATGTTATTATAGGATCACGCCTCAATGTAGATGGAAACGGAGTTGGGAAATGGAGTATTGAAAACTGAGCACGTACGCGTTCCCTACCGTTTTAATCCTCAGAGAACGTCTTCCGCACGTGACTCAAGCTCTGTTGAGTCAGCAGTTCGACCTAAAAAGAGTGAATCACTAGGTCCAGATTCGTGTTTTCGACCTTCCCCCACAATAGTGACAGCTTCTTGTCTTCGTTGTTGTTCAAAGGGGACGGTTTCTTGTCCTCATAGCTACCAGTTCTGGACCCTTCTGAGCA
The DNA here is from genome assembly GCA_023628455.1 of Chaetomiaceae sp. B2702. Taxonomy (NCBI): domain Eukaryota; kingdom Fungi; phylum Ascomycota; class Sordariomycetes; order Sordariales; family Chaetomiaceae; species Chaetomiaceae sp. B2702. The sequence goes on along the minus strand of JAMAKP010000022.1, from coordinate 146,685 downwards.
GACACAGAACTTTTATGGGCAAAATAGTACAGTACAGTACTGTATTTGGCTGCCAGGAAGGCATCGCCTCTGTTTTCTATTTTGCAGCCTCGGCACACACAGCCAATTGACTCTCCGTCGCTCACCTGACTTTGGCCAAAATCTGTTGGCTGTCTTGACTTCGCGGCTTCCTGTCTCGCGTGGAAGCCTCCCACCGTCGGTACAGGTCGCGCAGGGCTCACTTTGTGCTGCGAAGTCCGCGTCCCCTGGCCAGGAGCGCTGCACCCACAGCAGCGGCAGCGACAATGGTCGACGTCGCAAACGAGTAACAGAGCCCGTCGTAGTAGACGAGCCGCGCCTTGAGCTGCACGTCCGGAGGAAGCGTCTTGATGGCTGACACCGAATGTCGAATCTCGTCGATAACCTGCGTCCGATGCCTGTGTAAGCATGTCGTCTATCCCCAGTATTGCACCCGCAAAGCATCCCACACAGCAAGGAAAAGGGGCGTACTCTCCATTTGTCTGGTATCTCGCCCAAAGCATCCGGAAGCCGGACGCTGAGCGTGGTTTGCACGATGGCCGACGTGACGGCGACACCATACACAGTCCCCAACGAGCGTATGAGATAGACGGTCGATGCGCAAACAGCGTGGTCTGAGAAATAGGTCAGCAATTTGTACAGTCTCGGGCCGTTCATGGTACAAAGGCCGTGTCGCCCACCTGCATGATCGAACATGGCAAGCGACGTGAAGAGGATGCCGGGATACACGATCCCCTGGCCCAGATTCGCCGGGAAGATGTATACATAGTACTTCCATGTCGAGTCCACAAACGCAAGCGATGTGACCAAAGCATTTCCAATGACCATAAGAATCGCCCCAAGGCGAACAAGGGTCACCAACTTGCCCCATCTTGACATCACAATGCCGGCGATGAGGCCACCGATCGGCGTTGCCAGGGACGGAATAGCCAGCCGACCGCCAGCAGCTGTTGCCGAGTCAAGGAGGACCACTTGGAAGAAGAGGGGAAGGTTGAACAGGTACTGCCAAGATGGTGAGTGTACGTCTTCCCCGCTGCCCTGCCACGAGTCACTTACGGCATACGCAGACATGCCAACGCAGATGTTGGAAAATTGAACCAGAGCAGGCAACCTCCCGTGCAGCAAGCGCAGCGGGATGACAGGGATCGCGCGAGTCTTTGCTTCGACCACCAGAAAGAGCCCAAGAAGGATGAAGCTGCCCACAAGCGAGCCAATCACCCATGGGCTGCTCCATGGAAGCTCGTTGCCACCCAGGCTAAGGCCGACAAGTTGAATGGAGATGGCGATAACCAGCAGGAAGGCACCGGTAAAATCCACTCGAGCCCACGTCTCCTTGAAGCTTTGGCTCGAGCGGAAGCCTCCCTCTGGGTTCTTGATCACTAACGCACCGACGAACAGCGCAAAGATGGAAATTGGGACCTGGAGAATGAAGCACCACCGCCAGCCGATCCCGTCAGCGATGGACCCGCCGAAGGAGGCACCGCAGATGGCGCCGAAGCCAAACATGCCGTTCTGCAACGCCTGATACATGCCACGCTTGCGGAAAGGAATCATGTCCGAGTTCACGATTGTCGCTTCGGAACGAAGGTCAGCAAAATCATAATCAAGTCCCGTACTCGAAAGCCCACTTACCCATCGTCATCAACCCTCCACCCCCAAACCCAGTCAAGGCACGCATGCAATTGAGCAGCACGATATCGCCAGCAACACCACAACCAAGGCAGCCCAGCGCAAAGGTGACGGTCGAAATAAAGAAGCATACACGACGCCCAAAGATGTCCGACACTCGGCCGTAAAGAGGTTGGAACGCAGTGCTTGTGACCAGATACGACGTCGTCAGCCACGACGCTGTGTTGGCGGCATCGAACTCGGAACTGATAACCGCATACGTCGCTGCTGTGATGGTCCCGTCGAATCCGTACAGGAACACGTTTGACATGATGGCCACCTGGATCCAGAAAAACCCTCTCGGCGGCTTCCATGTATCCTCTTCAGGCGCTCGAAGAAGAGGCTGGTCTTCTCGCGCACCATGGCCTCTGGAGCCATTCGCTTCAGTTTCTGGAGATGTCATATTTTGTTGTGGCCGCTCATAGGGATTTGGAATGGCTGAAAAAGCTGGTGATATTGCCAGTGGCGGATGAAGACCTGCAATCGAAATTTTGGTGGTATTTTCTCGACCACAAACACCGCCTGGATTTTTGTGCATGTGCATTAGCGGGTGTGCCAATCCACCAGGGGTATAACGTTACCGCCAAGGAGAAGCTTCCAGGACGTTTCCTACCCCTGAGTCACGCCGAAGCCCACCACCGACATTGCGGAGCACCCACCGGCGGCCGCTAACGGTCTCTCCGGCCTGCAACAACAAGGATGCTGCGGGTCATCTGCCGCGCGACATGGCTCCGGTCCCGGAAGCATCCCCGCAGAATGCACTTCTTTCCCTCCCAATCGCAGGCACCGCCGGCTTGCCGCAGCCTACCCTGCAGCGGGCCGCCCATGTCGGCCAACCGGGCACGGACACGACCATCTTATCGCCATTCAGACGTTCGATGGTGAATACGGACGCTGCTTTGCGATTGCACTTCTGGCACCAACCATGAGCAGACTTACTCACTCTCCTACACAGTTCATCATGCCGGGTTGCAACTTCGCGACGGTGGAGAACTACTGGATACAACATACGTAGTGCGGTTTTCGGGGGAGCATATCAAATGGTTGGCCCAAAATTATACCAGCACTCCTACTACGTCAAATGACGTCCTCGTACCTGCGTCATGGTACAGTACCAGCTCTTTAAGATGTTTTACAAGAGATCAAACCATAAACCCCTCATATTGCGTGATTCCCCATACACTAGCTTCTTTTACCATTGGCATTTACGAAGCTGTAGAATCTTAAAAGGCATTTAAAGACAGAGGTTCCAGCAGCGTTCAGCAGGCCGGCCACAGACACGCCCTGATCATTACAATCAGCTGGCCTATTAGTCAAGGAACTCGCGGAGGAGAACTTGAAAGTACTTTTCTTTCTTAGGAGCGTAACCTAGACAAAGGTGAATGTACCTATCGTTGAACGAGATGGATGTTACGGTAGCTGACGCACGTAGCGCGACGCTTCAAGCAGCACCATCATGAAGACGGCGGCCTCTCTTGCTGCGGCCTACCTGCTGCTCGGGCCCGTCACTGCCGATTGGCAGTTTCGTTCCCGAACTGATCTTGCGCCGCCCCGACTGAACATCACCATCCCGGCCACCAAGGATGTCGAAAAAGGGTACCTCTTTGTAGCCCCTTTTGCGGGATATCCCGACACTCCCACAGAGCAGCATGGTCCGCGCCAGGCTGGTCCGTACATCTTTCGGGACGACGGAGACCTGATCTGGTCGGGCTACGGCATCTACAGCATCTGGGCGACCAACTTCCAGGCCGCGCGCTGGAAGGGCAGGGATGTCCTGTTCAGCTTCGAAGGCGACCACAACGCCGGCTACGGCCACGGCCATGGTCACATCACCCTCATGGATCAGCACTACGAGACCATCCGCGAATTGCGCGCCGGCAACCACAAGCTGGTCGACAAGCACGAGTTCCACGTCATCAACGAGGAAACCGGCCTCATCCAAATCTACCAGCCGGTCCCGCGCGACCTCACCGCCTGGGGCGGCAGCCCAGAGCAGCAGTGGATCGTCGACGCCATCATCCAAGGTCAGCTCGTCCCCCAAACAACCCTCGCCCCCTCAACCCCTCTTAACCCATACTTTGAACCCCCGTATAGAACTCGACATCGCCACGGGCGCGCTCCTCTTCGAATGGCACAGCCTAGACCACGTCCCGCCGTCCGAAGCCGTCCTCCCCCTCCACCCGGGCCAGGCCGGCTCCGGCTACAACTCGTCGGACGCGTGGGACTACTTCCACATCAACAGCGTCGACAAGGACCGCGACGGCCACTACCTCGTCTCGGCGCGCGACGCGTGCGCCGTGCACAAGATCAACGGCACCTCGGGCGAGGTCATCTGGCGGCTGAACGGGAAGAGGTCCGACTTCCGGATGGGCGCGGGGACCACGTTCTGCTTCCAGCATCACGCGCGGTGGCTGCAGCAGGCCGGCGACGGCGAGCAGGGCGTCGAGGTCATCAGTCTGTACGACAACGCCGCGCACGGCACGGAGCACGGCGGCGGGCGCGAGGTGCACACCGCCGAGGCGAGCAGCGGGAAGATCTTGCGGCTGGACACGCGGGCGTGGACGGCCGAGTTGGTCCGCGGCTACTACCCGCCGGAGGGATACAAGTTGCTGTCCAAGAGCCAGGGGTCCACGCAGGTGCTGCCGGGGGGCAATGTGCTGGTCAATTGGGGGTCGGAGGGCGCCGTGACCGAGTACACGGAGGGCGGGGAGGCGGTGTTCCACGCGTATATGGACAGTGGTGAGTTGGGGGTTGGCGTGGAGAATTATCGGGCTTTTCGGTTCAACTGGACCGGATTGCCTAGTGAGGAGCCTGCGCTGGTGGCGCTGGAGGGGGAGGGGGAGGAGACGACCGTCTATGTCAGCTGGAATGGTGACACCGAGACTGCTCTGTGGCGGTTTTATGGCGTTGTGGACGAGTTTGGCTCGCGCTCTTTCCTCGGAGAGGCGGAGCGCAGGAGCTTCGAGACGAAGTTGGTCGTCCCCGGCGGAAAGAAGGTCGGGCAGGTCGCTGCCGAGGCCGTGGACAGGCGAGGCAAGGTGCTTCGGGTGACGCACACGGTTGGTGTCGAGCCCGAGATACTCCCTGCTGGATCCAACAAGGCAAAACCGGATGCCTCAAAGCAGTTCGCGGTGGACGGGCAGAAGAAGGTTTGGGGAACCGAGTCCTCTGCCGGTAGCCGCTGGGAGGAGTACGCCATCCTCAAGTTCTTCCGCCTTGCGAAGGATCTCTAAGGGAGGGCGACAACCCGAAACTGACTTTTCTATCCAAGGGTGTCACCGAGCCACCAGTCTTTGGCCGGTACCACTCATTCGTGCCTCACTCACTCACAGCCTTCTCACCTATTCTCCCTATGACCACCTCAACAATTTGCCCTTGCGCAGGCCTTCCTACCCTACGACAGATTCGCAGTCACTCATTCATCACAAAAGCTCATCAGCTTGGTTTCAAACCAGCTAGATAGATACCTATAGTTATAACAATGCCACTCCTTAAAGCCCTGGGACCCATGAGGTGATCTTTCCTAGCAATAGCCTCTGTCCGCTCGGGGCGACGTAATGGGTCAGGCAGTACAGGGGTTGCTAGGGCGGGCCGTTGCAGTACAAGAGCGTGCAACAAGGCTCTGGTTCTCTAACTTTCCAGTGGCTAGTGGTAGGGTAGTTTTTGTTGTGTTAGGTGTGTAGCAATCACCCGCGCTTCGCCCCGGATGCACCGTCTCAGACCGAGTACTGTACATATATGTACAACAGTACACACCCCAAAATACGCCTTTCCGGCTAAAGTGCCCCGCTCGTCGATGATGTTCAAGTTCTACCAGAGGATGCCTAATTTTAGATAAATCTTTTGTTTGTTAAGGGCTGCCTCGGTGCCTCCCAGAGTGTGCACACCAAAGTATTCTTCTCCCTTGTTGCATTCCCGCCGGGAAGAGAGGTGTGTGTGTGTGTGCATGTGTGTGTGTGTCAACACAATTTGTTGGGTCTTCCTTCTTCATCGTGAGAACCGCTTTGCAGGGAGCAGATAGCGGCCAGTAATTATGGCAGAGGTTGCTGGCGTCGTCATTGGGGTGGTTGGGTTAGCCGGCGTTGTCGGTGCCTTCAGAAATGTTGTCGACTTGCTCTCGCTGTTTGCGGATTCGAGGCAACTTGGCTGGGACTACGAAATTCTGGATACAAAGCTGGCTCTCGAGAAAGAAATTCTTCTCGAGTGGGCTAACCAAGTCGGCATCCTCCCGGTCCGAGACGACCATGACCCCCGCCTCAACTCGCCTGGCACGCAAGAAACGGTTCTACGAGTCTTGTCTTGCATCCGTTTGCTTATTAGTGATACGGCACAGTTAAAGGCCCGGTACGGAGTCGAGACGTTCAATCTGCCGGATCGGACTATACATCAGCAGGCCATCGACGGCCGGGCAGAATCACACCTCGCAGCGTCCACACTACCGGGGCAACCCCGCCAGACAATTAACAACTCCCTCTTGCAGCGCCTACCTGGAGAATTCGACAGGTCGCGTCTGCGGATGCATATCCCTGAACAGTCGAGCGTCAGGAAACGGTTCCGCTGGGCTATCCGGGACAAGCAGCAGTTTGAGCTCCTGCTGACCGACCTCTCCCACTTCACCTCGAAGCTCATTGACCTATTCCCTCCAAGAGCTTCAAGAGTTTCAGGGCTCACAAACGCCCAACACGCCGTGCAAGCCGTGCAAGCCGTGCAAGCCGTTCAGGATATCCGTGGGCTGAGGGTCCGCCGTGAAGATACCGTCGACCTGGCCCGGGACCCCATTGCCGACGCCGCTAAACAGGCCACGGACTTGGATCATAAATTCCAGAAAATGATTCTTGATGTGCTGTGGTTCCGGTTCATGGTTGCAAGAGAGGAAGAGATCAAGGATAGCCATTCAAAGACGCTGAACTGGGCCCTTCAGCCACCGAGTGCGGACGTGCAGTGGGATGACCTTTCAAAGTGGCTACAATCGGGGTCTGGGATCTACTGGGTGTCTGGGAAGGCTGGAAGTGGCAAATCGACACTGATGAAATGGCTTTCCCATCACCCGTCGACAAGCACATTGCTCACCCAATGGGCGAACGGCGGTCCATATAACTTGGTCAAGTTTTTCTTCTGGAACCTTGGAACCCCAGAGCAGAAAACTCAGGAAGGTCTTTCAAGGTCCCTTCTGTTTCAGATACTATCACGCCATCCTTCCCTGATTTGCGAGGCGCTTCCGGGCATGTGGAAGGAGCTGAGGCGCACCGAACGCACTGAGCGCGCCACTAAACGCACTAAACGCACCAAACTCGATGCCATGTTACCCTCGTTGGCCGAAATGAGGCGCGCCTTCCTAGTGCTTGCGTCAAGGACCAGCGAACTGGGGAAGTTCTGTCTCTTCATTGACGGGTTGGACGAGTTTACCGGAGACTATTGGAACGCTATTGGATTTATCAAGGAGCTAACCACCAACTTGAACATCAAGGCCGTGGTGTCTAGCAGGCCAATTCCAGCCTGCGTCGCCGCATTCGAAGGTCTTCCAAGGCTACAGCTGCACCATCTCACTCGACCCGACATCGCCATATATGTCCATGACACCGTTGGGAGCCACAAGTACATGCAACGGCTTGTGGCCCGTCATCCAACCGAGGCGCTGGCGCTGATGGACGAAATTGTGGACAAGGCCTCCGGTGTCTTTCTATGGGTTGTCCTTGCGTGCCGGTCGCTGCTCTCCGGATTCGCAGATTACGACCGTATTGAAGAGCTCCGGCGTCGGGTGGAAGCGCTGCCGCCAGAGCTGGAGGAGATGTTCAGACATATGCTGCGCAAGGTTAAAAAGCACCACAGAGAAGAAGGGGCCTTCATCCTACGGACATGTTACACAATTTCGGCGAGGTCATTGATACCATGGCCCGGAGAAGGACAGCTCCCCAGTCTTGTCCTCGCGGCTATTGCACTCACTGGATCTGATAAGTCGGACATGGCTCATCCTTGGGAGCTCTCAATTCCAGAAAAACGGGAGCGCTGCGAGGAACTTGCAGGCCGGTTGACGAGTCGATGTGGAGGCCTGTTGGAACTGCACCCAGCACCAAGAACCCCGGAGTTTGACAACGTTAACCTCTGCTACTGCGACGGCCGGGACGATCATGATCCCTTCATTGATAGCAAGGTTGAGTGGATGCACAGGTCTGTCTTTGAGTTTTTGAACTGCGACAGCGTGTGGAGATTTGAGTGCCTTCAAGTCCGAAAGGCTAGACCTGGAATGTCGGCAATATTGTCCTTGTACGCATTGTACACTTCGATGCCAATCAGTCATATGTCCGGAGTGATTGGACTCCAATATTTCATTACAAGTCTCCGGTTGGGCGCTCAGGCTGACACTGAGGAACCCACGCATCACCACAACAGCTTTTGGCAGCTCGAGTCTTTCCTGGCTCAGCTATATCGGCCTAGACCAGAACCAGAGGACTGGGAACTGTTGGTGAAAGCAATAAAAGACCATTCGCGGGACACCGAAGGAGCCGCTCACGTGGCACTCCTCCTGGCGGCTGAATCAGGCGCCGTCAACTACGTCAAAGCCCGCCTCTCCGGCACGAAACTTTTGTTGTCGACCAGACCGCCTTGTGCCTGTCTCCCAATCTTATATCACGCTACAGCGCAACCTTTTTTTGTCGGACCCTTGTCATCTTCACCATCGGATAGCCCTAAACCTTCAAACTTGGTTACGTTTCTGCTACTCTCCTCCGGCGCCGACCCCAACGGTCCAGTCACTCTCCCTGACCTAGGGCCGCAAGAGCAACGCATCATCACAACGCCGTGGAGGAGCTGGCTCGAAGCATGCGCGGGACGGCCGGAGCACAATCTCAGAGCAGAGGACAGAGCGGAAATTGCAGATCTCGCTGCCATGTTCCTTGCGAAGGGAGCTGATCCGACACAACATATTCCTGGTTGGATACTGCCATTCCTTTCGGACAGGAGAAACCGGGATAAGATTAACATTTCTAGAGAACAGCTATTCCAAGCAATTGAAATATTGCGGAAGAATGAACAAGTGGTTTCGGAGGGAGAGTACATGGCAATGGAGGGTGTTGAAACTGCCTGATTTTGATAACCATGCTCAATTGGGGATGTCATATCGCAACAGTCTCAATAACGGAGAAAACACTACAGTTCCCAGCAGATGAAGGTTCCCAGCTGCTGAAAAATACGCGGCGGGTCTTGCATGTAAGATGTCTAATAAAGCTATTAAAAAAGTTGACGAGAGCCCTGACTGCCGGCGGGCTGGATAAAGGCCCAAACGATCCGTGGATCAAACACATCGCCGCGGTCATTGCTTCAAAAGAAGTCACAAAGAAGACAGTATGTGTAATACAGAACCCAAATGTATACAGCAAGGTAGGAACAGCCAGTGGTTCTCGGAGCGTCGGACCGGAACCAATCTGGCCAGTCATTGCCCGGTGTCCAACCTTTTCCGGGGTCATCAGTAACTGGTGTCGGAGTAGGATGCGGTTCAGCTTTGGGTGAGCCCGACGACGTCAAGGGGTAAACTGAAGAGGTCCGGGTAGAAGAAGCATGGTGCTCACCTGAGCTTCCACCGTCGCCGCCAGAAACCCCACTCCCTGGCCCCGAGCCAGCATCACCGCCACCACCAGCAACGACAGGACCAACACCGCAGCTTCCCAAAGGCGGCGCCGCCCCCCCCTGAGAATCAACATCCGGACCCGGATCCGGAAACGCAACATCCGCCGAGTCCACCGTCCGACACCCATTCCCAATATTCGCCATAAACAGCCCCGGACGACTCGCAAACGCCGTCTCCCCCTTTCCACCCCCGCCGCCCCTCACAATCCCCACAACCGCACAATTCATGTACATCTCACGGTTCCCCAGGTTATTGAACCACGTCCACGCAAAGACCGCCTCCCCCGCGGCCGGCGTGTCCCCCGGCACCGCAAACCCCAACGAGCTCTGCCCCTGCCGGGGACACCCGCCCTCGTAGCTGTGCACGACCCGAAACGTGCGGCCGCCGTCCACCGAGAGCGCGGCCTGGCAGGACCCGCCGCCGTGCGCGGCGCCGCCCGAGACGGTGAAGTTGTAGGTGCCGCCGGCGGACCACGAGGCGACGGGCGCGCCGTCGGCGGTGCCGAGCAGGGAGAGGTATCCCTTGCAGGGGAAGTCGGAGCCGTCTGGCTTGAGGGGCGAGGCCATGCTGTAGTCGACGCTGTTGGGGTTTGTGTGGGGGTTTTCTTTGGATTTGAGGGGCGGCGGATAGGTCATTTGCATGTGGGCTGTTGTGGGTGGGGTGCCCAGGATGGCGAGGACGAGGAAAAGCCTTGGGAAGTTCACCATGTTGGTTGGGTGTGGGAGATGTTTGTGAGTTTGGTGGATGAGGACGCAAGGAGGACGGGTGTGTTGCGGAAGGCCATGGCGATTGTTAAATATTTCTCGCTTTGGACGTGGCAATAATGGTTGACCAAAGGTGTCTCTGTCAGCGAGCCATTGTTGACACGTCCATACCTATTTCGTTGAGAACACGCCAGAGCTACCTGGCAGTGTCGAACCTTGTTCGCTGTGAGGTCTCATCTGGAACAAAGGAAACTACGCGGGCTGTTGCATTATCATTGTTTTTCTGAAGCACAGAACCCATATACCCAAAGACAACCCTGCCCAGAAATACATGGTGCCAGGGACTATATCTCCTATAATTGTGATAGGAGGTTTTTCTCACGCTCAGCAACTGAGCAAATGCACTAGTATACCCAGAGCAGAATAACCCAAACTCGATCGAATCGTAAGCAAACAAGGGGGCTGATTGGTAGCAACAAGTAGAGGACAAAAATCACTTGATTATAGTAGACTATGGGATTTGCCTAATGCTTTCAATCGAAACCGGAACATGTTTTCTTCTGGGCTGGCTCCCTTGTAGAAGATATCTAGAAAAGTGAGGGCTGGAAAGAAAAGGGGGTTTAGCTAGTCCTAACCCTGATTTACTCGGCTGGTCATCATCACGTGAGCTATGCTCCACTGCCGTCATTCCACAAACCAAGCCGCTGGCGCCATCGTTGGATCGTTGGCTGCAACCCCCCACTGTGGAGTGGACCTACCTACCTACTGCGTAACTGCCTGGCCAACCGCAACTCCGTCGTGGACGACGAAAGCCAGCGCAACCCAAGCATCGACTTCCGGCCGTGACCCTGACTTCTCATTAAATTTTATTTTCTAGAAGAAGAATTAGGTGGACAGATGAGCTGACAAATATCATCATGTCGGACCTTGAAACGATGGGCGCCTCCCCAGCAGTGGCAGCTAGCGGTGACCCGATGAGTGCCGCGGCAGCTCATGCGCAGCTTAAGAAGGTTAAGAAGCAGAAAGTCCTGCTCATGGGGAAGAGCGGTTCGGGGAAGTCCAGCATGCGCAGTATCATCTTTAGCAACTATCTGGCTCGAGATACCCGCAGATTGTGAGTCTTCTCTCATGCCCCTGGCCATCTCATGACATAAAGCGGACTGCCCACTAACCCCTCACTCAGAGGCGCTACAATCGACATTGACTTGTCCCACGTCAAGTTCTTGGGCAACCTGACGTTGAACCTATGGGACTGCGGCGGACAAGAAGCCTTCATGGAGAACTATCTCTCGCAGCAACGCGCCCACGTCTTTAGCAACGTCGGCGTGCTGATCTACGTCTTCGACATTGAGAGTCGCGATGTGGAGCGCGACCTCGCCACCTACGCCAACATCATCAGCGCCCTAGTCCAGTACTCGCGCGAGGCCAAGGTATTCGTCCTCATCCACAAAATGGACCTGATCCAGCCCATGACGCGCGAAGACGTCTTCGACCACCGTGCCACGCTCGTCCGGCGCAAGACCGCCGAGGCCGTTGCCATCGTACACAAGCAAAAGCCAGAACAGTCTCCATCCGAAGGAGCCAGCGCCAGCGCCAGCGCCGCCTCCCCAGAATCCTCCATCAACCTCCAGCTCTTCGCGACCTCCATATGGGACCAGTCGCTCTACAAAGCCTGGGCGTCGATAATCCACGACCTGGTGCCGAACCTTTCCGTCATCGAAACCCAACTCGCGAGCCTCGGTCTCGCCATCGACGCCGACGAGATCCTGCTCTTCGAGCGCACCTCGTTCCTCGTCGTCTCGAAGTGGACGTCCCGGGAAGGCGAGCGCAACCCGTACGGCGACCGCTTCGAGCGCATGAGCAACATTCTCAAGAGCTGGAAACACACGTGCTCCAAGTACACGGGCACGCCGCGCAACGCCGAGCAATTCTCGGACTTTGAGTACAAGATGGGCGCGACGTTTAGCATGTTTGCGACGAAATTCACGACGAATACGTACATTCTCGTGTGCATGCCGCCTGGGGAGGCGAGGTTTAATAGTGCAAAGTTGAATGTGGCGGCGGCGAGGCCGTGGTTCAAGTTTCTGGACGGCCCGGTTGTGCAGGCGCAGCCTGCTGCTGCTGCTGCTTCCGCGGCCGGGATTGAAGGGGCGTTCGCTACGCCGGATAGTTGAGTAACCCTTTCAAGGAGGTAGTTGTTTGGATGGCGGCGGAAAGGATGACAGTTGGGGAGACTTCTCTACGCAGCAAGTAGTGATACCACGGCGTTCATGGCTGATAACGGTTGGATTAAAAGGTTAGCACTTGGGGAGCTCTTTGGCAATGGATGGGATGGATGTCTGGGTTAATGGGCAGCATTGTTTTCTTCATAAATCATCGTCTTGGTTGCATGGTTCTGTTCCACGTCTGTCGATGGTGTAACCCTACGACGCCCAAAATAGTGTTTGCAGAGTCGTTTCCTCTCCCATCCCGTACTTGGTAAACAGACCCAACGCCGATGGCCCAAAACCTGCTGACCCCGGCATCATCCTGCACAGTTGATTCGTTCCGGCCGCTTACTTCCATTTGACAACCGCAGTGCCGCCCCTCTTGAACTCAGCCATTTCACCGAGCACCAACTCCTTTTCCTCGTGCTCCTTGTTGGGGAAAGTGGTGGACAGCACCCACGGCCGAGTGTTGATCGAAGGCGAAGAGCGCCCGATGAAGTCGTAGACATCCCCTACTGTCTGGCTCGTGTTGAAGCGCGCTGGGAGACGGGTGCCATCGGGGAGTTGGATACGGAGCACCAGCATGGGCTGCGACTCGTCCGCACCTGTAGTCGGCGCCTGGTTCGAACTGGACGCCGTTATGGTGTCGGCAGTTGCAACCGGCTGCGGTGCCACCAAGGGTTCACCAGGAACAGGGCTTCCCAGGCGCCGTCCTTCGCCGCCAAACGGCCGGTATATCTTCGGCAGGGGCCGGTACTCCTCATTGTGCTGCTGGAGTTTGACATCTACCCGCTGGTCGAGTCGTACGTTCATCAAATGAATCGGCGCTCGTCCTTCCCTGATCATCTGGAGATCGGCCCGGTTCTGTGGGTCGTCGAAGCGTCGCAGTTCCCCGTCGTCGATACTGAAGCCGTCGGTCCAGATATGCAGAATGCGCTCTTGTACTGGCCCTTCAGTGGTCGCGGTCGGAATGGCACTACCACGGGGGTCGGGGATCACACGGCTCTCGACGCCATCGCCGCCGAGGGTTTGGCCCGCGCCACGGAAGATGGACCTCGAAGGGCCGGCAGATTCTTGGTTTGGCTGGCGAGCATTTCTGTAGCAGTTTATCGTCAGCCGACTTACACAGGTGCGGGTGGGAAGCAGGAATGCAATGCCTACGACCGAGCCTTGGCGACAATGTCGTTGATCAGCCTCCGCGGATCAGATGAGCGCTGGGCGGGATCCTGGACTGCCAGGCCGGATTTCTCGCCGCCTGCAAACAGATCCCGGGGGCCACGCCGCTCGTCGTCCTCGTCATCGTAGTCGTCGTCTTCCTCTGAGTCGTCATTGCCGCCGCCGCTGCCGAGGGAACTCAAGGTAGCCAAGCCAGTTCGCTTTTGCGGTTTTTTGGATGTTGATGAGGAGGATGCGGCGGCGTATTCGGGCGCGGGCCGGCCGTCCAAGGTTCGGGGACCTGTGTATTCGGGCTCCGGCACGGCGCGAGAAGCGGCCGATGAGGGGGCCTGTTCGCCCTCGTCCATGTCTGTGAAATAAGAAGTCACGGCGGAGTCGATGTCCCACTTGCTGCCGCTAAGATACTCTGTGGCCTACAATGGTGAGTGAGAGGTTGCAAGGGCATCGGGAAAGGAGTGCAATGGTTGATGAACGGCTTACCTGCTGGGCCGAAGCACCTGTCAGCTCGCAGAAGTTGCTGATCAACGTGTCGTGGTCCGCCATTTGCGACTCGAGCGGCGATGATGAAAATTAAATAGGTTCTGAGGAACACAATCGCAACGCAAATGTTGGAATAAAAGGGTACGTGGGAGTGGCTGCAGCCCGGTGACAAATAAGGTTGGATGACCTTGGAGACGTTAAAGGTAGGTAGGTAGGCTGTTTGGAAATTAGGCAGCTCAGGGCGACGATTCCAGCTGCAGTTGCCCCGCGTCATTGCCAGCCGGAGCCCCGCCAACTGCCTGCCAGTAAGGTCCCCCTTGTTTATATAGGCAGGTACATAGGTAGGAGGTAGGTACCTTAGTTGATCTTATCGCTGAAACTTAGGGAAGCATCATTTGCCCCCAGCTCTGCCATTCATGCCACTTACCCTATAGAAATCCACCTCCACAGTTGAGGGTTGTTTGAGCATTCGTTTTATTCTGCGGTTCAATTTTGGTTTGGTAACTGGCGATTGACGTATCTTGTTTGACTGGCAGCGGTCATCCGGCCCCGGAACAATACCACCCGACTGCCGATGCTGCAACTGACCCCTGTCGCACTGAGCGCCGAGCCATTTCCATTTGCGACGTGCATCGATCCTCTGGAGCTCCGGGCGTCGGCGAAGGGAGTCCAGTCAACAGATTCAACACCCGCACCGCAACACCAACTCCATCCACCATCATGGCATCCGACGAGCCGCCAAATCCCATGGCTGAGTCTGGGGTCACAATCCGGTCAGACAGCGAGCAGTACTCGGGCCATGGTGAGCTATCGGCTTCCCCACCGTCATCCTCGTCACCCGCCGTCATTCTCTACCAACCACCCACCGTCTGGTCCATTATCCGTGGTGCCGCCATCAACTTGGTGCTCCCATTCATCAACGGCATGATGTTGGGCTTTGGCGAGCTGTTTGCGCACGAGGCTGCCTTCAGACTAGGGTGGAGCAACACGAGGGTACGTCATCCCTTCCCCACGATGATCATCAGGTGTTGAGGGCAGCTGCTAAACCAACAAACCAAAACTAGATCTTCCCCCTCTCAAGACGCGAAGCGCACCCTATCGGTCCTGGGATTGAGGCGGTAGAGAAACCGAGTCGGAGGAGCGAACTCGATGACTTGACGAGCCTGGAATGATTCGGCAGCGCATGTCGATGTTGCGATACCGAGGGATTGACCATGACAGATGCTCTCGGGACATGATACTGAACAAACGAGAACTACCCGCACGACTCCTATCAGACAAACACGGCTCACTTCGACGAGCAGGAAAGGGGAGGTGGATGACGCCAGTGGTTAGGTGCACGGTAGGCAATGATGCATGGTTCTGTTCATTTGTACATATTTCTCGGGATAATGTCAAACGATATACTGTGGAACTAAGGCCGGAACCCCCAAAAGGCGACCAATCTACCTACCTAGATCACTATGGTATGTACATAGGTAGGTACCTGCCTGTATATCTGGGTTGGATTACAATGGAAGACAACCGAAGTTTCCCAAAGCCTTCCAGGTTGCTACAGTACCTTAGTTATATGCCCCACTCCCACCACACCCTTGCCGACCCGGCCAGGTGTCAGGGGTGCGACGCACACCCCATGCCAGCCGCACGTAACCACTGCAGTGGTTAGGCTAGACCCACCCAAAACCTTCGGTACAAGCCTGGGAGCGCGGAAATTTTGGCCCGTGACGGACAGCTTTGCGACTCTGAACATTCGACGACAGGAACAGTTACACAAGATGATTCCCAGCAGAGGCCTTCTCCGGTCGACCCCGGCATCGAGGTTTGCAAGAGCAGTAAGTACTTTACTACTCTAGAGTCCCGAGTTTCTGTTGTCCTCGTTTTCCGCCGCAATCGCCGAGGTCCCTGTTGACGCGCCCAGGCATTGCCAAAACCTTCAATCCGACCGTCGTCCCGACAATTCGGCACCGCATTGCGCAACAACCGGGCAGTTCTATATGGCGCATCGACGACCACGACCAGGAGGATAGGCGGCCCCTTGGCTTTTACTGCAGCATCCCAACAGCTCATTTCTTTCAGACAAGCCCGCAATGCCTCGACTGAATCGACGATCCCACCGGCGGCAACCGACGATGGCTCGCTCCTCTCTGGCGTTGCGGGAACGCCCGTTAGTCTGACCGGGAGCGATCTTCTCGACATTCCCGAGCAAATTGGTTTCTTGAAGACACTCGGGTTGGACTACGGCTGGGGTCCGACGTCGCTCATGCAAACATTGCTCGAGTCCGTCTATGTCTATACCGGTCTCCCGTGGTGGGCCTCCCTCGCCGTCGTGGCGGTTGGCGTCAGGGTGGCCCTTCTCAAGCCCTCCTTGGACGCTTCGGAGAACTCCCTTAAACACCAAGAGCTGCTGAAGGACCCGAAGTACGCGGCAGCGAACGAGGAAATGAAACGCATGATCGTGTCAGGGAATCACCTTGCCGGCGCAGAAGCGAGGGCCAGGGTGAGCCTAATGAACAAGGCCGCCGGCTACAGCATGTGGAGGAACTTCGTTCCGATGCTTCAGATCCCCGTCGGTGTTGGCATGTTCCGCCTCATCAAGGACATGTCGGCACTTCCGGTCCCCTCGTTCGAGAGCGGAGGGCTTCTTTGGTTTACCGACCTAACCGTTGCCGATCCGCTCTTTATACTGCCCATTGTTACGGGCATCATGATGATGTGCGGCATGAGAGTGTGTTCCACCACCCCACAAAGCATGATTGCATCCCTCCGCTAACCATGCGCGAACCAGATACCGCTCCCTTACATGGCTCCAGCACAAGCGAAGATGATGAGTATGATGAGCCTTGTGATCATGCCGGTTTCTACGATAGTTGCTCTCTTTTTCCCATCCGGCCTCAACTGGTACTTCTTCCTCTCAGCCCTCTTGCATTCTGCGCAAGCATTCTTCCTCCACCAGCAATGGTTTCGGCGGTTGATCGGGCTGAAGCCGTTGGCCCAGCCGCTCTCACCGACTGAGATGGGCTGGCAAGCGCCGAGGGTTATCGACATCAGCGCGCCGAGAGTCACACCAGTGCATCAAGTTCCCGCGGCCGGCTCCCAGTCGGTGATGGAAAGTTTCAGGGCTACCATTGCGGACGCCAAGAAATCCCTAGATCAGCGGGCGGATAAGGGTTCAGTGCAGCGCGCCCAGAAGGCGGCGCGCGAGTACGATGAGAAACGGGCTCTCGAGGAAAAGGAGAAACTTATTGCGCGGCTTCAGCAGAAGAAACGCGCCAAAGTCAAGCGATACTAACGAGGGGTGGTCCGTGCTACTACGCATATCATCGCATCCAGGAGTCTGGCGTCAAAGGGGTGGCATTCGAAGCCGGACTAGACAGCATGGAGGCCACTGTCATCTACCTGTATATTACACTCCACCGCCATTGCCTTATACGGCAGCCAACCCATTGTCCACGCCCGCCATGCTGGGCCAGCCCACCAACAGCACCTCGACCCGACATGGCCAAATGCCAGTGACAGATCATCTGAATGGTGGGATGCAGTGGCTTTATGATGCCAACCCGAAATGTGTATCTTGGGTGGTGATTGGAACTGGATGAGGGGTATTCACTGAGCACGCAATGCGGCCGAGTTGCTGCTATGCCCAAAACAGCGGCGGATTCCGCCAAGCCGCCTTTGTCTGACGGGCGAGGTCAAGATAGTGATTGGACAACTCCAGAGGAATTGTCGGCGACGGCAGCGGGGTCTGGGTTTGGCTATGTAATATTCGCCGTGTATTTCACCTGTACTTGTTTAAATAGACCTCTTCACCATCATCAGACTTTGAATTCCTCTTGTCTTGCCGGCCTGTGTTGTTTCACCCGAAATTCCTGAAACAGCTCCTGAAGCGTCGGCGAGTTTTTGTCCCCGTTACGAGTATTGCAAATAATCCCATCATCCATACGCTCGTCGCGGCCGAGCGGCCGAGCGGCCGTTGTTAAAAGAGTGAACCTTTATTGCTGCTCCCTCCAGACGTCGCTCGTTCCAAGCGAAAATCTCATTCTGATTCCTATAGGTAGCCAACCACTACCACTACAACCGCCTTTTAACTCTCACCCTCGAGACCTCACCAGGTAAAACCTAGGGGACAATGAGCGCCATTCAAGCCAACGTCGAGTCCGCCTCGGCCAGCTACTCGTCCTCTTTCACCAAGGGCCACCTGGCCCTGCCCCCAGCGAAGAAGTATCTCGTTCTTACATGCATGGACGCGCGTATCGATCCGGCCCAGGCGTTTGGCATTGAGCTGGGTGATGCCCATGTCATTCGCAACGTGGGTTCCTCCTCTTTTTGCTCTTTTCATCTGCGCCTTTTATTTTCTTTCCTATTTTATTCCCAGTCTTATATTTTTTTTAAAAAAAAAGAAAGAAAAAGAAAGAAATAAGCTGCTGTGTCTACTATCCCGTAGTGGGGCAATGAATGCTGATAATGAACGAACAGGCCGGTGCTTCGGCCGTGGACGCTCTGAGGTCGATTATCATCAGCCAGCAGCTGCTAGGCACGAACGAGATTGTGCTGGTCAAACATACGGGGTGCGGGATGTTGACTTTCAGCAATGAGGATGCGTATGGCATTGTGGGAGAGAAATTGGGGTGAGTTGATTTCGCCCTTCATTTTTGTGTCCAAGTCCGATACATATCTTGCTAATCGCCTATTGTTTCGGCATCAGAACAACGGCGGTTGAGGAGCTCAAGGAGAAGAAGTTGGACTTCCTGCCATTCCTCGAACTTGACAATGCGGTTAAGAAGGATGTCAAGTTTCTCGAGCAATCCAAGTTGGTACCGGAGTCGGTTGTGATCAGTGGCTGGGTGTATGAGGTTGAGACTGGGAAGACGAGGCAGGTCGTCTGAGATTCGCGTTTGGCGGTGGCTTTGCTCGGGAAGTCCTTGGCGTGCCCATTGGTGCGTGTTTGGATTATCTATTCATCCCGTAGCTGCGAACTGGAGCGTGTTTTAGATCCTAGGTATTAGAGCCAATGCCATGTTAAGTAGGGACTTTACCTTGTTTGCCATGATGAACCAAAACCAAGCAATAGAGTGGCTGTTGGCCCATAGGGCAAAGCTCATCATCGGGCCAAAACATCTATGCAAGCATCATCAGGGTGAAAAACGGAACGTGAAAGCATGACGGACTGCATGTACCTGGCATCTACCTGGCATCTATGGCATACTTACTGCCCTTTGTAATGGATAGCTATCGGCTTTCTAGACGCTTGTGAGGAGGAGTGCGTCTTTGGACGAAGTTTGTGCCGCAGGGATGAGACTCCTCGGAGACTCGACAGCGCTCCAACAAGCCGCATTAGAAGCACTAGCCGAGAGGTCTTTGAGGGAATGAGAAACGAGAGGATCAACGCGCTAGCAAGCAACAAGGCTGGGGTAAAATAGCTTCAGATGGCCAATCGAAGTTGAATATAGGGATTACTTATGTAATATGCCCTACTCCGAAACTGCCATAGGCGCCATCTTAGTGACTTCCATGTCGAAACTCACAATACAAATTCACCGCGCCATCACCATTCTCACAATTCTCGTCAACCTAGACGGTATTGAGGCTCATGCAACTAATCCGCTAAAAATTCTAACTCGCATAGTGCTAAGAACAAGGAAACAGCCGCAAGGCAGCCCCTCAGTCGAATAAGAGGACAACCAGACGATAGAACAGACGCTTAATCACCACCAGCCGCTCCCTCATTAGATTGCCCCTGGGTTACCCAAGCTCCAGGGACATAATACGTCGGCACCGGCGGCGGTGTCAGGGCCGGAGCAGGAGGAGACACGGACGGTTGATGAGTAGCCACTGAACCAACGCACGGCTTCCCTAACCCACCACCACCACCACCACCACCGCCACCGCCACCCTGAACTGCCTTTGATGCAGCCTTCCGCCGAAACCGAAAAACCGATGGGCTCTCCCCAGCCCTCCGCTGCCGCGCCCCGCCTCTGGCAGCAGCAGTCTTCCCAGCGCGGATCGGTGCACGCCCCGGCCTTTCCTCCGGCGTAACAGGCCTCCCTCTCTCCCTCTCCCGTACCTCCCTCACCTCCACCACCGCCACCACACCCTTCTTCGACTTCGGCGAACATCCTACGCTGGGGGAAGAAGAGGAAGAAGAAGAAGGAGCACCACCACCATCGCCGCCACCAGCCCAACCAGCAAAATACGACTCCGACCCCGCAGGACTCGGCACCAACCCATCTTCAAGCCCCTCTGCCTTACCAATTTTGCCATCAGTAGAAGTAGACCTGGAACTGGTCACACTGGTAGAGCTTGTGGGCGGCGTACTGTTGCCAGCACTACTACTACTGCCACTGGACGGCCCCCGCCCGGCGGAATCATCCTCATCCGTCAACGACCTAACCGACGACGGGCCCAAGGGGCCCAGCGGCGGCGACAACGACACGGCGGGCGTCGGTGCGTCGAGAACATACCGCCTGGTACGCGTCATTTTCCTCGCGCGGCTTGGTCTGGACCGGGTGGCGGACGTTGATCTGCTTATCGTGCTGCCGCTGGGGAGCAGCAGTGTTTCCGTCTTGAAGCGCTGGGTGGGCGGCGAGGCGCGGACCGTTCCGTCCGTGCTGCTGCTGCTGGAGCCGGTGGTGGTGGTGGTGGTGGTTTTGTCATCGAACTTGAGATTGTCGAAGCCGCTTCTGTTAGAGGTGTCATCTTCGTAGTCTGCGGGGGACAGCCACGGGAGAGTGAAGGGGCGGCGTGCGAGGTGTACAACGGCGAGGATGACAGCGCTGAAAAGGAGGCCTGTGGCACAGGCGAACATGGCGACATTGAGATGGGCTATTTGGCTGTGCCTGTCTTGACGGTGAATGGTTCCTGCGGCTGAGATGGTCGCGCTTGCCCACATGGTGACGCTGATTTGGATGACGAGAGTCGCTGAGGCGTGGAGTTGGTGTCGAAACGATGGAATCGGAGGGTCAGAGTAGAGGTACTCGCCCTTACAACACGCGAAGATGTGCAGCGGGATGTAGAATAGAGAGCACATCGACTGGGTAAGCGAGCCAAGTGTAGAATGTCAGCTATGATCGTCCTACCATAACATCAGATGAGATGAGTTTAAGCCAAAAAGAAAACGCACAGCAAACATCACGAAGCTCTGCGCGATTCCATAACCAGGCGTCTCCAATTTTTCCGTGTTGCTGCTAAATGCCACGGCGGCCAAGGATAATCCGATAATAGACGCAATGGCAACAGAGAGCAATGCCGCCAAAACCAGCTGGGGCAACCATTGCGTTATGTGTGGTCCTCGCGAGCTTTGGCTTTCAGTCTGGCTTTCGGTGTAGGAAGCAGAGGAGGGCATATCTAGCCAAAAGTAGTACTCCTAGCTGCCGCGTCACGGTGGAAGAAAACGACTGCAATATGTCGAAATAATGAGAAACAAACAATGCTGTTCGAATATGATGTTGCCTCGACCAACAAGAGGAGCCCGCTATGGTGTTTGCGCTAAAAGTCATTGTGACCTGCATTCGCCCGATAGTATAAAGCTAGACATTTAGTAAGTCGTACGCCAGGGCGAGAAAAGAATGCCCGGCCACATTGACATTCTTCGACATGGCGTCGGGGGCTGGGGTGCTTTAAAGGTCGGTAGTTGGGCCAGAGAGCACCTGTGAAATGTCGAGAGTGAGACATCGCTGGAATGAGAGCTCCGTGTGGAGAAGCACGATTGCGGCGCAAGGATATCCTGGAAAAAGACGGCTTCCATTCCATGACCAAAAATGATGCAAACAAACCACCAACTAAACCAAAGAGGCAGAAAATAAGCTGAGAAGTGAAATAACCAGCTCCGAAGAGAGCAGAGAGGGCTACGAAGGGAAAGATGCCGACGAGAGAGGTCGTGAATCATGCCCAGTTCCACCTCCGAAATCTCCCATCGAAAATGCCTAGAAATCTTCGCCAACTCTGGCGCACTTATCGCCAGCCCATCCCTCTCGCTCAAAGTAGCGGAAAACAAGATAGTAATCGTCAAATTCGTGGACAATGCGATCCATGCGACGGTATCCCTCGATGCCGTCCATGCGCTTGTTGACGCCTGCGCCATGGGCAGTTTGAACGCCAGTATCCTCATCGAGCTGTTTGTTCTTGGTCTCAAAGAACGTCACCGTGAAGCGGCCAGGCTTAAAGATGTTGACAACATGCTCGATGACGTCCGAAGTCTGGCGTCCGTTCTGTCCGCTCGGGACGTTTGTCTCGAACGAGGCGTAAGAGCAAATGGGCTCCGGCGTCACATGAACTGTCCAGTAGTGTGCGGGCTTGTTGCCATTCTCTTCTACGCCCGAGGTGGGGGCAGGAACGACACCGTTGGCAGAATAGCCGCAAGGCGAGAATAGATAGGCGTCAATACGCGCATCCGGGTATTGCGAGGTCGGGTACACCTGGGCGAGGCCGCAGGTGTCGGAGACCACGGTGCCAAGAGCATGCCCCTCCGTTGTCAAAGCCTCGGTGACGGTCATTTCAGAATCCGCTACCTGATTTCCCGAGATATCTGATTCTCCGCAATTGGCAAAGACGTCAACAGCCGAATCGATGTCTCCCAGACTATCCTGCGCGACGCGACGAGCTTCCTGCGCCTGAGCAGGGACCCGCTTACAGGCGACCGCACTCGCCTGTTCCAGGTAGAACTGCTTCGCAAGCTTGGGATCGAGGTCCATCATCAGGACCTCCAGCGTCTCGTCGGTGTGTGCATCCATAGTCGCCGTCGGAGGCGACACTAACCCAGTCGGGATCTTGGAGGTGCGGGTGGGACTACCGGCGGTGCTCGAACGCGGAGTCAGGGGCGGCGTCAGAGTGGCATTGGTTGGGGACGTCATATACAAGTACCAATGATCGGCATTCATGCGTCCGACCATATAGGCACTGCCGTTCTCGAAGGTGTCGTCCAAAAACTTGACCTCTTCCTTCCAACTCGAATGGGGCCCCTGCTGGCGATCGGGAAAGAGAAAGTTCTTGCGGCTGTAGAAGACGCGGTGCGGGGTGGCGGCGACATGAATGTCATCCACCGACGCGGCGTTGTGGAATGGGAAGCCGGCGTCCACCGCCGCAATGCGCAGGAGGCGCCGCAGTCCAAGTAGCAGAGTCGTCGTTCCGCAAGTCTTGAGGATGATCTTGTGGGGGAAGACAAACATGCTGGACTCGGAGAGCAGATAAGCGTCGACATGGTCTGACTTGACAATGGACAAAACTTTGCAGTTGACCATATCCAGCATCCCCTCCCATATGGATGGACTGACCGCCTTCAAACCATTGTCCTGGACCCCGGTGGGCAGAGCATTCGGGCTCGGAGAGAACCAGACCTCGAGGAGCTTCTCGGGGCCTTCGAAGGCGTTGCTTGAATCCAGTTCCGCAGCGACGTCATGGTTGATAGTCAGCTGCAGACTTCCCGGAGCGGGTGAAAAGGTTTCGTTGTGGGGGATCTCGAGGTGCACCATATTCAACCGGGGGAGTGGCGCTCGATATTGGTTTCTCGTAAAAGCGTCCGCGGGACACTAGCTGCCGCTCAAACGAACTATGCGGCGTCCGTCTGAGAGAGTAGGCCCACAGGAAGTGGTGTCCTTGTTGGTGCTGGCGGAGCCAGCTGCAGTGGACAAGTGTGATGGTTGAACGTCACCAAGGGGACGTTAGGGAGGCCGACCACGGACGGGGAAGTGGTAAAGCTTTGTGAGCGGTATTTTGGGCGTGTGCTTGGAGTGGGCCGTGGTTGCGTGGCGCCGATACTTACGGTCGCGTATCGGCAAGGTCCGTGATGTGAAGTAGGGGTGAGGTTGTCCTTGTTGATCAAGTGGTAATTCTTGAAAGGCTGCCTGGCGAGGGTGATGCTATCGAGGCCTGCGGGTCGGAAAGTTAGCAAAGTTGTCAATCTGTGCGGAAAAAGAAAAAACGTTGGCGAGTGCAAGATGCGTACTTTGCTGGCTTGGAAAGGAAGCGCAGAAGGTCAATCGTGGTCATTGACCAGGGAAAAATACAGATGAGGCGAGGCCGGATCCAATGCGCAAAACACTGAGCGGCCCGAGAGGTTGTTTTTAGGAAGCTCTCAGCATGGCAGAGGCGGGGTCTCCTCTGGGCGCGGTCTTCGAGGGGACCGACTGGGGGCGAGCGGTCAGGGACGCAAATTTCTCAAACCTCCCCGAAAGTGTGGTTCAACGTTTCGTTTGCGGTGGAGACTACTGACAACGGGTCCAATATCCAAGTCAAGGTCTGTGTTTCCGACTGACCCTGGTCGACAGTCAGAAGCAAAGAGCTGTGAAGTTGGCGACGAAATTTATTTTTGATGCCAAGACTCGGAAAAGTTTGGCGGGGCAATAAATTTCGCGCCAAGCGCGTTGCGGGGGTTCCCGATGTTGGTTCTACAGATTCCTCAAGGTTTCGAGCATATGCAAAGCTGCAATACCTCTCCACATCAGGTAGCACAGTGGTCCCCAGAGTGTGCTTTGCGCACCAACCTACATGCTAGCAATTGCCAGTCGTTGTGAGGTTGTCAAAATATTATTCGAATCTCAATAGCTGCTCCAATCCTGCAGCAGTCCTGGTCACAATTGTTCGATGTGTATCCGTTGTGCAGAGGAAGGGCGTTCTCGGTGTGCCCCGCAATTGGGCAGCCCTCACCAACGAGCGGCAGCTACCTATCGGGTTCCAATAAGCTCTTTGATCGGAATCGTCCGAGCCTTGGCCAACGTCAATCATTCCGGGGCCTTCGGGTGCCTTGCAGAATGCGTGAGATGGAAGGTACATACATACATTTTGGGCATAGATTCATTTTCCCACCAGTTCTGGTCCAGAAGTTCCAGACGATGACACGCTTTTGCCTTACGCATTTATCTACGTTTCTGGGTTCAAAAGCGCCTCTACAATTTAGGGCATCGCGAGCAATGAGCCGAGCAGCTCGGAAAATGATGGGTGCCGCAATGTTGGATGCGGGCTGCCGCGCGGCTACGCGACGGAGTGTCTGGACCAAACTCCGTACGCGCGCATGAGATTACCGCCGCTTCCTAGTTCTTTGTTGGCTAGAGATAACTTGTCGCGGGGACTGCACTCCAGGCATTCGTGTTGAGATTGAGGCCTTTGGGTTGTTGCTACCACATCAGTGTCACCGGATGCTGATGGGTAGATGTGCATGTTGGGTTTAGGCAGTTGTCTAAATTAAATTATGCCTCAAGCTACACTTACTGGGCTGCAGCTGTGATACCAGCCGTAACGTCGGCCGTGATAGTGCTAAATACGGGCGCAAGCGAACAGTGCTTGTATTTATGCACCAAGAGAGTGGAATCTCGTATCCCGTTGTCGTCAGCGGGCTCCCCAGCAGTCGACGACATGTCCTGGCCGTTGACCATGGTGCCCTTGGGATAACTTGGCCTCTTTCCGGTTTCGATAAGAACCAAAAACTGAGGGTCGATGGGAATGCGTCCCAGGAACCGGACGTTGAAGTCCTTGGCCATGACTTCTCCTCCGCCGCTCATGAAGATGTTGGTGCATTCGCTGCAATTCGGGCACACAAACCCACTCATATTCTCGACGACACCAAGTACGCGGATTCCAGTTTTGGTGCAAAAGTTAAGCTCTTTCCTCACGTCCGCTGTAGCCACGGCTTGGGGCGTAGTGACGACCACGGCGCCCGCCAGTTGCTCAGGGCGCGCTTTCTGCATGAGCGTCTCGGCCAAAGAAATATGTTCGTCGCTCGTTCCGGGGGGTGTGTCGATCAAGAGGTAGTCCAGCTCATCCCAGAACACGTCCGAGAGGAACTGGCGTACCATGGCTGTCTTCTTGGGCCCGCGCCATACGACGGCATCGCCTCGCCTTGGTAGGAGGAAGCCAAGGCTCATTACTCGAAGCGAACCAATACCCGCGGCTTCATCGGCATCGTGGACAGTGATGGGGAGCCATCCGCCGGGCGCCTGTGTCACTTTCGCATCTTCGATTCCGAACATGCGCGGAATGGAGGGGCCAGTGAGGTCGACATCGAGGACGCCGACGGAGTGGCCTGCCAAAGAA
Organism: Chaetomiaceae sp. B2702; assembly: GCA_023628455.1. NCBI lineage: Eukaryota > Fungi > Ascomycota > Sordariomycetes > Sordariales > Chaetomiaceae > Chaetomiaceae sp. B2702. Next base: position 120,787 of record JAMAKP010000022.1, on the reverse strand, counting down.
AGCGACAGAGCCAGCTGTGTTGTCACGGAAGATTTACCGACGCCTCCTTTGCCTGAGAGCACCTGGGAAAGCTGGCGGTTAATCGAGTCGCTGATAAGGGTGGGATTGTGGGGTCACGGAATGCTTACCAGGACAATGTGCTTGATCTTGGAGAGGGACATGGCGATGCCTGAGGATTGACGGAGCAGGTGGGTTGGATACTGAGCCTGAAATATGGCCGATGCTATCTCTCACGGCGGCTGAAGAGATGCAATCTCATTAGTGGCCATCGTGGGTGATGGCATTTCGCTGGCTCCCACTGGAAGAAGGTCAACAATTGGCCCCTCCATCGGCCTGAATCGGCGTGCTTTATCAGCGGGTGGGGCAGCCCAAACTCAATCGCCTGTGCCAAGGAAACACTGTATTCGTACTTCATGAAAGACCGCGGCATCCTCAATTCCAGATTAGTGGCCCTATCATATGGGGAAGACTTCAAAACACGCAACCCATGGGCGACAGAATCATCTGAAATACACTGAAGCTCTGTTAGATTATACGCGGACGTAGTAACGTTATATATGGAGTATTTTACTCCCTAACGGCCGCCAGGCACGGATTGTTCCGCTGACAAGTTCAAGGAAAGGGCGGGCCCACTCAATCTCCACAGTGCGGTTTATTAGGGTAAGCGATCTGCCGAATGCGAAGCCAACTGCTATCTGCCTGCGTTATCCAGTTTTGGCGCCAGCACGATTCGTCTCGTGAGATCTTGCCTTTGCTCCTGTTGCACCCCGGACAGAGCACCAGAAGCAGAACGCATGCGCCTCGGCAGCCAGCAGCCAAGGCTCACTTGACACAGAGCTCTTGGGCTGGTGGACTCCGACTTGTATGCAGGGGTATGTAGAAACATTGGCATCAGTTCCGGGTTGCACGGAGCACAGATTACCGTTCCCGTGCTCATTAACTATCCCAACCACTCCGACCCAACCCTCTGCGCCGCTTTAATTCGCCGATACCACACACGTCCACGCAACACAGCGACAACGCGCCTCAAAGCCAACGTCATCCGCCCAACTCCCGTTTCGCGCACGACGACCTCGCTACCGAATTCGCTTGCTTGGCCTGACGCGACATCCATTGGCCCTCCCTCGCACTGCTCCAGTCATTCCAACTTGTGTGACCCTGAACGGACGATGCCAAGCGGTAGAAAGGAGCTGTCGCCCGCAACATGACAATCGTCGCGGTACATAATGGACGATCCATGGGGCTCACCATGGGCCGCAACAGATCCGCAGAAGGACCAGAAGCTTGCTTCACCCGCCATGTCCGACCTTGCCCCTCCACCGCGCGCCTTTCTTTCCGCCTCCAGCTCTCCTCGAATACCCGCTATTTCGGACCAGTCGCCGTGGGGAGGTGACGATACCGGACTTGGGGAATGGGCCACTCCTTCTGAGACGCCACCAGTGCATTCGGTATGGGCCGGGGGTTGGGGATCTTCGAGTCCGAATCTAGCCGCCACCCCGCGAGACGATGTGTTCAGCAAGACGAGCCCGATTGCATGGCCTGGAAACCTCGCGACGCCAAAGCCGACCAATGGCTCCGCATTCCGGCAACCGTCGCCAGATCCTTGGGCTAGCGGATTTTCGTCTCGAAGAGCTTCTCATGACGCTGCCTCCACGCCTCGCCTAGTTCTCGAAGCTGCCTCACCCGCCGATGCGCCGGGCGACACATTGAGCAAAGATGCTCTTGGGATTCAAGAAGACACAGTATGGGATGCAGCGGGTGCGGTTGGGACAGATGAGCGAACGCTCGCCGCGGAGCCCGCCTTGGTTGTATCCGAGCCGGAAGATGCGGAGGGTGTGGAAGAACAGGCTACACCAGTGGCAGCACCCGACGGTAGCGATGTGCGGGTGAGTGTCGAGTCGGCGGTCCAAACCCGTGAATATCAGTCGTCGACGCCTTCCAACGACAACACGGACCACGAGGAGGAGCGACAAGATTCACCCATTACGTCTATTGATGAGGAGCCCAGGACACTGCGACCAGAATCATCAAGGAAGGCTTCTGGGAAGGTCCAGGAACTAGTCGTCAAGTTCGACGGCCTTGCCAGGGCGGCAAGCGAAGAACCCGAGACTATCCCCCGGGCTCGCAGTAGGAGCCCGTTGAATGTGGGGAAGAGGGAGGATTTTGACATCTCCGCCGACTTTGGAGATTTCGAGTCGGCAGACGATACAGAGCCACCAGTACCCCCTGAACCGGTACTAGCAGAACCGACGTGGGAGGACACAGGTGCTGTCGACACATCCGAAAAACGGCCGACCCCGCTAGCTGACAGTTCTTTTTTCGGCGCATGTCCAATTGCCATGTTTGGGCCTTTGAACTTTGCTGTGGATTTGAGCTTAGTCACGAAGCTCTTCACCGCGCTGTCAGAGCCTGTAGGCGACGTCAACGTGGACCATGAAGTACCGGACCATGTCATAAGCGACAGCTTTACCGAGATTTCAGAGCGCAAGACCTGGTACCGAATTTCGAGGATGGGGTCATCACGTAGGCACAATGCGGGAGATGACGAGAGTTATCGACGGGTAACATGGCCGCCGTCAGCTGTACACCACGACACCATCAAGATCGTTCGCCGGTGGATGGAGGAAGATTCCATTGCAGGGCGTGTTGCACTTGGCGGTGGGATATCCAAGACACAGAAGAACATGTTTGGCTGGGATTCTACTGCTGAGCCGGTTGCCCTAGATACTGTCTTCGGGAAGAAAAGCTCACACGCAAGAATCTCATCGGTCCAATCTCTTCGGACAACCAACCGTTCTTCAGCTGGGAGTTGTGATGCTTCACAGCCATCCTTGAGCGGCCCAGCCCATCGTCCGTCAGGCAGCGCTGGCTCAGCTGTTGCTTCATTTGGTTGGAGCAGCAGTATGCCTGCTTCCACAGGACAATCACTCGCCACGGTTACAAAACATGAGCCACACACGGCAACCGCGCCTCGTCTGATACCCGACACCTTTACACCTCAGCGTCGTACCGGATCTGGGTCTTCTGTAATTCCCCAACCAACGACTCTTACCATGGGTCCAGTTGCTCAGACCCACGTTTCGCAAGTGGCCGACATCCCTGATGATTTCGATGACGATGAATGGGGCGAGATGGTATCTTCGCCCGTTGTTCCGTCCCACCCCGTCGCAACCGGCCCGCTCGCCGCCTCTATCTCCACTGCATCCGGGCCGCAGAAGAACGCTTCTGTCAACGTCACACACTCGGCTGGGCCTGCCCCAAGCGACCCCTGGGGCACCGTTGATTTGTCCGTATTTGAGTCGGCTCCTGCCGAGCCGGCTTTCCACGTTCAAGCACCCCCAGCTGACTCCAAGTCTATGGAGTATTCGGCTAAGGGACCAACTCCCGGCGCCAAATCGGGAACTGCCGTAGTCAACCCCTTAGGGCGAACTACGACAGATGAGTCACACAAGCCACCGTCACCGACGAGGCCGCCAAACGCTCTGATCAACGATCCGCAGCATCAGCAAGATGAAGCGGCGCAAGACATTCTCAGCAACCTCCCTGATCTCTCATACATGCTTCGTTGAGATTCAGGTTGTTACAATCGAACAGCGAGCGTAATCTCCTCATAAAACCAAGCTGTGTTGTATCTATTGGACCTCTAGGAGTTATCGCTATCTGAAGCATATTACTGGCGTTGTTTTGTTTGGGGACATTGACGAAGCTTCTATACCTTCTTCCAAAGACACCATGATAGCAGGCGAAGCAATATATGAGCACACAACTTTTGGCTAGTCTCAACTTGGACCCAGCTCCATATGGCTGCTGGCAAGGCTTATGAAGCCGTGCCAAGCGTCGGGTATATCAAGCATAAATCGACGGTACGTTTCTTGCGGGGGCAGATCTTCTTGCGAGCCGCAAAATCTCGTGTGCTCGCTCTTCTCGTCAACTGATGTCCCGCCATGTCCACTCTTCGGATCTCTCTTGGCTCTCCACCAACCAGGTTCGGAGTCGCGAGAAGCGCGAATCGCTCCGGCAAATAGAACGCCAGGCTCGGTTCCCGTCCGTCATCCCCACATCGCCCCCCCAATGCCGGCCCAAGGTGCCGGAGAATGGCAAGCTCCGCATCCCCGCACTTTTTGGGGCGGCACCCCGTCAGCTAAGCCCCCGAGGCGGCCCCCAGACTCTGCACGATCCGGGGCTACCGCGTATCAAAAGCTGCAGATTTCCAAGCCGAAACCCCTTGCCGGAGACGACTGCCTCTGGCTGAGAGGCTCTGCCCTCGGCCTTGAAATGGCCAATCCTCAGTCCGGGACGCCCGAGACGGGGCGGATCTCGCAGCATTTGAACATCCCGAGCCGAACCCAAAGCGGCGGCCAAAAGCGGCGGCCTTGTTGAGTTGATTGATATAAACTGCCGACATCTAAGGTCGTCCTACTGGCCGTTATCTTAGTGCTGCGACAGACCAATAGCAATGGCCATCATCAACTTGATCCTCTCACCTTGGGCGCCAGCAGCTCTGCTGGTGGCAGCCGTGGTTTACTACGTGTATCCCTACCTTGTGACCAACCAGCACCTGCGAAGAATCCCGGCGCCGTTCCCAGCGCAGTTCACAAATTGGTGGCTGTTATTAGTCTGCCGTCGGGGCGACCGATACGACACGGTCGACAAGCTGCACAAGAAGCTCGGCCCGGTTGTGCGTATCCAGCCCAACCATGTCAGTCTCTGCGATGACCAGGCCATCCAGGTTGTCTATGGTCATGGCAACGGTTTCCTGAAAGCGTGAGCTTGCTCCGGCGGAGTTGAGGATGGGGGAGTGGTGTTGACAATTACATGTGTCTGCAGGAATTTCTACGATGCCTTCGTCAGCATCCAGAGAGGTCTGTTCAACACCCGGGACCGCGCCGAGCACACACGAAAGCGCAAGATTGTGTCGCACACCTTCTCGGTCAAGTCGGTCGCCCAGTTTGAGCCCTACATCCACGGCAACCTGGAGCTTTTCGTCCGGCAGCTGGACAACCTGATCGCGCGTTCGACCAACCCCGACGGCGCCGCCTACTTGGACTGCCTCAACTGGTTCAACTACCTCGCCTTCGATGTCATCGGTGATCTCGCCTTCGGCGCCCCCTTCGGCATGCTCTCATCGGGCGCCGACTTCGCCGAAGTGCGCGCTTCCCCGGACAGCCCGCCCATCTACGCGCCGGCCATCGAGATCCTCAACCGGCGCGGCGAGGTCTCAGCCGCCCTCGGCATCCTCCCGGACCTCAAGCCCTACGCCAGGTACTTCCCCGACCCGTTCTTCACCAAGGGCCTCCAGGCCGTTGAGAACCTCGCCGGCATCGCCATTGCGCGCGTCAAGGCCCGCCTCGACAACCCTCCCCCTGCAGACCGCAAGGATCTCCTGCAGCGGCTAATCGAAGGACGTGACGAAAAGGGCCAGCCCCTCGGCCGGCAGGAACTCACGGCCGAGGCTCTGACGCAGCTCATCGCCGGCAGCGACACTACCTCCAACTCATCGTGCGCCCTGCTCTTCCATGCTGTCCGCACACCCGGCGTCCTACAGAAGCTCCAGGCCGAGCTCGACACCGCGCTCCCCGCCGATCTGGACGTGCCGACCTTCGAGATGGTCCGCGACCTGCCCTACCTGTCCGCCGTCGTCAACGAAACGCTCCGCTTCCACTCGACCTCGGGTATCGGTCTGCCGAGACAGGTGCCCCCGGATGGCCAGGGTATCCACTACAACGGACATTATTTCCCACCGGGAACCATCTTGAGCGTGCCGACCTACTCGATTCATCACTCCAAGGAGATCTGGGGCCCGGATGCGGATGAGTTCAAGCCCGAGCGGTGGGAGCGGTTGACCGATAGGCAGAAGAATGCGTTCATTCCCTTCAGCTATGGCCCGCGGGCGTGTGTGGGCAGGAATGTGGCGGAGATGGAGATGAAGCTAATTGTCGCCACGTGGGCGAGGCGGTACGAGGTGCATCTGAGGCAAGATTACATGGATACCAAGGAGGGTTTCTTGCGGAAGCCCCTGGGGCTGGAGATTGGCCTGAAGAGGAGGCAGTGAAGCCAGTCGCAACCTCTGTGCTGGTTCAGCTCCCTTCCATGACGTGTAACGGGTCCGTGGAAGGGCTATTCTTGTAAATAGTATGTACTCGCCCAGCTATCGGAGTCATGATCCGGCACTTCTAGGTTGTTCTGAAGTCGCCTTTGTATATATTTTACACATTCACTCATGACATACACACATCATTATCCACGCACTGTTATAACGCTGCTCCCATTTCGGTACAAGGGTTGCATACAGTCGTTACATTGGAGGATCGAGCCGAGGGACGTCCGCATCTCATTCCGGAAATAATCACCGCTCTCGTGTCCCAAGCCGCTGGCGATGGGTTGCCGACCCAGCTTTTGCCTGAATGTTCACCGAGCGTACATACCTCAATCCTTTGTGATCCCTGAAGGCGAGTATACCTACTGGAACACCTCGTTAAAGTAGCGACACCCTGATTCAGGTGCTTAGAGTGAGACTTGGATATGGGGTTCAACGCCATCATTCACGCTTTCCTCTTCGTTGCCGTCTGGGTATCTACGGCCGTTGCCGACCTACCATGGATCCGGGTGACGCTCGCGCCCCAATTCAGCGGAACGGACAACGCGGTAACCGCCATCGACGTCGCCCTTGAGATCAACGACCCCAAGTCCCAAGCCAGCCAGCCACTGCTCCAACTCGCCCTCAACCACGGCCTCACCCCAACCGCCCGTTACGACGGAGACGCCCTCTCCGCCTCGGACGCATCGGGTACGCTGGCCCTCACTTACACCGACAACAACGCCACCGACGCAGCGCGCACATGGACCCCCTCCCGCGCCCCAGTCGGGCAAATCACGGTCCGCTTCCGCGCGGAACCGCGCAAGACGGACGCCGGCACCCCCTCGGGACCGCGCATCGATCTACGCGACGACCAGGGCGGCGTGATCGGGATGGGCGCCGGCTTCCTCCCCTGGCCCCCCGCAGACGAGGACTGGACAGTCGAGATCCACTGGGCACTGCCCGACTCCGCGCCCGCCGGCACCCGCTTTGCCTCGTCGCTGGGCGATGGGCAGGATGCTTCGGCCGTGGGCCGCCCCAGCATTGTCCTATCAAAGAGCTACTTTGCGGTGGGACCTCTGCAGAGATGGCCGTCGTGGGACAGCGGCCCCAGCAACACGACGGTTGCTGCGTCCGGCGAGCGAGACTTCTCAGTCTACTGGATCGGCACGCTGCCGTACGACAGCGAGCATGTCTCGGCCGTGTCCAGGCGCATGTTTCTCGCCGTCTCGTCGTTCTTTGGCGATCGGGAGTCGCCGTTCCGCGTCTTTTGGCGTCGCGTCTGGGTTGGGTACGGCGGCACGGGAGGCTACAACAGCTTTATTCTTGAATACGCAAACGGCACGGAGGAGGAGCAGTCGGAGGAGGCGCTGACGTTCCTGTTGTCTCACGAGACCGTCCACGAGTACGCGCTCATGTCGCCCAGCCGGCAGTACGATCTTTGGTACCGCGAGGGCGTGGCGCAGTTCTACGCGGCGGTCGCGCCGTTCTCTGCCGGCGCGGTCGACAGGCGGTATTTTCTCCGCTGGCTGAACAACAACGCGCAAGCGTACTACACCGGCGGAACGGCCGGCATGGCTTGGCAGTCTGTGGTGGATCGATACTGGACGGACCTCCAGATCGTCAAGACTCCGTACGGTCGGGGCTTCGTGTATTTGGCGCAGGTTCAGGGGCTGATCGCACAGGCCACAAACGGCACAAAGGACCTCGACGACCTCGCTCTGGAGCTGTACCGCAGGTATGCAGCGCACGAAAAGGTTCAGACAGATGAGTTCCTCGAAGTCTTAAGCGAGCTCGTCGGTAAGGACACTGCCGAGGCGAGCCTGGCGGCTATGCTGAACGGAACGTTGATCGTGCCGCCGGTGGATTGCTTCGCAAAGTTCGGGCTGGAGATGGTAAGGAGAGACGCGGAAAGATTCGATCAAGGTTTTGTGTCTGTTCAGGGGAAGGTAACGGGGTTTCCGGAGAGGTCGAGAGCAGAGGAGGCGGGCCTTAGGGTGGACGATGAGATTGTGAGCACGTGGGGTTTTTGGGGCGCTGGCGACTCGTTGGACAATATGATGCAGGTGGTTGCGAGGCGCGATGGCCAGGAGTTTACGATCAAGTACTGGCCGAGGAGTTACGAGAAGGTGGAGAATTGGGAGTGGGTAGAAAGCGCCGTCTGAGGCGGCCACGTCAATTCGAGGTGTCATCCTAGTAGTTCTTGGAAACTGGTAATCTTCGGACTTAAACCTCCTCCACCTCCTCCTATTCTTTCCCGCCTGTAGGCTTACAACAAATGAACAAATCCATCAGCCCCAAGTCCGTGTCGGACCGTAGTCTCTCTACCATGGAAGTTCATATCTGAAACTGCAGTGGCTCATTTCCTGCCCCCGAATCAAAGGTAAGCTCCAGGCTTTGATCGATGTCCAGATTCCAGTCAATGTCATTCGTCACTCCAACCAAACCGAAGTCGACGTCTCTGTCTATGGTTGGCGCCTGATCAGCCAGTCCTGCCCAAGGAGGGTGCGCGAGAGAATCCGATGGCCCTAGGAACGAGTCCGCCACCTCAACCGGAGCATCGTCCGCAACGTCGTCCCCCGACTCTGCGTTGGCATGTTCCATGGTTACAGACGCACTGGTATCAGGAAGGCCTGGAGCGCTGTTGAGGCCCCGGCGAAGGCTATGCAAGATATTCATCTGCTCGAGAAGACTCGGCCCAAGTGGGAGGGCGGATGCTGAGCTGCTCGGGCCTTGGGCTCCGACACCGTTGAAGAGGTGTGAACAGATGTTAGACATGGCATCGATTAGCTGACTACGGTGCTGATCCGCCAGTTCGCCCGCTTGCCGTAGTTCTTGGACTTGCCGCTGCAGCAGAGCCACGGTTTGGTTGAGGGCTGTGTTCTCTTCTCGCAGCCTTTCAACCTCGTCTCCATGAGGACTCGGAGCTTGAAATGTCCCACTGACCTCCCTTTCGGCCGATTCTATTGCGGCTGCTGTGTCAACCCTGCGTAGATTGTCGTGGGTAGGAGTGAAGTCTGAGGGTGTTCGTATTAGCGAACCCGGGAACCCACGCCATGAGACTCGTGTTGTGAGGGAACAATTGAAAAGAAAACCAGACTGTCATACATGGATTGTAGCGTCTTGCACCGGGCCCAATGATTCGTTCACTGCATTGCTGCCATCGATACTCGTCGCGCCTCTGGTGATGGTACAGCCGTGAACACCCTCGTTCTTGGTGAAGTTTGTATGCCTCGGAGTGGTGGAGTCTGCCATTCGAGTCTTGGGCTTTCTGGAAAGAGGTGAAGCAATAAAAGCAATGCGAGTTTTCCCTGGTGTGGTTGGCTCTCTCCTCACTGGTCGGGAAGAGTGTGAAACAGTCGCCACAGATGAACAGCCGGTGTGCATTCCAATAATGCTTTCTATCCCCAGACACAGAAAGTTAACAGGTGCTCACAACTGCTTGGTTAGGATAAAATTGGGCACCGGTGCTCACAGCAACTCGCTAAAAGGACACCACTCCTTCGTCTGGCATTTGTGCCATCGGGATCTTGGATTCCGTGTTCCATACAGTTGGGGTTCATGTCTGAATTTGACGCAGATATACCCAGTTGTTCTTGTGGATGAACCAGCGGTCGTGACCTGGGCCCCGCCACCAGGGCTAGAACCGTTGCCGTCTCCGCCGTGGCCACCTTCTGAATTGCAGTTCCCACCGCCAGAACTGCTGAAGTCTTGGTTATCAGGCCGTTCACTTGATCCGCTATCGTTTCCAGAACCGGCTGTGCCCTCGCTGCCTGCGCCGGGGCTCGAAGACGTTGCATGTGTCTGGAAAACGGTTGCTGAACCGAGATTGGGAGATGCACATAGTAGTGCTTCTATGGTTTCTGCTAATTCTGCCCGAAGATCCATTAGCGAGCAGTCACTGCAGCACTGCTCCTCGGAACCGGGAACCATGGGTATCAAGGCGTGGGTCGGTGCGCCTCCATTCTGCCTCGGGGACCATGGAGGGGCTTCTTCGTCTTGGTCAATATCTAACTTTGCATCAGCCACCATTCACGCCATTTCCACCGATTACTCAGACGGCAACCTTACAGGGGCTGGGCAACGGTTCCCCGGGGAACAAGTCAGAGTAAAGTCGGTACCATCTTTCTTCAACTGAAAGAAGCGCAGGGTCGTGGCGGCGGCGCAAGCATTCGGCCCGGTGCATATGCCGGTTTCGTTCCGCAGGAGAGCTGAAGGCCGCGGTGCAGTGCTGGCAAAAGCTGACGCGGTGGTAGCGTCTTAGATGTTCACTGCGCACACGCTTAGAATATGTCCAGTATACGGGGCGTCGATGGAGAAAAACGTACTAGACGCGACTGATTCCTTGGTAACCGCCGGCATTGCAGCGCGGCGCGGTGCGCCTGACTATTCGGTCAAATTGATGGATTGGGCAGGCGAAGACGCGTCCCTCCGCCGTGGCGAGCCGCCGCTTGTTGCTGCCGCTGCGGCGCCCGTGGTCATCTGGAGGGCGGTGTGCGTCGTCTGCCATATCATCGCCGGCGACGCCATCCGTGGGTTTCCGCTTGCCGGTTCGGCTGCAGTCTGGCGGAATGGCCCCAGGCTGACCGTGGTTCGCCTTGTACGCTGCGGAATCCCGCCGTTGTCGTGTTTTCCAGTCCGCGGGATTGAGATGTGTATCTCCCAGACTGCCAACAAGATCTCTAATACCAAGTGGAATTGGAGTCGGCTGTTTGCCTGGACGATGGTGCGCAAAGTGATGAAGCGCCGTGGCCGGCAGGCTGATGAGCATTGCCATAATTAATCATCAAGCGCGCGTTTGCGACGAGGGGCTCCTGAGGGTGCGTTGTAGAGATCCTGTTGATGGAAGTGTGTCTCGTGTCCCCTGGGTTATGTATTGTTGTCTGTGTGTGTGAGAGAGAGAGAGAAAGATTTCAGCGCTCTTATTACGATTTGCGGGGCGTCGTTCCGGTTTAACTCCTGTCTCGCTCGCAATTTTGCAAGCCAGGAGAGTCGGAATTTTGAGAGCTCGGTCGAAGCTGGGGCGCGCACTAACATGCAAGGTAAGTTTTGTAAGGCGACGTATTAGTCGAGAGGCTTGACCCGGCGCCTAAGAAACGAATTCCCCAAAAGCCAACCCTCATTACTTGTTGAGCTTTCGCTCGCCTTTTGAAATCATTGCCTTGATTTTATATTGCTGTGTTGACAACCGTTCTTTTACTAACAATTTTTATACATCAAAGGCGGTAGCTTTCCTCTCCAGCTCTTTTCTATATAATTACTTAGTGACTTAGGTGTCCCGCAAGATCCCCTCCTGACCGTCCTTCGGGGTCATTTGGCCATAGTGTTTCAAGAGGGCGTCGCCTTCGCTCCAGTTGCCGAGGTTACTAAAGCCATTCTTGCGGCTCTGCTAGGTGTGAGCCGTCGTACTCGTAATGAGGACGAAGTGAAGGTTAATTCAAATTGTTATCAGCACGGCTAAGGCGGATGAAGACGAGTGGGAGCGATGTCTATCGGACTTGAGTAGGGTATATCGGGACCGCCAAGGCCAGTGCGTCTAGGCGATACTATGCCAGGAATTTTTATCCACAGTACCAAAGAAATCTAACAGAGAGGTGTTGACACGGAGAGAGTCGATTCCAGCTGTCCTGATCTCGGTAGTATGCGCATTTTCTTCTTGGGGTTTCCTTGCGCTTCAATTCATAGGTCTCATGCAATAATATGGTAAATATGCCCGTTGCCGTGTCACATCATGTCCTACTCGAACTGGCTCCTCCCAAATGTTCCAGTGAGATCAATCTGCAGGAGCTTGCCAGACTCAATCTCCTCCTTTCTCTCCATCAGATCGTCGACGCTCCAATGCGATACCACGACTCGCCCAGTGAGAAACTTGGCCTTCTCGCTGGAGAGCCACACTGCCAGCCCCCCAATCAATTCCGGCGAGTCGAGGTTGAACTTTCTGAAGGGCTCGAGGAGCATGTCTGTCTCGACGAGGCCGGGGTGCAAGGCGACTGTCGTGATGTTGGGATAGGCTGCTGCGATGTGCGTCATCAGCTGCAGACTGGCGAGCTTGCTGATGCTGTAGCCCGACATGAAGGGATAGACCTGCCACGCGCCGGCTGTGACGAGATTGACAATGGTTGCCGGCGTGGACGGCGACGGCAGGCTTGTGATGAAATTCTTGGCAAGTAAAAATGCGCCCTTGGTGTTGACTTCCTAGAGGTGTGAGAGTCCTTGGTTAGCGAGTGCTGAAGTGTCTAGGTCGATCCTAAGGAGGCGAGCACGCACAAAGTTCAGCCACCATTGTTCCGGATCTTCCTCGTGGATGTTTCCACCACCAGAGTTAACTGCGGCATTGTTGACGAGAATATCCGCATGTCCAAAGTTTGCCTTGACCTTGGCGAACAGTTCTGCCACGGACCTGGCATCCGCGATGTTGGTCGCAACTGAGAGGACCTGGACACCGGGGCTGTTGGTTTTGAGACTGGCCTCGACGGTGCCCAGTTTCTCAGCATTGGTGGCCACCAGCACAATCGCTTTCGCTCCAGCTCGCGCAAATGCTGGAGCAAGTCCCTACGTCGAATGGTCAGTTGCAACACCCTAAATAACCAACAATGAAATGGAAAAGCCACCTTGGCTCCCAGACCGCGACTGGCACCGGTAATGATGACAACCTTGCCGGCTAGAGACAATTCCGGATTTGACGGATCAATAGAGGGGTACACATCTTGGTGGACGTTCTTTGTGAACTGGAGGCTGCCAGTGCGTTGTCAGTTTGTTTCGGACTGGGCTGCTTGTAGTGTACCTATGTAATCAGCGAAGGTTAGGGTCGCACCTGGTAACGAAATGGTCTGCTGGGAGATTCTCCATGGCGACATGTGTTTGTTTGACTTGGATTTGAAGCGTGGGACGGGAAGTATGATATGTTTCTGCTTTGCATCTTTGCCGTAGGAACTGGGGATCTCGGGCTCATTCTATGCTGGAGAGTATGTACCTATGCTAGAGTCTGACAAATATGCTGAGGCCATCTCGGGGCTTCATCAGGAAGGAATCAGGCAACTTAGTCAGATACTAATGCACCTCGATGAAAGTTACCCGATTGGGAATGGAATGTAACTTGGGGCGGTGAGGACGGTGCATCTCACCGTCGTCTTTGGTTGGTGGGCTAGAACATGACGTCTTTCAGGGGCGGACGGGGCCGACAAAACTTGGAAGAAGCTACAGTACTTCAGCAACATGCTTACGGTTGGTCTAACTGGTTCCAACGAGAAAAGACTAAAACTCTTCAAGACGGAGGACCCGACATCTCATCACCACCATGGGCCGCCAACCAACAAGCGGGTACTGCCAGACGTGCCGGAAGAGACGGGTCAAGTGCGGTGAGTAGTTGAGGTGCACTCCTTCGCGCATGTATAAGAATGTTTCCTCATCGAGACAACAAATTCGCTCCCACAGATAAGGCACGCCCCCGCTGCGGGCGATGTCTTGCCTCGGGTCACTCCTGTGGTGGTTATCAGCTCGACTTGCGCATGCAGGTCCTTGGCATCCACTCGGAGCGCGACGGGGCTCAACGGCTGGTGAGAATTCCGATACGACAGTCCGACATGAAGCGCTTGGCACATGTGCCGTCTCCTCCTAGACATGAAATGCGGCTCCATGGTTCCCAGCAGCAGGCGTCTTCGGCGTACTTTTTCGCGACATTCGACTGGGCCCCGTTTTGGCGCCCGCTCCTTCTCACAGCTACAAATGGCAATTTCCCCGAGATCAACAACGTCTGCTTCCAGGCCATCTCATACGGCTTCATGGGTCTCAGCGTTGGGGACCGCGCGCTGCAGGTCAAGGGCGGCCTACTCTACGGGCGCGTCTTGAGTGAAGTCCAGTCTTTGCTGCAGCAGCCTGCAAAACCCGGGCTTGCCAAGCTTGGTTTCACCATGATCATGATGGGCATGTATGAGGTGAGCCGCGCGGTCTGATTCTCGTTTTGGTACTGCGTTGCTAATACTGCTTGCAGTTCGCCATGAACAAGGCCATGGGGCGGGCGCCTCCCCATCACGTTGGCATCATCAAGATCCTACAGCACTGCGGTCCAGAAACGTTCCAGGACGCATTGCTTCTCGAAGTGTATAGGTCTTGTAGAACTATGCTTGTAAGTTGCACCGAGTTACTATGTACATACATATCCGTCATACTGTATTAGTTATGCAACTGACACGGCATAGATCTGTCAGTCACTCTGCAGACAAAGCCGCTGCTTTCTCGAAGACGTGTCCTGGAAGACTCTACCATGGCAGCAGCTACCCAAGAGCTTTGAGGATCGTCTCATGGATATCATCGTCGATCTCCCCGGTATAGCCGAGGACGTGGTAGTTCCGTCTAAGCGAGCCGCTTGCCTCGGCAAGATCAATGCATTGTCCATCGCGTTACAAGATTGGCGGTGGGAATGGCATGCAGCCCACCAGGCGTCTGTACGCCATGTCCGACATGCCGGGAGCCTCGAGTTGAAGAGCACAGGGACGTCGTCTATCATTGTCAGCCAGTTGCTGCTAGTCAGCTTGGAGTTTGACTCGCCGCGGCTGGCACTCGATATCCTGTACTACAACGCCGCGCTTCTCTACATAATGCAGATCGACGCCGTCGCACGCGGTCAGGTATCGCCGCAACCCGAGATCCTCTCACCTGACGATGAGCGGTACGTCCGTCGCCAGGCTACAGCGGCCATGTCCAGCAACGGCAGCCCCCTTCTTCTTCCGGGGATGGTCAAATTCCGCTGCCAGGCTGCGGCCGAGGCGTTTATGACGCTCTCTTGTATCACTCGGCTGCTAGCTGCTACCCCGGGAAAGGAGACAGTGGTGACGCCGGCGGCCATCGGGATCGTCTACTGGGTGCTGCGAGACCAGCTGCAGTTGGGGGACGACTGCTTGGCGCTGCTGTTCTCGAAACACGCATTTTTCCACGACGCACAGACGGTGTTTGCGGGCTATTTTGTCCGTGTTGGTTGATAGTTAGTGCTGCCGCCTGCCTGGTTTGACGACAGGAAGGCTGATGATGATGAAGGGAACAAGAGAAGGTTCATGAGATCCTGGTGATCTGGTGATGATCTGTTCGTAATCTGACCAATTGAGATTCGGATTTTGGGGGGGCGGAGGGGGGCTGACCCTGGAGGTTCCTTGCTGCTGCGGTGGGGAGTAGGGGTGGGCTTCTGCCTGAAAAACCGCGCCGAGCGAGATCCTGTTCGCCACAACTTCAGCTGCCCAGCCTGTCACCCTATTGGGCCTATTCAAACAAGCATTTCAGCCCTTGATGGTTGCAGACCCTACACTAGCTTCAACCCCGCAACTTCTCCCCCACCACTAGGGTGACCGGAGCCCAAACCAGGAACCATAGTCGGTGACGCGAGGCCGAAAGCCCATATGATTGAATACGCCGTGTTTCGACCATGGATCCTCTTAGCATTCTTTCAATTGCCGCTGCGGTCGTCGCTTTTGTAGATTTTGGAGGCAAAATCCTCAGCGCAGCTTCGCACCACCTCAAGCGAGACGATGACCTAACCACTGCCCTAGAGGATCTAGCAAGAGAAGCCCGGCAGCTCGGTGCCCTGGGCCGCCGGATCGAAAGCACGCACGGGAAGTCGGAGTCGCCAACGGGTCAGAATCCGGAATTTGACGCCGTTCTTGTAGACCTGGCGAGAAAATCCATCCTCGTGTCCGAAGACGTCGAGGCCTTGATCTCGGCTCTGCAAACCTCCAACGAAAACCGCAAGGGTACATCTCTGCGCCTGCATCTGCTAAAAACAGCAAAGGATGGCGAATCGGAATATTTGGCGACCGATAAGAAGGTACGCAAAGCCGAACAAAAGCTCGGTAGCATCAAGAGCGACATGATGTCGGCCGTGTTGGCCTGCCTCTGGTACGTGCCAGGATAACGCCCTCGTCTTGTCTGCCGTGTTTCATCGTCTGAAGCGTCAGGCACTAGGGCCGATTCAAGATCCACGGCAGCAGAAATCCGCCGGATATCACTCTACCTTGGCAATGAGCATACCCGCCACTCTGCGCCTAATACTACGGCTCCTCCGCCAGGGCCCGAGACGAGCCTGAGCGCCGAGGAGCGTCAGCGGCAGCAGATGATCCATCAAATCTGGTCACAAAGCTCGGGCCCCTCAGACCAGCTCGAGTCTCTTGGCGGGGATATCGAGGGGGATTCATCAAGCTTGAGGTTGTCGCCGGTATCCTCGGTGGAACTGCAACAGGCAATTCTCCGCAGCCTCCAGTACAGCGAGATGCAGGAAAGGAGGGGCGGGATAAGCCCAGCGCACGAGAAGACGTTTCAGTGGATATTCGAGCGGCCTCGCCATACTGGTGACGAGCTCGCTGACGCCCCGCCATGGTTTAACTTTGCGTCCTGGCTAGAGCAGGACGACACGTCTCAGATTTACTGGATCACGGGGAAGCCAGGCTCTGGCAAATCAACGCTAATGAAGTATATCGTCGAGAGCGGGCGTCTCGAACACCATCTGGAGCGATGGACCGGCGGCCAAAGTCTGAAAACCGCCGTCTTTTATTCCTGGAACGCCGGGAGTGATGAGCAACGATCCGAGAAAGGACTTCTGAAATCGATTCTCTACCAGTACCTGTTGCAGATGCCCGAGCTTGTTCCTGGCGTGTGTCCACGGCGATGGGCGATGCATCGCGTCTTCGGAACGAATTCCGGCATAATGCTACCGGGTTGGACGGAGACGGAACTACGGCAGGCATTCGATGTGCTCTTGCCTCTCGCCCGCCGGAGCAACCAAAAGCTCGCGCTTCTCATCGACGGGCTTGACGAGTTTCAGGTGACAGACAACTTCCGATTCCTTCTCTCCTTCGCTGAAACTGTTCGATCAGAAGGGGCAGCGAAGGTATGCACTAGCAGTCGCGACTGGACTGTGTTCGCAGACCACTTCCGCGCACATCCAAGTCTGCGGCTGCAAGACTTGACGAGGAACGACATTGAGCAGTACATCTACGGTCACCTCAGCAAGAGCATTGCATACGCGGAATTGAAGGACTCACACATGGAAGGCGTGGGCCAACTAGTCAAAAGCTTGCTAGACAAGGCGAGCGGTGTCTTCCTTTGGGTTCGAATAGTCACAGATGTCGTTCTGGCCGGAATGGAAGCTGGCCAAACCGTCAGCGAGCTCAATGTGAGCGTCGAGGAGCTGCCGCCCGACCTGTCCGATCTTTATCAAGGAATATGGGAAAAGTTGAACCCCAAAGACCAGATCAGCGTCGCACGACTGCTCCGCATCTTGGAGGCGAGCGTCGGGCCCCTCGATCCAACGACAATGTTCGCAGCCGAGCAACCCGACGCAGCGGAAGCGCTGAAGACATCCAAGGCCGCCCTAGAAAAACTCGTTACCCGGCGGCTGCGGAGTCAGACTCGGGGCCTTCTTGAACTATCCGAGTTTCGTACCATCAACTATTTGCACCGGACTGCCAGGGACTGGTCGCTAACTGTTGAGGATGAGATGCAAAGAATGCTGCCCCCAGATTTCGACCCTAATCTGCAACTTTTATTGGCCAAAGTCGCCATCGCGACGATTCTGTATACTGAAGCATCCTGGTCACCAACGTTCCGCCAGTTCTGGGATAGGGTGGGCGGCTGCCTTGACTACGCCAGCAAGGTGATTGTTCCGTCCAACAAATGCGCAAATGCTAGCAAGCTCTTTGCAGCACTTGATAGCCTCGACACATGGGCGGCAGACATGCATGAATGCTTCCATCCACGCTGGGGCTGGCGCAAAGCCCGCAGCTCCCGCGAAGAGATTCATTGGAGCAGTTACCAGTTTAACCAAAGCCCTGACCCGCCATCACATTTCAACACTTTCCTTGGCCTTGCGTCCCAGTACGCTATCCTTTCATACGTCGAGGAAAAGCTGGAGGGATGCCTTAAGCTGGCCAAGCCCAAGCGATCCGAGGTCAGTCTCCTCGAAAATGCCCTATTCATCCCGGGTGCAGCCCCCTGGGGATTCTTGGGGCTCGAGGATTCGCCGGGACTTTTGAAACCGCGGTTTCTACAGCGGGAGGCCCTCATTCGGCTACTCCTTAACCGCGGTGCTGACCCACGCACCGAGTCATTGTTGCTGTGCCGTCTCCCCGGTTTAGTGAACGGCCTCAGTCTGATTTCGAAAGGGAGGCAGTTTGGTGCCGCCTCCCGGACCTTGCCACTCTATAAGACTTTGCCTAGCCTTTCTGGTGTTGGTAATAAGATCTTCTGGCGCCAGGTACAAACTTTGTTTGATGAGAACATGAAGAATCGAGGCACAATATCACGGCTGCGGTCGTTGCTGTCTCCGTAGCCGGCGCGATTACAGGGGACGAACTACATGCATGGTAATGCTAGACAAGTGATCGCCTCCGGTGGCGCCTTAGATTACCTTACTCATGGCGATTGTAATCGAGAACACGCTGTCGAGCCCTCCGGGAGTGGTAACCGCTTCTTTCTTCCATGAGTTGTGGCGGCGATGTTGGATGCATGATAGTAGCGAGTTTTTTTCTTTGGTTACGAGACCGAAGGTAATAGTTTCGGACGGGATTTCCCGGAACTTGCTTGGTCACATATAGCTATGATTACATCCGACTGGCGACAGGCGAACACCTTTATCGGTCGCGGGTACAGTACATACAGTAAGGTGGGTAATTATGTCTCTCAGCCCTCAAGCGTGCTCATCGCTCCCACGCCCCCGGCTTTTGCACTCTCAATGACAAGACCTGCCATATTTCCTAAGCCGATGATAATTGTAGGGCAACGGCGCGAGAAAGCCGGCTCCCATTGATACAATGGCTGCCAGCCAGAACTGGGGCGAGTCAAGCTGTACGGACCCGCCCGTGAGATGGAAGTCAACCAAATTCTGGGCCATTTCCATAGTGAGCATCGAGATAATGCTCATACCGAATGCCGTCTTAGCGGCCGCCGTCCATCCCAATGCGTCCCGTCCATATCGTAGCAATGTCGTCTCGAGTAACATAGAGGACGTCAGACCACTGGCCACTGATGCAGAGCAGCACAACACACAGTTAGCGACGCAAGAAGACGTTTGGTAGCTCGGAGACATGTATGCTGGGACTTGCTAGAAATGCTCATGATTGTCGCGATGCCCAGCTCCGGGTAACACGCCTGCAGCAGCCACATGGCCGAAAAGTCTCCGATCGTGCAGCCGATGAGGCAGCGAAACGTGTTCACGCCGGCTCTTCTCCAGACTTGCCCAGATGCCCAGAACTGGCGGCTCAGGGCGGATTGGGTTGCCGGGGGCTGGTGGCATTGAACTGTCTGCCGGCCCGACTGAGTCTTGGTGCATTTCAGCCTTTGCTGAAGTGATCTCGAGCCTGGGGCGAGATGGCGGCCGGCCCGGTATGTGGATGCGGTGGCGATGGGCGGCGAGTGTTGGCTGGAGAGGGCCAGAATCGAAGGTCGCAGGCAGCGCTGCCGTGGCCTGTAAACAAGAGCTAGTCGATGCATCTCTCGGTTTTGACAAACAACCTAATGAACTGGTGGTATCTAGGGGCTGTCGAAGGCAAGATGGCCCTGGTCCCAATATTGATTTGATATACCGTAGTCAGTCCGGTGGACATGTGGTGCATTTATCCCAAAGATGCCGAGAATTAAAGGGATGCTGCTGATCAACAAACAAACACACGCACTCGGCCGCAGAAAACCCTCATTCATTTGCCAAGAGTTATAGCGGGCACCCCCTGAGTGAATTGTGCGGTCTTGGCGGTGAGATATGCCCCGAGGCCGAGGGCTAGGGGTAGTAGTTACTGTACTGCACAGCTCACCTTTCCTGCCGGTGCTGAGTGCTGGATCACGACCTCCGCGACCGCGATGCTCATGTTGTTGCCAGCATCCTCCTCAACCCCGCTGTGCACACCGACCAGTCCAGCGAGTCGGGTTGAAGAGGCAGACAGAGTCACTATACTATGCTATCCAAAAGACCCTACCTCCAAGCCTTATGACCCTTTTCTCGTATGGTTTGTCCGTCTCACCCAGTTCTTCTCTGCAGCGTCAAGACCGCCCTCAACCTCATCCCGCCCGGCTCGATTCAGGCCGACTTGTCGTTCCCCCCTGTCACAGCCTTGACCCCCCTCATCACAAGCCAGCCCGACAGGACGACATGAAACCACCGCCCAAATCCGCGTTCCAACAACACTGGAGGTTCGCCCTCCCTCCTCCACATCCACGTCTCGTTGACGAACACCAGATCTCCATCCCCTCGCCTCTCCACCGCCGCGACGATCACGCCCCTGACAAGCGGGCCTTTGTAAGCAGGCGGCGCATCCAGTGCCATCTCCACCCGCTCGTTCCCCTCGACCCCGCCGTCGCCGCGGTGCACGACACGCCAGAAGCCGTTCACGCGGTCGTTGTCGCGGAAACCGAGGCTCCGGATAACCGGCGTGTCAAACGTCTTCTTCACGGCCGCGTCTCCGGCGCAAGCCCGGAGGATAAACGCCTGCGGCGTCCAGCTGAAGGCCGTCATGGTCGCCCGCACGTAGTCGGTCAAGAGCGCCGAGACGTCCGTTTCTGGGCTGTACGGCAGGCTGGATGGGGCCAGCGGGTTGGAGACGACGCGTTCGTATGCGAGGACCCATTCCGAGTCGTCGGCCTTGACCTCTTGGGGCATTGTGACTGGCCTGGGGCAGTCGGGCGGGAGCGTAGTGATGCGCTTCTTCCTGTGGTGGATGCCGGTTGCTGTTTTGCATTGTTTGGAGACTGCGCGGTCGAGATACAGGAGGTAGGTGACCGGGATGGTCAGCGACAGGGCAGCCAGACCGATTGCCAGCTTGGGAGATGGCAGCGCGGTGAGATTGCCGTACATTTTGTCCAGGTGTTTTGTGTTTGTGTTGTGTTTGTGTGGGGGATATGATATCAGACCAGTCACGATGCTACTGTAATAACTAGCAGACGGATGTTGAAGCCAAAAGTTTGACCTGACGGAACCGTTCTGAGCTGAGCAACGAGGCTCGGCGTCAGGACAGACCAATCACCGTGACGGACCATCCTTGTTCTGGGCAGGGAGCTGTACTGTAAGCCGGCGTAATTGTAAACCGTTGAAAGCCGAAGGCCGAGCGAGAGGGTATTCGACTAGTAGAGGAAGTCGGCCTCCGTCGTACCGTAGAGTTTGAAATTTCACGCCGCTCAAAACACCGGAAGAGTGAGTGTAGAGATTTATCACATAAACAATTCAGTGCCGGATCCATGACATAGAGCCATAGACATAATAAGGCGGCAACATTTTGCTCAGAGAAGACTATTCCAGCCAACCGTGGCGCGAGAGCGGGTATAAGTGAAGAAGATATTTTGTGACATATACCCCGGCGTCTCGCTAGGCGTTCCCCGTGAGCATTGTTCCGCGGTGACAAAGACCGAGGAAGCCCCGGGATGGTTCATGAATCATGGAACCTGGCGTTGTCTGCTTACTCTCGGATTGAGCCGCGACATAGGGCTGACCACTGGTGTAACATACGCAGGGGGAACACCAAGTTTTGAATGGCTCCTCCGGAACTATACCACTATATACTTGCTGGAAAATCCGAGCTCGTTGCTCAGAGGCTTATATCCCTCGGACCTGGCTCCCCCTCGCTATCCTAGCAACCATGGACACGCAACCACCCTCCGGCCAAATCTAGCGCTGGTTATTATGGTAGGATGCGTCAGGAGGACTCGAAAAGCCCTGAAAGTCTGAGTCTCGTGAGCGCTTGTAAGATGTGAAGCGTAGGGATGTCATTCCTCCCCCGTGCGTTCGTCCTTGTAAAAGCGATATGCCGCGAGACTGGCTTAGACAACCCTTTGGCTCTTATGAAAGCAGTCAATATATCTCATTTTCAGGCGGGAGTATATAAGGCCAACCCATATTCAATCAACTCTGGCCGTCCGTCTGCTGTGACATCAACTCAACTCATTCACAGATTTTCAAAAACTAAATTCCAGTATTCCACGTATCAGTTGTATCGATACCCTAAGTTTCACGTCATCATGAAGACGCACACGGTTCTCCAACTCGTTTGCTTCGCCGTCACCGCACTAGCCCGCACAGAGGTGATGCTGCCCCTATACACCCCTCCAGGCGGCATCCCGACCAAACCAGACTGGCAAGCCGCCGTCGATGCCATCCGGAATAACCCAGACATGCACTTCTACGTCGTCATCAACCCCAACAGCGGGCCCCAGAATACGTCGAGCCCCGGCAACCTGGGAAGCTGCAACCTCTGGAACGCAACCGATCCGAATGACCCCGACTACCTCGAGCATGGCTGCAACCGAGACTGGTCAACCAACGTCCATATCCTCAACCAGTTCCACAATGCACAGACACTTGGCTACATAGCCACCGGGTATGGCAACCCAGACAGACGCAGCATTGAGCAAATCGAAGACGATATTGCAGAGTGGTAAGTGACCAACAACCAATCCCAATTTAATTAAAGCCGGGATAATTACTAAACGACACGGTCCCCAGGGCTGCTTGGGACACAGCCCGGACCTGGAACCTCAACGAGGTCGGCAACATCTCCATCCACGGCCTCTGGTTCGACGAAACGGGCATCACCCTGGGCAACCGCACCGAGTACCTCGCGCTCACCTCGTACGCGCGCCAAGTGTTCGCCACGACGGGCCCCTCCCCGCGGCACCAATTCTCCATCGTCATGAACCCGGGCTCCAACCCGGACCAAAACTACGAAGACGACCTCTTCGGCATGTCCGACGCCGTCGTCGTCCGCGAAACGTGCTGGACGACCGTCGCCAGCGAGGACTGCCCCCCGCCCTACGAGCCGTTCGACTACACCAGGCTGCGCAACGGCTCGGGGCTGCCGTACAACGAGGCCTACCGGAACAAGAGCGTCGTGATCGTGCACCAGGTGCACGACCCGCCCACGGCGAACAATCAGACGCTGTATGAGCAGATTCGGGGGGTAGTGGGGCTGGGTCTGCATAGTACGTACTTTACGAGCGGGAACTGGTCGGAGACGAGGCTGCTGCCGGCTTCGGTGGGGGTCGTGGCCGAGTTTCTGTCGAGGGCGAATAATGAGACCGGTGTGGGGGTCTCTGTGTGATGCGCGACGTGTGAGTAATTACTGTACCGTGGTGTGGTCGAAGATCCATTGGAGAAGGGGGGGGGGGGGCTTTGTCTAGGCATTATTTAGGTCAGGGGGCTTAAGTACAGTACCTGAATTAAAAATCCCGCACATCGTGTGGTGTGTTCATGTACAGTATCTTCTCGTTTCCGGAGAAATATAGTGAATGGTTTTCCTAGACCGAGTGGTTAGCTTATTTCATTATATTCGCGTTACCAAGTAGCAAATTCAAAACCTTGCCTTGCCCGTCGTGGATTCACGTCCATGGAGATGCCCCTGAGATGCTGATTGCTGCCGTCCTCGTCTCATCCAAGCCCACTCTGTCTCCGCTACGTGTGGCCATCCCCATGAACGCATTGCATGCCTTCTGCCAGAGAATATCACGCTGGTGTTGCGGTACATACACCGTACATGCGTACAGGACCGTGACATCGATCTCGGCGCTATCGGTCACAAAGGCTTACGTGATCGAGGTCCGACCCGACACTCCGTACTCCGCCCAAAACCCGACCGGGCCGCCAATTACATATAGTCACGCCGCTTATGCCCGTGACAGCTTTATTCACATCTTTTGGTTAGCCGAAAAAATCTACCACGTAATACTTGAAACCATGTCTCCCGAGAGTGAGTTTCGCTTGCCTACGGGCCAAGTCGCCAATGACAGGGTCAAATTGACCCCGTTCCTTGTCAGTCTTCCCCTCACGCTTCCAATACCTCCCTCCTACCGACCTGCCCACCACTGTCCCCGGATGACTCATGGCGCGCACGACCGAGAGATGCTGAACGAGACGACGCATGAAGTGTCTGTCTGCTGACGAGCCACGCAGGCGGATCGCCACGCCGAGGCCTTCGTCGCCCAATCCAACGCCCACCCGGAATTGTATGCGCACATGCCACTGGGGCCATTTGCGACCAAATCCGACTTTGTCTCGCAGTTCCTCATGTACTGGCCGCAACAAGTCCCCGAATGCATCATACTGGCCGTCATTGACAAGACCCGGCCGCCCTCCACCGAAGACGACGAGGGCCAGCTGGCAGGCATGATAGCGTTCTTGCGAACGTCCACCACCCACCTGTCAACCGAGATTGGCGGCATCGTCATCTTGCCGGCGTTTCACCGCACCCACGTCACGACGAACGCCGTAGGCCTGATGTTGAAGTGTGCTTTGAGCAGCGTCCAGGACGGCGGCATGGGTCTCCGCCGCGTGGTATGGCAGGCGAGCACCATGAATGCCGCCTCGATCCGGGTCGCCGAGAGATTGGGTTTCCGGCGCGAAGCCGTCCTTCGATGGCACTTTGTCTTTCGGCAAGGGACCAAGAACCACAAGATTGGCAACGGCCGGCCGTTGCCTCCTGGGAGCGCGGAGGGCGACCTTGGGAGAGATACGGTCGTGCTGAGCCTGTGCTGGGACGACTGGGAGCAGGGAGCGCGGGAGGGAGTGGAGGAAGCGATGGCGAGAACGAAGTGATATGACGTCCTCTGTGCTGAGAACCTTGAGAGGGTTAGCAAGAGCCCCATCCTGAAGCTCGGAGAAACCGAAGACGAAGAGGAAAAACAAGTAGAAAACAAGTGTAGACTGTAGCCCACAAGCTAAGTGTATGTACAGCTTGCTGTTCCGTCTTTCAGACTGCAGCCGGTCGAGTAACCAGGGCCACGATGGTATTCAGCTCGACTCGAGGTCTCCACCCCCGGCTCTTCAGGCTGGTGGACGCCCATCGGTCGTCGCCGGCACGTAGTCTACTGCTGGTCTAGTTACTTCGTCGGTCGTTTTCCAGGTCTGTGCGAGGAGGACCTGCCCCGTCTCATTGCCGCATGAGCAGGCAGAAAACCCTCCGGAGGAGAAGAACTAGCATTACGACTGTTCCTAGTTCCCGGGAACCCCCTTGCCACCACGCAACGGCGGCCGATCCGAGACGAAGCACGTGGTCTCGGCGCCATTCCACAACAGATTTGCCATCGTGGCGGTAGCGGGGAGGGTTGCAGACAGACACTTTACTGTAGATATTATACGACAAAGCTAACGACAGGCCCATTCTTCTCCGGCTGCGGCGGCCGTATCTCACGCCCCGCTCGTGCCGGCACCCGCACATACACGGCTCTTTCTGGTGGCACGTGTGCCGGGCCCATAGCAACTTCAGCTCATCCAAACCGAGTTCCTCTATGTCCCCGGCCGACACATCGTCGCCGCCGTGGTTGCACGCCGAAGGCATAAACAAAGAATTCCCTCACATTCGTTCAATTCATTGTTGCCACAGAACCGATCCTGACTTCTTGTTTGTATCCCCACACCTCCTGCTGTACGGCGTCGCTGAGAAGCACAAAGTTGGTGGTGATGGCGAACGATGTCTTCTGACTAACTTATCACTCGCTGAGATCTGGTGGGCGGGATGGCAGTGTTTGGTTGGGTGTGTTTGGCCGATTAACCTTGAACGCCGGCCCGAGAACCTTGAATAGGTGTCATCTTGCAACTGTTGAGGGCAGATATCATTCTATTGGCGTGGGGGGGGTGGCTGGAGGGGGGTGAGGTCTTGGTGATGGGCCCTGAGAAGGGTCTCGAGATATCGTGGGTGGAGGAAATGACTGGCCGTCGACGCGCAGCATGGGATCCGCCCGTCCCGCGTGCAGTATGCACCCAATCGTTCAGCGCTTTAGTCACAAAACAACCGACAAGCGGTTACATGTAATAGTGCTCGCTACTGCCTGCGGCCCAACCTCCTTTCTGCCTTTCTTCCCGTCGAGGTCTTCAACGAACTCCGGAATACAACCACCACGGAGCTACTTTGGTCTGAGCACATGCAAATAAGATGCTGAGCAGCCAAAACCACCCTAACGATTCATGCGAGACCGAACGCGTCTCATCGCGCAGGCTCGCGCATATGTTGGAGGAACGTGGAATACGAGTTGCAGACCAAGTTTCTGGCGCCAACCAAGCTGCACCCTTCCTGGCCTCCTCTGGCGCTACGAATCCGTTTACATCGAGCGAGTTGCAGGGCCGGATTAACACCACGGCTCCAGCCGGAGACAAGTTGAAATATGTCCCTCAGAGCCTCCATCCAGAAGTCCCCCAGAAGCGTCTCGAGGCCTGGAAACCTGTGTCGACGTTGGAGGACTTGGTAGGAAGAATGCTTGTTCGTGAGAGGTCACACAGAGTGGCGCCAGATGGGTTGGTTGACGAGTCGTCAGCGTCCTCAACAAGGGACCGGTAAGAAGCCACCTGCCCGCTGCGTGGTTTGCTGTCCTGTTCTCTCTCTGGGAGGCTTGAGTTTTCTTGGCTGGGGCACGACCCACTCCTGAATCTTTTCCGACTTGGCTTCCGGCATCTCTTTGCCTCTAGGCTAGGCAATGGCTCTGTTCACCTCTTTCGAAAAAAAAAAAAAAAAAAAAAAAAAAAAGGAGGGAAATAAAATGTTCTCTTCCTTCGGATTTAAAACACCATTGACTGCGTAGAATGCTGATTAGATTGGTGCATCAACGAGTGGGGTGAACAAGGAAACGATGTGCAGTGCCAAGGCCATGTCGGGTGTGGGGGTTTTCCAGGTTCAGCTGTGGGGTGCGATTGGGAAGCAAGATGGAACTCACACCTCCACACTCCCCCCAACAAGCATCCATACCAGCGCCGGCCAAGCAACGATGAATGGCGTTTTGCCGTCCCCGCAGTACGGGTACGACCGCGAGTGGCGCTGGCCCTGGTGGAAGTTTGAGCTCATGCCCGAAGTCCTCTTTACGACGCTGCACGAACGGTTCAACACCAGAACATGCCCCATCCAATCGCCGCACGCTTTCCTTTTTGACGTCCGCGCCTGTGCGGAGGAGTCCCACGACATAGATGCGTTTTACGCGAAACTTGCCGAAAGGAGAGAGCAACGAGTCGTCGAGCTCGAGGTTGCCTGGGAGGAGGTTAGCGACAGGATGCACTCGCAGTTGAATCGCGGGCCAGTGTGTGGGTTCCCTGGATGCAAATCCACGGAGATGGAGGACGAAAATCCGTTCTCAAAAAGCAATAACCGATTTGCCCGGAGTGCCGCATTTTGCCATCTCTCGAGAACCATGGCATTCGACTGCCTGATCCACTTTGTCGACGGTTTCGTATACGACAATCGCGAGAAGGATAGGAGGAGGGAAGGGGAGCTCAAGGCTCCGGCACGGAACCGAGAACTTACATACGACAGCGAAAGTATTGGCGCCGGCAAGACCTTCCCAGCCGACGCGGACGACGCCTTCGCCGGGGATCCTGTCCGACTGACCCCGCCCCAGCCAACCCGCCATCCTCTCCCCCCCCCGTCCGTCACCCGAATCGACTCCGAGCAATGAGGTCGACCCACCACAAATCTTCCCGGATCAGAAGGATGCAGGTGGTGAAAGTCTCCGTAATCCCGTCCCCGCCGACGATCCCACACCCGTATCATTTAGGAGGCGTAATTCTGCCCCGCTACCGACCGAGGCAGTAAACAAGGCCGTAGGTGCGCCACAATGCGACCCGCCTTCGACTCGTCGGCGCCCTCCCAGCGGCTTACCCAGCCTACCACAATGGAAGAGAAAGAGAGACGGGTCAAAGAGCAACTCGGGCGGCGGCGGGGCGGCCGACACAACTACCGGTAATTCGGAGGCGCAAGATACGGCTGTTGGCCAAGTCACCGAGCGGGCTCCTGCCAAACGACGGGCGGCAAGACGGCTGGGGGCGGCAAAAGTGGAAAGACCGTCTAGAAGGAGCGCACGTATCGCCAGGTGAGCGGCAAGGCAGACGCGCCGCCTTCGAGAGCAGTCTTGTTCAGGACGCCCTCGAGGAACGGTGTCTCGATAATTGATATATACAACGAACATCAGCCTATACCCTCCGTCCTGGCATCAGGGACGCATTTTCGTCTACGAACAAACATCCTTTAGTCCGTTCTACTAACCTATCGTTTACCGATTATAACTGACTTTCGTGAAAGAGCTATGGAACCTTCTATCGAAGACTCCGTTCGTTAATGGATCCTAGGTTCCTTGGTGGGTTACGAAAGGTCTACAGATCCAGAGCCCAAGCCGGCGAACGCGACAGCCTGTGGCAAAGATAGCCACAGAACTTGTTACCTTCAAATGGGTTGCAGTTCGGCGAATAAATTCTCAGGGGTGTGCTGTGGAGGCCGACAGGATTCACGTCTGCATCTGCTATTTGTGTCTCAACAGGAATGCATTCTGCCAAGTCCATGCCTGGTGCGAAGGTCTGGAGCTTGAAGCAAACATTACATGGTTTGTAGGAGAGAAGGCCTTAGAAGTGCCTCGCCCCAAAACATTCCAGACATTCGGGCCGGTGAGTGGTGAAGTAGGTAAGGTGAGGTGACCGGGTTGGAAACCGCTCATTGTGGCGGCTGGAGAAGACAAGGTACCTAGCATTGAGGAGGTGAACGCAGCAATATGCTAATCGGCCTAGACTAATAGAGCTTTTATGTATTTCTCTTCAAATTGCCCAAATACGACGCGCGCGAAACAGGGCCTCTTTTTGAGCGCCCATCCAACCCAAGAGAAGGATGTGCTACGGTCGAGTAACCTGAGTCTATGCCCGAATATACCAGCGCAGCTCCTCCTTCTTGATGTCTCGCAATGTCAGGCCATTCCCAAGATAGGCAAACCTGTTTTGGTGACAGGTAAATGAACACAAAATCCTGGAGACGAGGATTCTTGATGGGCTCCAGGAAATAGTTTACGGACCCGGGTTATAGCCCGACAATCCTACCGTTTAACGTCCCCACCTTATACCCGCTCTCGAGTCAGCAAAAGGAGTCTAGAGGGGCACACGGTGTGTCCAAACGGGATTATACACGGCAGCTGTTGTAGTTGCCCGAAAAGGTAAGGAGCTCTATGACCATCCATGTAGTTGTTGAACTCGGCGTTCGCTTCACCGCTGACGACGACCGACTTCACGCCTTGCCGCTAGATCTTGTCCACGAAAGAGAGAGTAAAGTCGACCCGGGCCCCGATGGAGGGCATTAGAGAGCCATTAGGAATGGGCATGTTGAGCCCGACCACTGCGCATGTCCTGCGCTAGCAGCTGACGTAGATCGCGACGTCTCCGTAGACGAACTGCGGCGGCACAAAGGTCGAGCACTCGGGGCCGGTGGTAGCTGCGATCCTTTGCAGTAGCTCGGGCTCCATCTTCATGATCCCCGATGGGAACAGCAACTCTTTCGGTGAAGTAATAGTTATATATATGTGTGTGGAGGAATGGCTGGAACCGAAGTCTCGAGTGGTCCTATTTGTTGAATCGAAATGGCGCCCTGCGGGACAGCACCTACAGCCTCCCAGCTGCTGGAGTTAACAGGCGCCACTTCTGCGAGGGTTCCCCGTAAGGGGGACCGATCCCAACCCTGATGGTCGCCTCTTCAACGTCGTGTGACAAGCCGTTCCAGGGTTGGTGGCAGACAGCAGATTAGACGTGCTTCTCAACCATCACAAACACCATTGGCTATCAAATACGACCATACCTACCAGAAAGCTTGGGCTCCCCTCCGCTCTTCATTAAATAAGCTGGTAAGGACCAGATCAATAGCCGGGTCGGTACCAACGAATCACTGGTGTTGTCTGTTGTGCTTAGGAGACCAAAAGTCTAGCAAATCGGAGCAGGGGAGCAGACTACCAAACTCCCAGGAGGTCTACGTACCCGAACTTTCCCCAGATGCCAACAGTGAAACAAATGTCACGGGAATATACTTGATCAGATTGGGATGTTTCCAACAGTTGATTTTGAGAGATGGGTTTGGTAAAATATTTTGGAACGATTGGAAATCATTAGCTCAGATAGCATAAAATACGACTAGACAACAATTGTAAAGAGACCACCCGTCCAGATTCCGTCCAGTGCAAATCAACCTCGCCTTATTTCCCTAGGCTGCCCTAAGCTTAGAAAGCCCTTGGCCGTTTGCTTGAGGTTGTCCGTTCTCTTCCCTTATAGCCGTTGCTTTCATGGACCCTCGATAACTTCCGATTTTTCGCTCTGTATGTACCTGCAGTGCTCCGCCGGAGGCGCCTTCAGAAACCCGCTTGACGAGGGTCCCTTTACGGCCAGGCCCCTCTTGGTATAACTGACCTTCTAGAAAGCTGTTTTGGAGGCTTTCCGCAGATTGTGCTCGAGATTCGTGGAGATCGCTGACTGCAATATCCCACCTTGGCTCCTGGAGATTGCTGTTGCTTTCTTCGCTGTCTGCAAAGACGACGTTTTCGGATTCGAAGGGAAATTGTTCCTTATCCTCCTCGCTACTGCCGCTGTCGCTGTTTTTGCTGTTTTCGCTGTCGCCGCTGTCGCCGCTGTCGTCGCTGGAGATTGAGACGAACTCAGCTTCATCGACCTGCTCGAAGCTGTCCTCGGAGGCGGCTGAAGAGAGGTGAAGCTCCTCCTAGTATTCTTCCTCGTCGGGGAGGAGAAATTCTCCAAGACCGTCCTCTGGCATCACATTCTCGACCGGATCAACAGCCGCAATCCCATGATTGAAGGTTTCCTCCTCAGGACGGAGCAGGTTGTCAGTCAGGTGTCTTGTTTGGTGATACACCCCAAACATAAAGATGTTATCGACACCATTCGCTAGGTTAGTGGACGCCATATTATGCCGGTTACGGAGGTGAGATATGTTCTAAACCCAAGTAGCCGTTGGGAAACGATCTACTTATTCCTTACCGATATTTCTAGAAACCTGGCCGAGGACGTATTGTCGGCACGCCTTAGCCGCGATACGGGAGTAGCATCCGAGAATCCGGACATCTGGCATAGGGAACCACGTCAAACGCGAGCCCCTCGCTCGGCTGACACTTCCTGTAAAACGGACTCCCAAGAACCCCCAATCATCGAAGTGCCTCGAGCACGTAGAAAGAGGAGACGCGCGTGGCGATGGATGAACGCTACCGTTGATTTTCCCGAGACCCAACCGTTAGTCAACTCCACTGATTCTAGGTCTGGCCAATAGACTAGACCCAAAGGTACCTCGTCGGTGCCGCTCATCCCGAGGGATAGCTTTCAAAGTCGCACACAAGTAGAAAGAAACCGAAGCAGTTTTTGACGACCGGAGCACTTCAGACTAGCGATTTTAGGGTTCTCGATGAACTCGGCTCGGACAGGCCCACCGATATCGTGTGGGTTAAACTTGCCGTTGATCTCAATCTCCATAACTCGAGGAAAGTTGCCCAAGGCTTTGAGAACCCAGGTTACGGTTGGGCTAATGGAGTCTGTGAAATATGGCTGGATCCAAATCTTCCCCGTCAAGCGGGAATACTGTGGGTGCCCCACAGAAGGGGTCCGAAGATGGGTGAGGAGGGTAATCGACCTTAAGTTAGGGAATAAATGAAGGATATCTAGCAAGTCGGATGGTTTGCGAAAGCTTTCGCGCACAATGAAGGCTCTGTAGTTTTTATATACCTGGCCTGCGGTATCGCTTCTCCTGCCGTCCGATGGCATTGCGGTAAGTGGGATTCCCATGCTTCCCGTAAGCAGAATGGCCAGGTTGCGTGGTGAATCGTCACCTTTTGGATAAAGACAGCGGCTTTTAGGTTCCGGTGAATGAAATCCCTAAATTCCTCCTGGCACTCTGCTGTGCTTACAAAAGAAAGATGCCGGAAGAGCACTGGGTATGTGATGTTTGCAAAGCGGCGACTCACAAGTCGGAGATTTCGTAAGTCAGTCAGAGGAAGGAGGGTTGCGAAGAGAAGGGCCTGAGCGCCAAGGACTCGCAGGCGGATGACCGGTCGACGTCGACGAGTTAAGGGGCTGGTGAAGAGACACTTGGGAGGCGGGTTGTTTGTTTGAGAGTCTGGTCTTATCCAGTTGGGAATGGTTGGCTGTGGTTGGCATGACTCTTGAATGGACGACATTGCTCAAGATTTAATGATGCGCCTCCTAAGAGTGAAGCGGCTCCGGCATGGTTTGAACCACATACTGAGCTGGGCATCGCCATGGTTGGCGCCAGGGCAAGGGTGTCATTTTGCTCAATATGCCAAGGCGCGTCTCCCGGCTACGCGGGGTCAGAAGGGCCATTTTGTATTCTCTAGAGCAGCAATCACGGCTATTGTTCTCTCGGCGCCTTGTCCGTCAACTCTCCTCGACCAAGCGACTAAAGACCCATCCGGTATACACGGATTCAAACATGGGCAGCTCCTTCAATGCCTCGACGCGTTTCCTGTCCCACAGGGAAAACCCGGCGTGGGTCCAGAGGCTCAGGGTCTTGCCCTGTTGTGCGGATTGCCTGTCGCTCTGCCAAGGAGGCAACCAGGAAATCGTGTGTAGGCATTCGCCAAACTGGTTGAAGTAGCGCCCACGCAGGGCGTCCAGCCAGCCGTACGGGACGAGGTCGAGTCCGTCTCCGACATAGGGCACGACTAGCCCGTCCCGCTGCCACTTGTCCGTGACAGGGTTTGGAAAGTCGTGGGCCTGTGCCCCTTGCCACGCGCACTTCAAGGGGATCATCTGGTAGATGTTCACGTACTCGCCCCACAGGTGTGCGGAGCGCGCGGCCTCTCTGCCGGTGGGCAGGTCGCGGAGGGCCATCTCGGCGAGGCGGCGATGGGTTTGCAGGTACTGTACGAGGCGGTGCTGGTGGGCGATCAGGTCGTCAAACTGGCGGGGGAGGATGGCTGGGGCTCCGTCGGGGGTGCGGGGAGAGTAGTGCACGAGGGCGAAACACAAGCGTGTGACGAAGAAATCGACGTGGTCGATATGCTGCAGCTCCCAGGACTCGAGGGTGCCGAACAAGCCTAGCTGCTCGCCCTGGTGTGTGCTCGAGTTGCTGATGGCGGCCGTGTCCTCGTGGCTCCAGCCCGAGTGGGGGCGCCTTGTGGCGGCCCAGGCGTTGCTCATGATCTGGCGGCGGTAGAAGGCGCGCACGAGGCGCCGGCGCTCCAGGGGTGAGAGCGGTGCCGTGGCGGCGGTGCCAGCTCCACCGGCGAGGTCGAACAGGGCGAGGCGTGCCGTTACGTACATGTCGGCGATGAAGTTAATCTTATAGAGGGTTTGGCACAGGCCCGTAAGTTCCTCAAGGCTGGGGAGGGCATCGGCTCGGACTCGCATGCCACTCCGGGCGTTGCCGTCGCGGAGCATCTCGTGGTAGACGACGGCCATGAGACGCAGCCACTCGATGTACGCGGCCTTGTCGGCGCGGGGGTCTGAGTAGGGGAACACAAAAAGGAACCTGGCATCGTCCAGCACGGGGCCCAACTCGTTTTGCAGGACGCAAAAGAGGACGGCGCGCCTCTGGATGCTGAAGCGTCGGTACACGAAGCGGGCCGTGGCGATGAAGCGGGCGAGGTCGCGGACCGTGTCCACGTCGAACAGGATCCTGTCGAACAGCTCCAACGGTAGACGGGTCAGCCCCACCGCTGCCTGCTCTCCCGCTTGGGCCATTCCGTCGACGAAGAAAAATGGAAAAGAAAAATGGTAAGTTGGGGGTGTCAATGAGGAAGGCGACAGGAGAGCGAGGGGAAGGAATGGCTCTCCTCTTTGATCAGTCGCGGGAAGAAGTGAGGGGCAGGTGCGGTCGTGTGCTGCCCCTGGGCGGCAGGATCCCAACCCGGGTCTCGACCCGGTCAACGTTGGAAAGAGGTCTGTGTACGGCGCCTCAAATGGCAAACAGTCCGGAAACCCAAATCAGCATTTGAAAACCTTCTAGATCCACACCTGGGTCAATTAGGCTATCCCTCTTATAGCATTTAGACCCCGTTATTAGTAGCCATTATCGGGTTATCATCATAGACCCTTATATCTACTATACCCTTTAACACCTTTGCACCTTTGCACCTTTGCACCTTCTACTCACAACCCTCGCACTTACCACAACCCTCGCACCGACTTATAACCCTCGAGGAGTACGCCTGCGTGCCTGGGTGAGGTGCTGAGGAAATGTGACGGGAAAATGTGTTTGGCTGAGGTGTTGTCGGCGCTGTCAAGTCTGGGGAGAATCAAGACAACAACAGGTTGCGGGACCTGTCGCTTTATCGAAGAGGATGATCCGACTTCTCTTTCTTGTTACCCTCCTATCATCCAGCTCGCGTTAGCCACGGCGCGTAGCCTCGGTTGGCGGCGCGATGCCCACTCCGATGGTGGCTCTCGACACCAAGAGACCGACCGAGCCCGGCTGCGGTTTGAGTCTCGAGCGAGACCATCGCCCAACTGAAACAAGCTGTTGCCCGTTAGCCCTCGCTTTGAGAGAGAGAACCAACCCTTCGCGAAGGGTTTAAGCCAAAGTTAGATGCACAGCTAGATCTCGAAGTCGCTTGCGGCGCGGCCACCTAGGGCCAGCCTCATGCAACCATGAGGCATCCAACGACTCAACCACGGGCGGCCCCAAATCCCCCCTAAATCTTGTTCCAACAATCAACAAACGGCACAGGAAATAACTCCCCCTCCTTCTTGCGTCAGTCTGCAAGATCCTAAACGGCCCCCAAGGAGAGTCCGAATTAAACCTGGGAATGCCCTCAGACAGAGGGAGGCCGAAGGAGGCTGGAGGTGACGGTGAACTATGGGCCCGGCTTCACTGGCCGCCAGTGGACTTGCGGGGGCGGCCGCGGTGCCGTGCAGTCGAGCCCTCAGCGGCTTTGTCTGGGCGCTCCATGTCTGGGTTCCGATCCTGGTATTCCATCAGCAGGTCGGGGACATGCCGCAATTGGCGCTCCGTGAGCCAACTGTTGGCTTGGTTGCCGTACCCTTTCCATTTGACCAGGTATCGCCGTTGTCCTCGCAGGGTGCGGTGCTGGGCACCTCCTGGCGATCGGGGGCTTCCAAGACCTGGAATTCGCCGTCCGGGATGTTCAACTGGGCGAACAACGCATGGAGGGCGTTATCACCGCTGTTGCCATCTGGCATGATATCCTCGATGTGGTTCTTGTCAACACTGGTTGACAGGGCGCCAGGGTGACGAATGGTACCCTGCCTGGTGGCTTCGCAGGTTTTGAGGTGCTTGAACAATTCCTTCCGTGAGAGCAGTCGGGTCTCACAGAACCCATAGGTCCGGCGCTCGGCGTTGAGCAGGTTGTGGCGGTGACGAAGCTCGTTCGTCGGAATAGGGCGCATGGCGCAGACCTTGACGTGGCGATACAATTGGCGGGCGTTGATACTGGACTGGGCAGACATATACTAGCTTCCTGTCCCCTCCTCTACTGGCGAGGAGATTGCCGTCGCTGTAGCCTACGCAACGGCTGCTTTTACCTCGAGAGTAAATCCTATAGTTAGCATTGTCTATAGCTACGCAGTTTGCGCTGCTGTAGCTGCCCGAAACTCGTTCTTAAGCTCAGCTGCCCTCGTCTCATTCCAGGCGTCGATAGATTTAAGGTAATCGGCCAAGGCTGGCATCTCCTGGACAAGGGAAGCGAGCTGGCTCAGCTGTTCCTCCTCTTGTACAAATGCCGAGAGCTGCTGTGCAAATGACGGCGAAGCTTGGTGCCGGAAGACCGGGTGGTTCTATACCAAGCTGCTGGGGAACTTTCACATCAAAAGAGCTACATCCTGCAGGGTCACCTCCCAGAGGTAGAAAAGCAGGTTTGTCAGGACCATTGCTGCAAGATCGTTGATCCAGTTGTCACCAGGGCCAAACCGGTCTTTCCAATAGTCCAAGCTTGGCCAGATCATCGAGAGCAGGGCCTCTGGCGGCGTAATAGCAGCATAGTGGATCTCAAAGCAGCCTATCTGCGGAGGGTGGCCTTCCATCGTACGTATAACCGTCTCTGGAGTACATTGCAACTAGATGATGACGACTCTACGAGTATAACTAAGCTTGAAGAAGGAAGGAAAAGAAGATAAAATGGCCAACGCGTCGCGTTGGCTTCTGTCTGCACAGGTGGGGATAGTGGATGAAAAGGGGTAAATGTGATAGAGCCGTTGGCCAGGGGATGCTCAGGGGTTCCCATCATGGGTTGAGGTTGGCCGAGGGTCGCTGAGGCCTCTGCAGGGCTCAGCCCGTTACAGTGTCGACCCTGTAACGGTCCCGACGAGTGTATTGCAACTAGCTGGTGACGACTCTACGAGTATACTGGAACTTGAAGAAGAAAAGAACAGTTGCTCATCGTGTTTACAGGAAACAAAGCGTTCAACGTCGTGCCTCTGGACGGGATGGGGTGGGGTGTTTCGGTTTGCATAGGGTGTTTGTCCCTTTTGTGTGGCGTCCTGTTGCATTTGGCTCCGGACTTTTGGTTATATGGGTTTTTTGACGCCACGCATCGGTTGTCGCGAAGGCTTGGACGAGCGGATCGGGAGCGAAGGCCGGAGTTGGAAGAGTACAACTCCGAGGGCAAAACAGCTGGATGATGCTTGATGGTTGGTGTTTGAAATGAGGTATGGCATTAGTGACCAAGATCTAGGGTGGGTTGGATATGACTCTGCTTTCTGTGAGACGCTGAGAAACGGTCTCAGGGTGGAGATTAGCACAGAGCAAAATCATAGATGCTCACAACACTCCGTATATCATATACAAGGTTCAGGCTTTGTTGGCTTGATGTATTCTGACTCACCTTGCTTCCTTTCACCACTATCACCTTTCGTGATGCCCAGGTTTCGGTACAACAGCTCCAGACGAAACTCACCCGCTCAATGACTTCTATCAACCTCCGGACATGTGACTCCAGACATGTGATGGCATTTACCGCCTCGGTCCTGAATCGCGGGGATAGTTACATGGCCGTTGCAGGTCATGCAGCTGTGGACGGCTCGCATTGGAGGGATATCTATTGCAATTTGAAAAGGCCTGGGGGTTCTCCGGTTGCCCGGAGAGAGTCAGAGACTGCCCAAAGAGGTGCCGAGAGTTGGAATGACACCCAAAAACATGTGGAAATGGATAGCTGGAGATGAGCCTGTTTCCGCAGTCACTTACAGGATCGCATCTCGGGAACCTTCACATGTGAGAAGTCAGTTGCATGCCTCGGCGGGCAAAGATTGCTGGAGGAAGCATGTGGCTGTCGCATGGAATCTCCCCGCCAGATGCCATTTGTCGACTGGGCGCTCTCCCTTACCATCGCCCAACATCGGATGTAACCCCCAGGTCAATGGCACGCAGCGCCGAGCCCTGCACCCCGGTTCTCCCCGCAAAGTACAAGGATACGAGGGACGGGAGCGAGTGATCGGAGAGAATCCGGAGTAAGAACCTGCCGTTTCTGGCCATCAGCCCCATTTGGATCTCATGCCGTGCATGCGTGGATCTGCCCTGTGCCGGATAGC
The DNA here is from genome assembly GCA_023628455.1 of Chaetomiaceae sp. B2702. Taxonomy (NCBI): domain Eukaryota; kingdom Fungi; phylum Ascomycota; class Sordariomycetes; order Sordariales; family Chaetomiaceae; species Chaetomiaceae sp. B2702. The sequence continues at coordinate 83,462 of JAMAKP010000022.1, read as the reverse complement.
CCTGGCGGGTAGGGCCGGCGTCGATGGACTAATGGGCCCGCAACTTCACCTTCCCTACCTACCTGAGCTGTTTGTGTAGCTGTGTGATTGGGTAGGTACCTATGTATGTACATGAGCTATAGAATAGGAGACGGAAGTGGGGGGTATAGCCGTAATGAAGGGGAGACCTAAGCCTGAGAGAAGAATGGAAACGACGCTCCCTCGGCACATAGCACTGATGGCTGGATTCAGAAGTGGGAAGAAAAGCATAAATACCTCCTTGGTCTCCCGTCTTCTTACTTCCAATTCCCATTCAACCCTCATCACGCAGTCACGTCTCTCAGTAGCCTTCGATTCAACCCGCTTTCTTCGCAGCACCACAGGAGCACTCCCTTTTCAGCCATCAACATGCACTTCTCTACCCTCGTCGTTGCTACCCTTGCCGCCGTCGCCTCGGCCAGCCCTGCCGCCAAGCGTCAGGCTGAATGCCCCGAGGTCGACAACATCCCCATCTGCGGTGTAAGTACATACCAGCCCTGCCACCTGAACCACCGTGATAAACAGTTCTGCCGGAGGAAACCCTTCCTGACCGTGGGGAAACTACAGTACCCTTGCATCCTCGCCGCCGTCACCGACATCGGCTGCGAAGTCGACAACTACTCGTGCATGTGCAGCAAGTTCGCCGACCTCCGCCTCGCTGCCGCCGCCTGCGTCTACACCAACTGCGGTCTCGGCGGCGTTGCGGGCGTGCTCGCTGCTGCCGAGGCTGTCTGCGCTGCTTGCGCCTAAGTCATTCCTTTTTGCAAAGAATGGCCGGCATCGCCGCTTTCGGGCGGCGAACTCTTCTTTCTTGTGTACTGTACATAGCTCTCACGTGCCCTACATAAGCTTTCCTTGATATCACAATAAAACCCAGGCTGCAGTCACACTAGAGCACCCCTTGATTAACTTGCAGTGATCAACAAATGGCCCGTCCGACGTAGATTGAGCGCCCTTACAACCGAACCCGACCATGACACGGGCAGAAGAAAAGTCAACGTGAACAGCAAAGCCCTATTTAGGTGCAGTACCTAAATAGTGAATCCGAGCCACGGCAGGCGCTATGTGTTTTGTACGAAAAGAAAGGACGTATTGGGCTATGGGTATCGTAGTCATGAGAAGCATCAAACCCCCACCTCCTTTTCCTCCACCCATTAGTTTTCCATTCCAGGCCCAACAAGTATAGACAGGGCCGAGTACAAATTATCTACGGCCACTTTTGGGAACTTTGCATGCCCCAATGACCCTCCTTCCCATCACTCAAGGGTGGGACACAGGTAGCTCAAACAATCTGTTAGGCTCCTCGACAGCGCACAACTCTGCCGGATGGTATTGCTTGGCCGGGGTGTTTCCGCCATGGTGGGAGAACGCCGTCATCGGCTTTCCCTCCCCGTGTCCTTCCCACTGGTCTCTGGTAATGTTGCCGTAGGGATTCCCGTCTTGAAACATGTGATCCGGCGAGGGGTTGGCTTGTGTCTTCCGCTTCCTGAGGATCAAATAACCCGCAATGGCGCCTAGGATAAGAGCACATGGGATGGCGATACCAATCCCAATTTTGGCGCCAGTTGTCAGGCCGTCTGCGCTGACCGGTGATTGAAGACTGTCTGATGTGGGAACGTTGTCGGATGTGGGAACACTGATGGGTGAGGAAACGCCGCTCGATGTGGACCAGATGCTGGATATAGAAGCGCTGCTGGTCGCGATTGCGGTGCCTGTAGATGTTGACGAAATCCCAGTACTCCTTTGCTCCGTGCTGGCTGCTGGTGCGTCCGGGCGATCTTGCGTGATGTTGAAGTAATGGCTGTTTGCTTCGGAGCCGACTTGCCCTTCTTCGAAGATACTCAAGAAAAACATGTTGGATACGGCCAGGTCTTTGGTCGTGGCTACAATCCAAGTGAATTGGGAGACGTCAACAGCCTTGCCTACAGAATGCGAGCCAGGTCAGTTGATGCACAGGGGCCAAGGCCTAAGGGACTGGAGAGTGAAGCGGAAAGGGTCGTACGGTTAATGTATTCCATGTCGCCAAAGAAATCGGCCGTTATAGCATCCAATTGCCACAAGGTTAGGGAGGTTTGGACTCCCTTTGCCGCTGGCTTCCAGATCACTTCCACCACACTACCCATGCGGTATGTCGGGTTCTTGCTGACATCGCCGTTACGCCCAAACGCCGGCGGGTTGATGAAATCCATGGCAGCAAGTGCGAGCGGCAGAAACGCCGCAAGGGAGTGAAGAAGGCGCATATCGTCCTACTGGTGAATCGAAAGGCAAGAAAGGCACGGTGCCAAAGAGGTATATGAGGCCAGGACAAACTACCCAGCAGAGGCAACTGACAGAGCAGCATCGCCCTACGAGCGTTGGGGTGGCGCCCCCTATCTATCACGCCAGAGCCCGAGCATGTTGGTTCCAGAATCCCAGATGCCGCACGGAGGCCTGTAGGCTGTAGCAATTTCACAGTCGCGCGCTCTCGCGGAGCGGTCAGGCTCTGGTCGGCGCCTAATTACGATATTCGCATGGGTTTGACTTCTGAGGTTCTTAACTTAACTACTTCTTTGCAGATGCACGGAAACCCGGAAACCCGGAGACCTCTGACCTGAGTGTCGACCACTCGCTTCACCCCGAAAATCACCAACAGATTCTTGGCACATGTGTGGCAACCAACCAGACCTGCTTCTACTCACATAAAATACAGTGTCGCACGGTGGTGCCGAGCTGTCGGATTCGGGGGCGGCAAGTCATTGGCTGGACATCCCGTTGTGTTGTCGAAACAGGGGCTTGCTAAGCGCGCGCTGGAGGGTCAAGCTGCATGGGCAAGTCAATCCAGTGTTGGAACTTTGATTTAGCCGTTCCAACGCCCTGGAAAGGGTTCGGTGCTCGAGTCCCTCCTCATTTCCTCCCCGTTTCCGTAATGTCTCCCGCTTCCCCCTCCTCGACGGTCATAAATTCGACCATCCTCTCGACCACCAAGGGGGGTTCCTATCGCCGGCAACACGCAGCGCCGGTAACCATGCTCGCCGTGAAGCTGGGGTTGACACCCCGAAAGCTCACCCGGAAGCTCACCCGATCTGTCACGCTGGCGGCGCTCTTCCTGGCGTACTTCTACATCCTAAGTTTCCGCAGTTCTTGGCTCCCGAATGAACCTTGGAACATCAACCGGCCGCTGCCAGCCCGGCCTCCCCCGGCTCCGCCGGCTCCGCCTTCTCCCCCTTTACCGCCTTCGACAATACCCAAGAAGCTGTGGTACAAACTCGGGCCCAGGGGTCTGAACCACAAGACTCGAGCATGGACCGACAGCTGCATCAGGAGTAATCCGGATTACGAGGTCCAGTTCATGACCGATGCCTCAGCCGACAGCTATGTGCAGAAAACATTCGGGGCTTCCCATCCTGACCTCGTCGAGCTTTTCCTTGGCCTTACAGGTCCGTGCCTCTGACACGACGTGGTTCGCCCTCTCAAACAGAGTTCCGTGAAAACTGCTGACAGCACAATGACTTGCAACCAGTCCCCATTTGGAAGGCTGACATCCTCCGATACCTTCTCGTGTTCGCCGAAGGAGGCATTTACTGCGACCTCGATGTCTCCTGCGAGGTGCCCATCACCGAATGGATCCCACCGCAATACAAAAATGACGCTGGTGTGGTCGTGGGCTGGGAGTTTGATGTGGGCTGGGACGGTGACTTTGTTCGTCAGTTTGAGACGTGGGTCATCATGGCCAAGCCACACTCTCCGCATATCTGGATGGTGATTGAAGACATCCTGCACTCGTTCCGGAACACCATGAGAGAAAAGAATGTCAGCGTTGGCGAGCTGACACTGGACATGCTCGGGAGCGTGATCGACGCCACTGGGCCGAGGCGGTTCACGCGGGGTATTCTGAAAAGCATTGGCGAGGCTTTTAACACCACGCTTCAGGATATCCAAGAGCTCCTGGAGCCAAAATTGGCTGGGGATGTTTTGGTCCTCCCAGGCTACTCTTTCGCCGCTTCCTCAAACACCTACGACCAGGCCATAAAATTGCCCCCTCCACTCGTCAACCACCATTATGCTGGCACATGGAGGAATAAGAAGGGCGGCGAGATGTCCTGATCTTGTGTTGCCGTCCATAGACTAGACTATTCATGTTCTCTAAATGATTAGATGATACCCAGTATTAAATCAATCAACATTCTACCATCGTCCAAAACAAAACAAATAAAGCACCGCAAGCTGGATCTTCAGATCAACCCCGCCAGCCATTCTGTAGTCCTTAGGACTGTATAGCGGGCATCCACGAGCGGTAATATATGATATATCCGCCCACTACTGTGAGCCGTTTTTTTTGATGGTTTGCGAGAAATGAGTGGAGTGGCTAATTCAATCGAGCTGTTCTTTCCTTAAGCTGCAAGATAACGGCGCCCTGGAGACCGGAGCCCTCATCGTCTGGCTTAGGAGAAAGAGTCGCCAGCGTTTCAAGCTGCTCGAGGCCATGCATAGCCTCAATGCCTATTCAACTACAAGCGGGCTCGATGCAGCGCAAGACTCGGCGAAGCAAAGGCTTGGTGGGGGTGGAATTAGGAATTGCGGCAGAAAGGGCGCCCAGAGACACGACAGGGAATTGAGTGGGAAAAAATACAAAAACAAGTCCCCTCGACCGGAATCGAGCCGGTGACCTTTCGGTATCGATAAATTCCTTTACAGCCGAACGTGATAGCCAACTACACCACAAGGGGTTTCATGTGTGATTGGCTGCGCCCGGCAGCTGTACCTTAGAAGCTCACCACCACGTAGCACTCTCGGTCAATTCGTTTTTCTTGAGAAGCGAAGAGGTCCAGAAGCAGTATGCTGGCACCAAGTGAAGGGTAGAAACAGATAGCCTTCCAGGACTTCCGCGTAACTGAGTTCCCAATGCGTCAGGAAGTCAATCAGCCTCAAAGACCTATGTCTGCCACTGTCCGCCTATCCAGGCAAAGCAATGGGTCTCGGCAACGACAAATCCCAGACTCCCATCATCACAGTATACTTCAACCCTCAGGGCCCGGTAGCCCATAGGCTCCTGCCTCGTCATCTCTCATCCAACAAATCTGGCGTCCGCATCTTTTCCGGTAGGCGTTTCGCTCTGGAACCTCATATCTCACCATCGGGAGGGGCTGCGCCGCGCCGAGTCGGCCGTGTCGGGCAACTACCGAGATTGAAAGGAACCGTTGAACCGTGTAGGCGGCCGGCCGGGTATATACGGATGGGCCCGAAGTAAGCCGATCTTCATTCTTATTAGGGCAACTGGGACTGTAACTGAGCCTGTTAGTCGGAACTGAGGCGGGTTGGGAGCGCGTTGGTGCGGAACCACTCACCAGCTCGTAATTTGTTGCGCGCAACCGCAACGTCTGGACAGCAAGTGGCTGGTCTCCACGTGATTCGGAAGTCGCCTTCAATGTCCCCATGCACTTGTCCAAACCCGTGAGCATGCTCTGAGGCTGCAGCTCTTGGACGGACGGGGCGGGGGCCCCTCTGTCACAGGAGTCTTTCCCGAAGCCGGCGCATCACGGCGCATCCTACTCGTAAACATTTCCATCATGACTCCGATGAGCATCCGTAATAGGAGATGGACCCATCCAGAAATCCCTGTCGACAAAGATGTGACTTCGTTGCAGGAATCAGAACCAGAGGGGGAAAAAAATTATCCGCGGGCGCGTGAACTCTCCGCTGGCCCCTATTTCTGGTAGGCTGTTGTATCGGAGGACGAAGCCGACGTCGAAGTGGAAGGAGACTTTTCCCCCGAATCCTCAATATCTTTCCTCTCGGCGGCATCGTCGGGTTGATCTAGCACGATAGTGTTGACCTGCATTTGTTCGGACCCCATCCACTCGCTTGCTTGCTGCCTCACCCTCCCTTCTCGCACGCCCTCGGGTATATGCACGAACGAGATGACTTGGTCGTTTTCGACCAGCGGAATACCAACTTTGTTGAGTAACCTCTCGATGGGTTTTTTGAGCGATGGGCTGCAGGCGGCCAAGATGGAAACGAACTGCTCCGTGACGGTCCAGGTGGCGATGGAAACGGCCGTAGCCCAGCGGTCGGCCGTGTCGGTCCACTGCGCGATGATGACGACTTTCATGATGGAAGCAAAGGTGGCGAACAGGCCGATGCCCGTCAGGCTGCAGATCAGAATGCGCTCGCGCAAGGGCCGGCGCAGGTTCCAGAAGATGACCATCGGGGCGATGGAAAGCAGGAGGTCGGTCGTGATGTTCATGGCGGAGCCGAGGTGGGAGACGACGACATCGGTGTGCTCGCTGACGCATTGACGGGGGTAAACGGTAAAGTCCCAAGCGGCATGGTGCGGATTGCACTTGAGGAAGTTGTACATGATGTTGGAGAAGCCGAAGGTCAGCTGGAAAGCCAAAATGACGTACAAGACGACCTTCCAAGCTCGCTTCAGCGGGAGTCGTAGCAGCGTGAGGACGATGGATGTCTTGATCAGTGTCATGGCGAGACACCACAAGATGATGGCGAAGTAGGCGAGGACGACAGCGCAGAGGACTTCGTCGAAGGAAATCCCTTGCGGCTGGAGGAAGATTTCTTTCTCAAGGAGCGCCCAGTCGACGATGGCGCATAACTGGCGTATTTAAGGTGTCAGCATCATTCGCTCGCGCGCGCGCGGGGGGTTGAAGATGGCCTTACCAGGCCGGCGACGATGAAACCGTCGTCCAAACCAAACCTCCATACTGGCCAGATGCGGACGTAGATGCGGGCGACAAAGGGCACGAGACAAAGCGCAAGCAGCGGTATGGTGGTGCCAACGTGCACCTGCGATAGGAAGGCGATGTGGTCGGTGATCTGAAACAAAACGGGCTCTGTAGATGATGGTGGTGGCGGCGGAGATGCGGTAACGTTGGATGCCTCAGCCATGGCGGAAATGGGCGGTGTGCAGTGCAAGTGTCTTTGGCGATGGCTTCGGACACCACAAATAGCAACCGTAGCCTAGGAGGGAGATCCAAGAAGCATCAAACCGGCGAGAACCAGCCGTGGTGAAATGATGGAGGTAAGGGCCAGGAAAAGGAACCACGCGACGACCCATGTCGGTAGCTTGACTCTCATATTCCGCAGTGACAATTTCGTTGATGGCCCAACGCGGCCGAGCTGGACCAACTCGTGGGGCACTAAATACGACGAGCCCCTCGTGGTGTTTCCTGTTCCAGACAAGTTCGTGACCAGCACGGACGGTCCCAGACAATACCCGAGGGCCTGCAGCCTTGGCGCACCTTGTCACGGCCTTGACAGGTCGGGGACGCGTGCCGCATGCACGCCATCCACGGTTCAAGCTTGGTGCGGAACCCGCGACCCGGCATCGAGGACTTTTGTTGGTCGCACCCCTGCAACATTACCGGTCTTCCCCTGCATGCAAGTCACACTTGAAAGGCGAGAACTTGGAGAAGCGAATAATAAGGAAGAAAAGCTCAAGAGCGCGAAAGCCCACCCGACTGACTCGCCGTATTGACTTACCCCCGAGGTGATGAATCTCTAGAGAATCTGAGAGACGAATCATATTAACTAGTTATCATCTGCGTCGAACTAACATCAAGCCTCAGGCAACCTGAGAAAATACCTAAACCTCCTCTGTGTCTCTTCGTTGATTACGCTTTTCCTCCTATTTGGCCATCTCTTGCAATTGCTCATTTTCGCAACTTCGCTTGTTTCTTTTATGTTTTCCGTGCCGGTTTCATCAACCATGTTTTAACTCCATTCCCTCTCGCTAAATCACCTGTTTTCTCATTCCCCGCTCTGTCAAGTTTCCAACTTGCCCCGCCAAATAAAGCAGGCGAGTTCAGACGGCCACAAATCAGGGTTTCAGACGAATCCGACGTCAGCGACTTCAAGATGAACCCAAAACAGCCACTACGCCCTAACAACCATTTCGAATCGCCACGCTCTACAGACAGACATCGAATAGTGAAGTAACCTAACCAAGATGCCCGACTCACTGAGAATTCAACTTGTCAACCAATCCACCTCCCAAAATGTCTACGCCTTCATCACCGGATTGGCCATGCAGAGCAGCATGGCCCGCGTTTTTCTCAAAGCAGACGGCAAAAACCTCTACTTCCCCGAATCGCCCCCAGCAGGTGAAATCCTACAGCCACTCACCGAAGACTGCGCCATCCCACTCGGCGCGCCGGGAAACACCGTCACCGTCACGATCCCGCAAATGGCCGGCGGCCGCATCTGGTTCAGCGCCGAAGAGCCGCTCACCTTCCTGCGCAACCCGGGCGGGCCCGGCGGCGGCGCCGCACTCGTCGAGCCGTCCGTCCTCAACCCGAGCGATCCCAACGCCGACGTCGATTTCGCCTTTTGCGAGTTCACGCTCAACAATGACCAGCTGTTTGCCAACATCAGCTACGTCGACTTTGTCCCGCGCATGCCCATCGCCCTGACGCTGCAGACGCAGGGGGGCTCGGTGCAGCACGTCAGCGGGATGGCGCCGAATGGGTTGGACAAGGTGTGCGCCGGGTTGCGGGAGCAGGCTGCCGAGGATGGGCGCCCGTGGGAGAAGCTTGTGGTGCAGCGCCAGGGGCAGGACAGGCCGCTGCGGGTGTTGAATCCGACGCATGGGAACGCGGTGGGGGCAAGCTTTGACGGGTACTTTGAGCCATTGGTTGAGGCGGCATGGAAAAAGTATGGCCAAGGGGGGCAGTCCCAGAACCAGAGCGAGAAGCAGCATCACCACAAGTTACGGTTACCGCTCCTCAGCAAAGGCCCGGACCCAGAACCGCCTCAACCACGCACCCAGGCAATCCTACGCATCAACACGCAAACCGCGCCGGGGATACTGGAGGGAAACATACCAGCAGGGTCCAACGATCTCGTCATCGGCGGGGAAGCCTTTACCCGGCCCACGACAGCGGATATCCTGGGGTGCAACAGCGGGCCGTTCACGACGGGGCCGTCGCCGAAACGCAACGCTATCATCCCGCGGCTGGCGGCGGCCTTTCAGAGGGGCTGCATCTGCGAGGTGAGCGAGCATCCGTCGCAGCCCGAGACGTTTTACAAGTGCGATCCGACGAACCATTATTCGCGGATTGTCCACGAGTGTAATCTCGATGGGAAAGGGTATGCGTTTGCGTATGATGACGTCCAGCCGGATGGTGGGAAGGACCAGAGTGGGAAAGTGAATGCGGGTGATCCGAAGGTGTTTGTTGTTGCTGTGGGAGGAACGGGCGCTTATGCGGGTGATAGGATGCCGTGAGGTTGGAGCCACCCGCTGCGGCCGTCAGGGGGCTTTTTTTTTTTTTTTTTTTTGACTCGGGATCGAGACGGGAACTTTGGACTCGGGCCTGGACTAATAATTGATCCCGGGTGTAATCGTGATGTCTGCAACGCCTTAAGAAACTAGGCTCTCGGTTAGGGTGCGCGGTAATAAATTTCAGTCGATGTTCATGCGGACGAATATTACCGACTGTAACCTCCCAGCCACGCTGGTCTAGACTATAGCGCTTGAGCCAGCAACCCAACTCCATGAAGATGAAAAGTCCCTAGCCATTTATTTCGGTAAGCTTGGGCTGTTGTGCCCCATGCGAGCGGCGCAATCGAGGAGATCGGGACAAACGCACGTGAAAACGGCATCAGCTCTGCGCCAAAGCGGACGAATGAGGGTCTCCATGACTGCCATAGTAGGGCGGATGACGTTCAGATGATCTTCATTTTCCAATGCCCGGAATAGCAATTATGCATCGCCCTGTACCGTTTTTTATTCTTATTTTTCGAGCAATGGACAGCCCACCCAGACCACCTATTGGCGAATTGTTAGTGCGGCTTGATCTGAAGTCCGTCCACTTTTAGCCCATCCCTGCCTTGGCCTGAGATTAAATACCAATTCGCTTCGACAGCACCTCGAGAGATTCCCACCAGACTCTGTATGATATAGTTTCAATAGGCGCACTAGGAAGTATTCGGTTTACACAAACACTTTTGGGGTGTTCTGTGACTTTTCCGCTTTAGAGTGCGAATTCCAACCCGACCCAAATCAGCTGCGGTTGTCACCGTACTTACCGCAGAGGCGGCACAACGTAACGCCGACACGCCAAAAATAAACCTCGATGTCGTTCGCCAAGCTGCTGCGCCTGTCACCCACTCTTAGATCTCGCAGGGCAGATCTTCCATTGCATCGCCTCACCTGAAGCTGCTTACGCCTTACCCCAGATTCGGGAGCCAGCTCCCGGCTGCTTCTCGACCTCGATCTTCTGAAAGTTACACCGAGATCTGGGGTTCCTCCTGATGAAGCTCTGGGCCCTTGCAGGGATGCTCTCTGCTGTTGGGGTTGCGTTGCAGCGCTGGCTCTAAATGCGGACCATGACATGGCCGCGGAACAACCAACCACCAAGACACAATGACGAAGTGATTGTTATTGCTGAGAGATCCATACCTACCGTCTGCCGAGACAAAATGTCATACCGCACGGGTAAGATATGGTAAGAGTCTGTAAACTATCGTCCGAGCTGATGGTCTATCCCTTCATTCCTCGGCGAGGCTGCCAGAGACACTCCAAGATGCGAGGACAGAAAACGAATACTTAAAGGGTAGAACTTCCCCGAGATGAAGCAAATAACTCTCAGCATCAGCATCCACAACAACAACAGCTTCACAGCATCAACACCTCAGCAAACAAGTCCAACAACCAACCCACCTGTCAAAGACAGCAAACAGTGCGTCCTCATTCAACCTCCCCGGTTCGCCCCTGCGAACAAACCCCCTAACAACACCTCCAGAAGCCCCAACCATCAAAATGAAGGCCAGCCTCTTCCTCATCGCCCTCACCCCGCTCGTCTCCGCCTGGAAGCTCGAGCTCTGGGGCTCCGACGGCCGCAAGGTCAGCATGCACGGCACCAAGGACAGCGGCTGCAAGAACATCGACTTCAGCCCCGTGCTCAACGTCAACCGCGCCAAGTTCAGCCCCAAGACCGACTGGTACCCGGACCCGACCAAGTTCGAGCTCTACATCAACAAGAACTGCGACAAGCTCAGCTACCGCAACAACGGCGGCGACCGCAAGATGACGGCCCGCAAGATCCGCTCCTACAAGGTCATGTAAAGCGGGTTCGCCACCTGCCGACCGGCGCTCGCTGCTATGGCCTCAGGTACTTGCCTGATTTTGCCTGTACATACTTGGAGGGGGTTTAGGAGAGTGTTGAGAAAGCGTGGGATTGCGGATGGGTCTGGGTTATGGTCTGGGTCTGGATCTGGGTCTGCGTTTGGGTTTGGGTTTGGGTTTGGGGGTTTCGTTTCCAATTTGGACTCTGAACATCTGTTCGGGGTCCTATTCTTCTGGACTGTACACATCTTGTCTGTTTTTTTTTTTTTTTCCATTCTTGGAGTGGTAGCCGCTCGTTTTAAATAGAAATTGGAGTTTGCACTGGACGCTCTGTCTCTTGCTTGAACCTTTTGATTGAAATGACCGGCAGCACACAGCTTCCTCCTATTTCATGTGACAATGAACCATCCCTACGATACTATCCGTTTTCTCAGCAAACCCTAGAAGAAAAAAAGCTCCCCAGGATCCGTTTCGGTAATATCAGACTCTGTCATACTTAATGCGATTCTCTATCGTCAGAAATACCAACAGAACGTATTTTGTAAAGACGTGTATGATGATGCTTGTTTATGCAGGGTCCCAATATGCGGTCGGATGATGTCTAGTCATCAACCTATGCCCAGCAATGCATCCCACCATAGGTCTTCACCCAAGAAGTCCTACCGCCAGACAAACTGCCGCAGCCGCCGACACTGCATCCATCCTCAACGGCCCCAACCCAGCTGCAGCCCCCGAACTCTCAGCAGCCGCCGGAGATTCCCCTGACGTAGCCGTAGCAGCCTGCGTCGACGCTGTCGGCGCCGCAGTAGTCAGACTCGCCGTGGGACTGGTGCCAGGACAATACTCGGTCGCCCCAGCCTTGATGTATGACTTGAACCGGTCCGGGGGGGTCCGGCCGTAGATGCAGTCGTGAGATTGGCAATCGCCCGAGATGGTGTCCCAGAAGGCGGACTGGCAGGCCGGATCGTTGTCGCAGTACGCGACGCACTCTTCGTATTTTTGGAACCGCGGGTAGGCGGCCGAGACGGCGCCTACCAGGACGAGGGAGATGAGGAGGGGTTTGAACATTGTTATTATGGTTTTTTTTTTTGTTTGTTGAATGGTGTCGGTGGGAAAGAAGTGAAAGGGCGGTGGAGGGTATGGCCAAAGACCGCGTCCCGCTTGGGGAGCTCGCGGTCTTTTGAGTCTTCGTGAGGTTCCGCCTAGAAGGGTTATTCAAGGCGGGCCCTGGTGTCTGATCAATTTCGCTAAGCTTTTTTTCCCTGGAGCTAAGCTTTTCTCCATCCCGCTAGCCCCTGTAGCTGAGCCAAGGGTTGCACGCGGCCCATCCGGACAGCCAGGAACCAATAACTTCATCACTGCATGGTTCTTGTGTCGACAGAGTTTGTCGGAGTTGGGCGTGCTCCTTCCGCTTGATGACCGAGCCAGGGATTGGGTACTATGAGCCTGACTCACTAGGTAGGTAATTCGGTATGAGGGCTGTCACACGGAGAAAGGACGACGAGTCTTGAAACAACAAATACGAATTCAAAGGAGGCAGGCCGTGGAGCGAAAGACCCCCCCCCCCCACCGACACCTCTAGTAGACGATGTTGCTGCTGCGGCTCTTCTGCGAGGTCCGCGGTCAGAGGCTCAGAGCATTGAAAGACGACACTTAGTTAACGAGTGAGAAATTTTTTCGGACCACAGACTTCCAAATGACCAGGGATGAATGAGGTGTACAATCGGGTGCGGGGCAGCTAGTCTGCCTCTTCGTTGTCACTTTCCCCTTCTTCCTCATCCTCATCCTCATCCTCGTCTTCGTCATCTTCCTCCGAGCCATCCTCTATAAAAACTGTCAGCAATCCATCTCAATATAACGAAACATATGCCTGTATGGTACATACCATCCATAGAGTCGGGGTTCGGGTCCTTTGGCCAATCGACAACCATGGCAGCAACCGCCTGCGCAATGGCCTTGTCCAGAGTAACAAGATTCGTGGAACATTTCCAATCGCTCGAGGGCCTGGACGTAGCTTCCGCTTTGAACGACACGTTCGCCTTCCAACCAGGGCAAGATACTGCTACTGAGCTAAAATCTAGCTCCCGAAGATTCAGGCCAGATAACTTGGGCATGATAGATAGACAAAGGCGCCAGGGGTTTGATTTGGTTGCCATGATGTCGTTGACATCGTCGAACAGACATACTCTCCGGAGATAAAGCGATGTCAGCGTGGGCGCAAATTTGGCGACCAAGCCAAGTAAGATTTTTGACTCGATTTCGGCGCTTCCGAGATCAAGTCGCACAAGATGGCGGAGCTGGATTGGCTCCATGTCGAAGGACGCTGTTGGGCTCTGGGTCTCCTTGAGCGCGAGCCAGGAGAGAATGTCCTCTGAATCCCGCCCTGTGGTATGGTGGAAATTCAGGCGTAACCAAGTGAGGTTGGATGCGAATGAGAGGAATTTTTGGAACATAAAGGGTCTCATCCTTAGGCCGTGCGTCGCAGTCGAGAGGTGGAGCGACTTCAAACCACCGAGAAGCAATGACATGGATTTCTCCATACGCGGCAGGATTTCAAACGCAGTATCGTAAAGTGCGAACGGCCTCCAGCTCCCGCTCCTGAGAAGCACCTCGATGCTCTTTGGACGTGCCTGTGCAGTAGCTAGGGCAGCGGTAACGACGCAAAAGAGCTGGGTGGGGTAAGGGTCTAGGTCTGAGGTTGGACCTGATACAACGAAGGCGCCTGTTGACGCCGCAAACGCGACGGCGCCGTAGCTCCTCCATTGAGTACCAAATCCGTCGCGGTTGCGGCTGCGCGAGTTGAAGTCGCGAATATCGACCGTCTCGAGGTTGGTTAGGTTGGCAAAGGCTTCTGCAAGCATGTCTCGTGCACTCCCAGTGGCGAACAACTGCATGTGGTCTGCGATGGCTCGTTCAAGGCGGGCTCTGGTTTCGTCGTTCTTATCGCGCGCCCATCTGTCCATAGGCGGGCGATCGGTGCTGATGATGACATGCTTGAGGAAAGGGGATAGAGTCGGGTGCCGAGAGATGTCGATGAGCGCCTGTAGGCTGTCGGTGGTGACCATGAACTGCTTCTTGCGGAAGAACTCGTGAGAGAAGAAGTTGAAGACGCCTTGCTCCAGGGCTTTGCAACTAAGCCTCACATTTCCGAGGTCGACGGTCGAAATGAAGTATGTGATCCGAACGAGGACTTCCAGCGGGATCTGGACTAGCCTGGAATTGACCTGAGGGTCCACCGCGCCCATCGTTGAAGGCATGACTGCAAGGGAAAGAAATGAACGCCCGTGGATGAATACGAGGAATCGGATCTGTTGATGGATGAGGAGGCCACGCTTGGCATTATAAGTTGATAAATATTTTGACTGTCTCCGCTCGGCTTTCATGGAAGTCGCAGCTAGAGTTGGCAGCTGCTGCCTGCAAACAGTATCGATGATGCCCCACCGATTTTAGGCAAGCCTAAGTGGAGTTTGACCAATGGTATCATTGGATCTGTTCGACGCTCCGGGGATTCATTGACCCCCAAGAGCAACCTTGAAAGAGCTTTGCAACGATTGGTTGTCCTAAAGAGTTTATTAGACTGATTGTGCCCTTGTGATGTTTGTTGTCGCAAACTGTGGTTTCTATGTTTTGGCGGTAGAACCCCCAACAAAGGTCAAACTTCGGTTTCCCAGCTCAAGCTGTGTGAAACATCGATTTTGTCTCGTGCACAAATTTGATAATGACATGTCATATGCCTAAGGTCTTCGCCATACCACGTGCACATGCCAGCGATAGCAGCTGTCTACTGAGCCTTCGTCTTTCTGGCAACGATCTCTTTCGCACCCTTCGCAACCTTCGCTGTAGCCTGGACAATCCACTCGTGCTCATAGAAGTGTATTCTTTGTTTTGAGCTCATGTATTTCCTTGCCTTAGCTGATATCCATGTGAGATTAGGTTGAAATACTCCCACGAAACACCAACCTTATCAGGCCGCGTAGTGCCATATGCTTTCCCCCGACTTCTCTCAACTGCGAAAAACTGGTAAAATGTTGTATGAATGGATATTGAGAATTCCATTGGTTCGGCCCCGTCGTAATTGAGCTAATTTCCAGGGGAAAATAACCAAGGATCAGGGCAACACTTGGTTTGTTTAGGTTTTTAAACTTCGTTTCCGCTTATCAACAACTAACGCACGACTTGGGCTCATCCTTTGGCTGATGCTTCGCCCATGACGGAACTCCCTTGCAAAGTATGCTCTGGAGGTAGTTGGGTGAATTTCTGAAAGACCGCTCAAATGTTGTTGATAACGTTGTTGAGGATCATTGATATTCAGTTGTCAGTTGTGTTCTCTTTTGAAGAGTTTGGGTCAGGCAGGATTAGGAACGCAGCGGTCGTGGAGCATTGTCTCAATTGCCATGCACTCCCAATTGATCGGCTTCCCCGCATGGGTGGATTCGGCCGTGGAGATGTGTGTGGGTCAAGCCTTGACTCTGTCGGGAAGGTCAAGTGTGGCTTTCCTCCATCGCCGTGTTTCCTGCTGATTGAACGAGGCTTTGCATAGCATGAACAGCTAGTGTGAAAGGGGAACAGGAAACAAAAGAGGCAATGACTGAATCAGCAAGATCAAGCCCATTCGGAATCGCGGGCGCTAAAAACGAGTCTTTAGCTTTTGTCGTCTCGACGAGATTACGAGACAGGAGAAATTTAGGCAGCCACCCGAAGCTCTGCATGCATTTATCAGGAATCTGAAGGAAAGGTCCATTGGGGGAAGAGGTTTGGCCCCACCAGGGCTGAGCAGCCGCAACGCTTAGTGGCTCACTGGAAGAGTTCCGCATGGGGTTGACGTCCAGGCGATTGGCCAGCACTCTTCCCCACAGCTATTTTTGCTTGGAGAGTGGTCTGGTTTGCACCCCACTTAAGACCATGCATGCGAAATGGTTCAGGGCCGCCAGGATTCAACCGTTGCACCAGCAGCGGAACAGCGGTGCAACCCCCCGTCTGACATGGCGATTGTTTCGCGTCGCGCGCTTCGTGCCCACCCAGCAGATGTGCTGTCATGGGAGTTACGATGAGGCATCGACTCATTGATAGTGATCAAAGAATATCCTCAGTCACGTCTTCAAGAGATGGGCTAAGTGCTTCGCATGCTGCTTCCAACTAAGTGTTCGTGGTGTCCCGCTCTCATGAGGCTGGAACACTTGAAGATCGGTAATCCCTCCATGAAGGGCTCATTTCATTCGCTAGATGGCCAAGTCCGAAGCTGTGGAGGGCCGCCTCAGACCCCGGTCATCCCACACCCCTGAATGCGCCCGTCAGATTTTGGGATCAGGCTTAGCCACGATGGGTTGTGCTTGCTCGAGCAAATGGTCCGGACCCCAGCCGCTTTTCCTCAACTTGTCGGTCGCATCCTGCGCCGTGAGAAAAACTGGGAGAAAAAAAATCCCTTCGTTTTACCAAGTTCACCGATCCCGCCGACATCGAGAACGCCGGATATCGTGTCCTCGCAACTCTGACACACTGCCTGCGCCTTCTGGAACTATCGAGCTCGACCGGCGACCTCAACGCAAAAACAGCCGCAGTGCGTTCCACAGCGTGTAGAAACGCCCGCGCCTGCTAGAGAACGGCAACTGCCATGCGGTCCCAACTGTGGCTGCTGGCTGCATCTGGCCATTTCGCGAGTGCGGATTGGGCATTTGGCCAGGAGCTTGACTTTCGTGGAGGAGTAGCTGCCCATATGGTCCCCAGGGCGACTGGGGCATCAACGCACGACGCCGCGAATGGCTGGACACCAAGGCCGACCGAAGGGCCGTCCATCGAACTGGTGCGGAGGAGAGGGGAATGGATCAAAGTAAAACGACAGTCAGACAACACTTGGGTAGATGAGACAACGTGCGGGTGGCGCGGCAATACTGAGTGTGAGTCTCGTTGTCTCGTGTGTTTTCTCGAGGCTGTTGCTAAACAGAACGCGCGATAGCGGAGGCATTTACCTGCGAAGAATCACACTCGTGCGCGACGAACACGGATCAAGTCGTTGGCTGCACCTCCTCTGGCGGGCCGAACCCATTTTTCACGGTATGCCTCGACTATCAAGCCGTCGAAGCAGGAGCATGCGAGTCGGTTGGCCCGAAGACGGGTTGCTGGTGAGTGATGGGCCGACTTTCGGCTGGAAAGTTTTGCTTTCACTAACATTTACCAGCATGACGAAATCCATCGGCGAGTGTATCACGTATCTATGGCCAGGCTCTACGGTAAAATCCATGTTCCGGTGCTACACGGAGCGAGCCGTCATCACCATGTTGTCCACGCCTTTCGTCAAGACAACCAGCACCACATCCCGCTCAACAAGCTCGGCCTCCAAATCAGCGACCAGTTCAGTCGGCGGCGGGTCCCCGCCCGCTCAATCGACCACTGGCATATCCACGCCCCCACCAATTTCTGAGGGTGGCACCAACGTTGGCGCCATTGTCGGCGGAGTGGTGGGCGGTGTGGCCGGCCTTGCCCTCATCGCAGGCGCAGTCGCTTTTTTCGTGATCCGCTCGCGCAAGAAGAAGGCCGACGTCGGCGCCGGCACCTCCTACAGCGCTGTCGCGCCGGGCGACCCATCGTATCCTGGAGGCCCCATGCCCACTGGCTACCCACCGTCATCCGTCTCTCCGCAGATGTCCCAGGCGGGCTACTTTAGCCCTGGCAGCGTTGGCACGACGCTCCAACCTGAGACGCCCTACCAAGGCGGCAATGTGCCGCCAGTTCCCGGCATGTACGACCCGCGGCACTCGTACTACGATCCGGCCAAGCTGGCGGAACAACAACAGCAACAGGGCGGCCACATCACTCCCCACTCTGGGTACGCCCCTTACCCCGGTGCGCCAACCCCGCCAGGAGGTTACCCCGGCCCATACCATGCGCCCGTGTCAGAGTTGGATAATACGAATGTCCCGGTGGGCCATCAAAATAATCCTGTCGAGATGGCGGCCAATCCGACGCAAAGATAGATATGATACCCCGGGTTTGCGGCTGAGATTGGGCGCTGGCAAACGGATCTGGAGCTAGACGGGCGTCACAACGGCAATGAGCCAAAGACATAATGTCTTTTTTTTTTGTTCTCCCATTTTAGGTTATCTATGAGCGAGCGGTTTCATTTCCATATATGTACATTGTATTTTCATCGTCTGCTTGGTGAATAGCAAAGCGGATTCTGCTTTGCGGGGCGGCCTCGAATGGGGGGACACCGCTTTCCGTGGTTTTTCGGAGGAATTTGGCTGGGAGACCTCAACAGCGCTTGATTTTCAGTTTTCTCTGACTCTTCTTGATACCAGTAGCAATGGCACGGTACTTCCCCGCCGGGGTGGTTTATCTGCCCTCCAATTCCTTCTGCCCCTGACTTGCGTCATTGCATTAAAGTCTCGTGGACCCCAACCCATCAGGAGAACATGGCACAGGCGCCTTCTGTTTCAAGACCGCAAATCTAGGATCCTACCCAAAGACCACCAATTACTTAACCTCCCCGTCAAGTTTCACCCCTCAACGTCAACGAGATGCAGCTATGTTTGAGATCTCGCCCCCAAAAAGTCGGAATTCACCGGCGTCGGCACTTTCTTCTTCACCATTCAGCACCTGGCAATAATACCATACACCGACAGTCTACGCGTGTCACAGCGTACCATTGGCAATCCTTCCCAAAGAAAACAACCTAAAAAAGCTTACCAGCCCCGGCCCCTTCCCATTTCACCCCCTCAAAAACTCTAAATTCACAGCTGTCACCGCCTCGCCGCCCCTCAACACCGCCAAGATATTCCTCATACTCAGCTCCTCAAACCCGATGTGCGTCTCGACCGTGCCGCCCGCATTGTGACACGTCAGCATCACCCTACCTGGCCCCGGCGCCTGATTGTCACCGCCATGAGCCAGCTGCGTCGCCATGCGCACCAGCCGAGGATGCACGCGCGGCTCGTCGGCGTGCACGTCGAGGGCGGCGGCGCTGACGATGCCTGCCTCGAGCGCGTCTGCCAGCGCATCCTCGTCGACGAGTGAGCCTCGCGCGACGTTGACGAAGCGCGTGCCGCGGCGGAACGAGGCCAGGGTGGACGATGTGATGAGCGGTTTGCCGTCTGGGAAGGCCGGCGTGCAGAGGACGATGCAGTCGGATGACTGGAGCAGGCTTTCAAGGGCTGGGTGGAAGGTAGCGTGGAGAGAGGCCTCGAGCTCGGCCGGTTTGCGGACGACGTCGTGGTAGACGATGCGCATGCCGAAGGAGGGGTTGCCGAGCTTGGCGGCGATTTGTTGGCCGATGTTGCCGAAGCCGATCAGGCCGAGGACGTGGCCCCGCGGGTTGCGGCTTACGGCTGTTGCTTGCGCGTGGCAGGTCTGGAAGGCTTCTGGCCCGGAAATGGTTGCCGCTGTCATGCACCAGGGGAGGTGTCGGAAAGTGGAGATGATCATAGCGACGGCGAAGTCGGCGACTGCTTCGGCGGCGGCGAGCCCAGAGTTACAGTAGATGATTCCTTTACTGTGTGAGCTGATGGGCCCGTGATCTCAGACTTGATGGGGGCAGTGATACTCACCCCTTTCACCCATCAGCTTGGTATCCGCCCAGTCGAAACCGGCGCCGGCGCTCGCAAACACCTTTACCGAGTCCGGGAGCAGGGCGATCAGCTCGGCGTCCCATCGGCCCATCTCGCCACCAGTACCCCAAAAAGGCCGGAAGATGGCGCTGAAGTCCCCCCAGCGGCGCTCCCTCAAGGCGCGGATGAACTCGCCGCGCTCTCGCTCAACGGTGCTGGGTCGGATCACTTCAAAGGCCTGGCTGAACTCTGCATATGTGGCTGGGTTGTACTTGATCGGATCGCCGATGTGGAGGACGATGGGCCGTTTCGGGGCGGCCGCTCCCGTAGGTGTTGGTGGAGAGAATGTAGACATGGTCGCATCCGGAGTCAGACTCGGCACAGGCGGCGCTGGCGACGATGAGCGCGGGGTTGATGCCGGCACCGGGGTGCTCGGGGGCATCGGGGTATTTGTCGGCTCGGCCATCGTGAGAGAGCGCGGTCGGTGCGGGAGTGAACACGGAAGCTGTTGGAGCTCACTCTCTGCGCCACGCAAGGCGAACGGTGGAGCTTGGCGGGAGGGCGAGAGGGCGAGATGTATGCGAAAGATCCTGGCAATGACGGTTTGGGCGGCCCTCGTTTCCTATCGCAAGCTGGGAGAAAATATCGATGCGACAGCGGGCAGGGGGGAACTGTCGCAATGCAAAAGGCCCCGCTAGGTCTGCCGCGATAAGCTGCGAGAATGGTGACGTGGAGTGCGAACCCACCGCGCTTGCCGACCACGGCGAGTCTGGTTATATGGCGACCGAGCCATCATGGCCTTGTCTGAAAGAGCGGTCACGGAAGCCGATGGAGAAGTCTCTTGGTGCCAACTTTGTCACACGAACGGAATCCGGGGGGCAGCGGACCTCTCAGACATCCGGACTGATGATCAGGTGTCGGGTGCGGGGTTTGGAGCTTGGAAGTGGAGAGGATTCAAGCAGTTTCCTCGAAGCTCTAGAGTGGTGGGGTTGCTGACTGGCACCTCCGAGTCTCCACAGCCCTCTTCGAAATTCTGGTAATACCTGGTAGTTCTCTTCATCGTTTGGAGAGACAAAGTAGGGAAAAAGTAAGGTACGTATACATACCTAGTATTCAATTACAATCGCTCCATATATTACACTCGCTTTACATCGACTTTTACCGTCCATTCTAAACATATGTATTACTTTGCCAATAACCCGGCCCTCTCACCTTCACCGCTCACGCTATTCGCTTCCTCCTTAAGCAACTTCGCGCACCAAAACGACCCTCCCATGAAAAACACATTTCCAACAAAATCCAACCACATCATGCTATTGACCATTCCCTTCCCGGGCCCGATGCCGAACCAGAAATTCCACCCAATGTAGGGAATCATGGCCAGCCCAAATGCTGTGAAGCTGAACACGGTCATGTCCGACGTGCCCAGCACCAAGCCGCACGTCATCGCCTGGGCGCCAAAACAGCGCGTGAAAAGATGAGTTGTGACATTGGCCATGGCTATATATTTGGGAGTGAGGCCGAGGGCGATGACCGAGTGTGGGTGGACGAGACACCTGACAAGCTTCAGAGACTTTGCCCGAAGAACCAGTGGGTGAGAGCAATCTCATTACCATGCGCCGAGGCCAGCATAAGCCGTTGCCATGGCGGTTTGTAGACGGCGAACCGTTTGGAGTCTTTGCGGGGTGGTCATGATGTAAGTTCAAGTTCTGAGAAAATTGTCTTTTGTGTGATTGATTGAGGATGAGACGGGATCTTTTAGCGTCTCAGAGGTGCGTGGGCCCAGTTGAAATTTGTGCAGTACGGGGGTTGAGTGCTGATGACAGTCACGAAGAACGGCTGTTCCCGGCAATTCCGATGCCGAGACATCGTGACCCTAGATTTCCCGACTGGTATTCAGCCCTGAGCCGCGACTTCGTGTGCCATCGGGAACACAAGCGTTCCAAAGGTTTCACAAGTATGACTGCGTGAAGAAGGTTCATCAACTTACCTAAAATCTCGTGTCTTCGGTATCTCACGCTAATCTATCTTTTGCGCTCCCAAAACTCACGGCCCAACAAAGCCATCGAAACTCCGTCACAGGTCACGCAGGCACATCCTACATGTTATTGGCCCCTGTCCCCCGCCTCACGGCGAACATATACACTTCTTGTGGCGGCAATTGGATGGTCGTCCCGACGAGGCTCTCATTTACCTTGATGGCAGGTCTTTTTGCGTCAGCAATTGGTTTCGCAGGGGCGGCCGTTGAAAACGGGCTCACCAATGCTGTCGACACAGAGATCACCGTGAATTTATTTCTTCCTGATCATCCCATCCTTGAGCTCGTATCTATCAGAAAAGTCCCTTCGCCGCATCACTTGGTAGTCTCGGAAGCCACTGAGCGATAGCCGTGTCAGTGCGGTTAAGGGCAAGATAGCAAGAACGCCGAGCAGAATCAGGTATCCAAGCCCACCGCTGCCTTCCCCGCCCAACCGCGTCGTCGTCGCCATTAGTCGGCCCTTGGGAAACTCTGACGGCCAAGAGAAGAACTGGGCCTCTTCCTTCCACTGTCGAACGAGACTGAAATAGGCCTGGGCTGTGTCAACCAGGACGTGCTCGAGCAGCTCGGGCAGTTCGAGTGTCCTGCCAAGGAAGAGGTCCCAGGTCTCGAACGACGTGAACTTGGCCGCCGCCATGCCGGCTACCATCATACCGCCGTCACGGCCAAGAGCCTCTTCTATAGCCACAGCGGCGGGCCAGAGGTCGTCCCAAGAGAGTGCATCCTTCACCGCCAGCACATCCCCAAGGATGATTGGCTCAATCGGCGAGTTCATGTACACTTGCCTGACGACATCAACGCCACCGTAAGTGCACTCGACCACCGACACTTTGGGCTCGCGGTCTAACGCGGAGACGGACGTGAAGAGAAATATTTGCCTTGCCTGTATATCTTGACCATCATTGCTCTTCCACATTGTCAACCAAGTCTCCAGGTTTATTCCCTTGTTGCCCTCGACGTACGTGATTGTGTGATTTGGGCCACGCGTATTCCAGTCGGTCTTCGGCTCGACCTCGAACTGGTGCACGATGAGCGGCTGCCTGGTTTTTACCGACATCTCCATCACATCGTAGTCCCATGTCCACTCCTCCGTCTTGTCACTGCATGAAACAGTCACGTTGCTGCCGGCCACGACAGGTTCGTACGATACTACACGGTATTCCGGCGCGACTTGGTATCCCCGTCGCGCCCACGGGACTGGCGCAGCGCCCACACCATGTGTGCGAATGGATGGGTAGACGGTGGTACCTATCTGAACACGGGACTCCCGCAGGTGGCGCGAGAGGTATCTGTGGGTGATATCGAGAGAACCATGCCCCTTTTGCGATACGGTCCGCTCGAACGCGCTCCTCAGCATGATGGATCCGATATCCCACGGGGCTGCGGCGGGGACACGGGTGAGCTCGGCCGTGATGGCCGCCGTAGCAACCTGGCGGATGGGGCTCGTTACGGTCCAGGTGGCCGCGTGCATGCCCAAAAGTGCCGACGAGACCTCGGAACCAATGTAGGCCGTGAGGACGAGGGCAATGAGGGTTATCATGCCGACGCGGAAATTGGTATGGGCATCAGCGCCGCGAGCCCTGCGCGACACGAACCTGCCTCCCCTATCTAAACTCTCGCGCATCTGGCGGAGATAGGTCCATCTCGACTGATAATGCCTCTGGTGTTGGAACGCCACCAGTGTCACTCCGGCGACCAGTGCTCCACACCCATTAACATACCAATTCCACAGCGTTGGATCATAGCGTGCAAGATCTCGAGAGTGGCCGACAGACCAATCCTGGTAAGAAAGGTGCAGCGGGACGGTCCAGGCGAGAACTGGTTTCCGATAGAAGCCAATTGCAAAGTAGGCCCCGGATACAAGACAGAGCAGGGAAAAAGAGTTCAACAGAAAAGACGTGGTAAAGGAGGCGGCCATGTTCAAAACTTCAAATCTGTCAAGGATCATTCAAGACCATCGTGTAGAAAGTTGAAACAACCGTGGGAGGCGGAAATTTCTTTCCATGTTGTTGTTGCACGGGCCACAATAATAATACCACCCTTCGCTAACTTAAAACTAAGGTCGGCCCCTGGTTCCGGAATTTTGGGACGGGGTAAAAAAGCTTATTTCGGCCTCCGTCGGTGAAGTGGGGAGAAAGGTCACCTTCCCAAAGATATTATTTACGGTTTTTGTTGTATGTTGTAAAGGTATTGTTGTCTCTTTACTGTGGCTTGGGGAGGACCAACCTTAAGCCCCGATACCATAATTACGGGATCGTATGCGTCACGCCCCTTTACCTGCGTTCTGTTTACGGCGCGTATGGGGGTAGGTTTGAAGATGCGCTCCGATCGATCAGTATAAGGTAGGGAAGTAAAAGCTGATCTTTTCCTCGCCCGACGCAACCCAACGGTTTCTAGTGCCCGGTGAGATGGAAGAATACGCCATCAATACGGGACATGCTTACGCAGATCCAAATATTAACGTGTGTACAAAATATATCGTGCTGTATCGCAGGAACTATTGATCTTTTGGCAAAGACTTAATCTCGGTGGTGAGGAGGGGAAGGAATTTCTCTCTATCAACCGCTATCTACTACCATACAATACAGGTAGGTGCCCTGGCTGGGTGGCGGAAGAACCCTGACCTGGGTGACTGAGAGTGGGGTTGGTCAACCCGCTACTTCTCCTTCCACCACAATGAGAATTTGCGGTCTGGGCACGCCAACCACTCTGCTCTGGCTCTGAGCTTCACGCCTGACCTCTTCCTTAGCCACCATGGACTACGGAAACTTGCATTCCGCGGCAGATGACGGGATTCCGTACGGACTCCGGCAGAGGTGCCCGGTTTGTGCATCGTCTTCAGGATTGCTCACATGCGGCGGTTGCAAGGTCGTCAGCTACTGCGGCCCCGCCCATCAATCGGCACACCGATCGAAGCACAAGGCGATCTGTAACGACATCAAGAGGACCCGGCATACCTTCGAGCGCGAGGAAGCTGCACTCAGAGCTGGCCCTGGCGACATGCTTAATCCCGGGAACCCGTTCGAGACTGGCGTAGGGAATTTCTGGGCCATATTCTGCACGCGGGACTACATGAGGGCCCGATTCGCCGCGGCAGACGCACTCCTCAAAGTCAATACAGTGACGGCCGTCGAGAAGGCGCTCGAGCACCTTTCCGACATGCTGCGTCTTTGTCGGAGCGACAATTTGGGTGTGCGCGACATCATTCCCGGTCTCTTGCTGCGGCTTGGCCGAGAGCAGGAGTGCTATGACTTCATCAAGTGGTTTGCCGTCGTCAACGACAAGGACCGCCAAAATGGAAATTACGACTGGGGTGATGAGACGCAACCGTACCTGGACATTCACAATGCCGACGTTTTCGAGCCGATTGACGCGTTCCGCTCTGGAGCTGTGAGCCTCAGCCATCTGGTCATGCTGACCCTTCTGAAGCTGCGTCTCCGTCTCGACATGGAAGCATACCAGGCAGGATTTAACGAATTCGACTTCACTGTGCCCGATCGGCCTATGGGAAGGCTTGTGTGGTCACGAGTTCGGACCTTCAGCATGCGACAGGTCTCAACGGCGCTGGACGACTTGACAGAACAGTGCCACGAGCTCTGTCGAGTGGTAAACAATGAGAACCCATACTTCTGGGATGTTTTGGTCGACGAAGTGGAAAGCAACCGCACCTTGCCCCAATACTACAGCCCAGGTTCAATGGAGGAAGCGCATCTGGTTGCGCACCAGTGTGGAAGAGCCTGGGAGGAGACTGAAGATGCCATGGTGTGATCGAGGAGGATACCTGCTCCTTCGTGCCGGTATACAACGGGCCGGCCGCCAGCGCCGGTTCGGGTCAAGCCCGCTCGGTAGCCCTAGAACCTCGAACAGAGGAATTGGAGAGAAGGCGGGGCATTGGAGATGTCTTTCCATCGGTCTTCGGGCCTACGGTGCCGAGATCCTCCCCTACGGAAAATTTTCCCGCCACTCGTGTCGGCCATAGCACGAACATTCGGTATGTCTCGTGCAATACGCCAAAAGCAGTACTCGTGTATGCCGACGGTGCCTGCACAAACAACGGACAGCCAAATTCGCGGGCAGGTTGGGCGGTCGTGTACGGTCCGGCTGGCTTTGCATCCGGCCGGCTTGAGGATAAGGGGCCGTTTGGCGATGCTAGTATGGCGACCAGTAATCGAGCTGAGCTGCGGGCGGCCATTGCCGCGCTGCGCCTCTGTGACTGGAGAGGCCAGGGGTTCGACAGCATAGTCGTTGCAACCGACTCGTCCTATGTAGTCGCAGGCGCCACCAACTGGACCAAGCGCTGGGTGCGCGAGGGGTGGAAGACGCGCACTGGCGACGCTGTCAAAAACAGAGACCTGTGGGAGCTGCTGCTAGGCGAAGTAGAAAGATGGAAGGATCGCGGGCTCTGTGTTGCTCTTTGGCAAATACCCAGAGGCTTGAACACGGACGCTGACGTCTGGGCAAAGAAGGCAGCCGAAAACGGGACAGCCGAGCCTGAATTCAGAGATGTGGTGATTGCGAATCCTCGGACCGCCACGGCGACCACGCATGCTCAAGCTCAGCCGGACCGTCGTATCCTTGCACTGTGCCTCGAGTATGAGGGTTTGTTCGACGATTGTTATGGGCCGTTGGTCTCGCGGATTACTTCCAAAGCCAAGCTGGAGCGTGCCACGACGCCCTTGGCCGCCATCAGCATGCTTCGCCAAGAGCCCCCACCGACCGTCATCCTCGTCACGGATAGTGCTATCACACGCCAACAAAACGTTTGGGAGAGTGTCATGGATCGCCTCCGTGGGGGGGCCACCGTCGTGCTGACGGGCTGTTTCAGCAGCATGGTGACCCAGGGCCAGTTCGACCGCTTCTTCGCTCGGCTCGGCCTTCCATGGCGCCGTGGATCGTATCACCGAGAGACCGTCAAACTGCAGCGCCAAGTTGTCGGCGCTCAGTTGGCAAGTCACCTCCCATCGGCGTACAGCCAAAAGGCTGTCTTCGTCGCCAATGTGGACAGAGCGGAGGCATGGTATACCGAGGAGGGCATCACAGATGAGGCCGCCGTGGTGTTTGCGAAAGTCGGCGCGGGCAAGCTCGGCTACGTTGGGGATGTAAATGGAGAGGAAGGCTCGAGTGCAGTTGTCTTGGCCATGTGTGGCCTTTTAGACTGATCCTTTCGACATTGATCGGTAATTAACGCTCGACTCTGCCAAAAGGGCAATGGTCCGCATTGATAAAGTCGGAGGTGGAAGAAACAAAGCTTAAAGCCCCTGTCACGGTCCTCGCCTCGCGAATTCCACGGCGGGATCTGGAACAAGACACCACGCATGGTTGGGGCGGTTGGGTGGTAGCAGCGAAACAAGATTTTGTGACCAGATGAATCAGTATGCCCCTTCCCCACTCTCTTCTCTTTTTCTTTTCTTCTTTTTTTCATTTTTCATTTTTTTTTTTTTTTGTGGCTTGCCTGATCAGAACCCCGGGGCGAGATTTATTCGTCGAGTCTTTCAAATCAGTCGGTTTGACTAGCAGCCAAGGTAGCGATATATGTAGTTACCTCAACTGGCCGGAATATGTCGACCTACATGCCCAGGATGCTGGCTTCCCTTCGAGCGGCTGACAGGGGCTTCCAAGGCAAAGGCATGGTATCAATAATGAAAACACCAGCGTAGTACCTACGCGTATGTACTTTAGATTGATACAGTGGAGTATTTCCTTCATTTGCCAGATTAAGGCTCCATAGAAACTCTAAGGTGGGATGGCGAACGCGTTTTCCATGGCAGCAGGAGTGTATGCATACATCTATCAATATCTCGTCGTCTTGCGACAAGCTACGCTCGGTCTTCAACTTGCGGCAGAGGTGAAGCCCGTCAATCCTAGCAAACATCAGCCATCACTCATCCTCCTAGCGTCCCAGCCAATTTGACGGTGAGACGCCGCGCTCTTTCTCTCGCTCTTCTTCTTCTCGGAGGGCCAGCCAGTATTTTTCCCGAGCTTTGCACACTGCCTTAAGCGCGGACCGCATCCCGACAACCACCAATTTGACACTAGGTATATTCCAAGGTTTCACCCCACTCCGTTCTGGCTGCAATGCTTCGAGTTCCTTTTTCAACCTGGCCTCTACTACATTGGCATACTCCTCAAAGTAGCCAGCCGAGTCGCCGCCGTGCGCTATCTTCCATCGCCAGAGGAAGTCGCCCTCGGGACCGGCACCGTACAGCCCAATCTCACGGATTGTTTCCATCCCTTCCCAGATGTACGACATGCCGTCGGCCTCATCGCAGTCAATCCATTCCCAGCATCCATCGCCATCGTCATCGTCCTCGTCCTCGGCAATCCCCGTGTCCTCGGGCGCAGCTCTATGCCACTGCTTCAGGAGCCGGTCGCGATCGTGGCTGGACACCCGTTTCTGCACAGCGAACAGCTCCCGGACGTTCGGGCAGAGGCGGAGCGTGCGCGTCGTGTCAGAGTAATGGCTCCATGGGTATATCCCCTCGAGCGCCAGCCGGCGCACCCGTACGAGGTCGTCCGGGTGCAGGTCCCCGGGCCCGGGTTCGGGGCTGTGCATGTCGTATTCGTTGGGATCGTTCCATACGTGGGGCAGCGCGGGGAGGTACAACGTGTCGTGGCGGAAGGAGAACCACGTGCAGGGCCCGGTGCTGCGCGTCCGGAAAGCGAGCTCATACCCGTGCCGCATCAGCACCAGCCGCGACTCCGCGCATGTGTGCAGAAGCGGCGGGATGGGCGCGGCGCTGTAAAGAGCGTGCGGCCGCGTCATCTGCCACGCGGCCGTGGGCTGGGCGTAGAGGAGATGCAGCGGGACTTCCGGGCTCCGGCTGGTCGGCGGCCAGGGCTGACGGCGTTGTTTGGTGGTGCTGAAGCCGTACGAGGTGAGCAGCGTCTGGGTCGCGTGGTGTGGTTGGCGAGGGTGAAAGCGCCAGGCCGAGCGGGGGGTGCTCTCGCGAGTCTGGATGCTGTCGCGCCATTCGTGGGCAAAGTAGGCAAGAGAAGGATCGAGACTCAGATTCCAGGGGGCCAGGCGGGCGGTGAAGACTTCGAAGTCGGTGAGGAGGTCCTCGTGTTCCTGTTCTGTGAGCTCGATGAGGGACTTCACCTGCAGGTGCACGAAGCGAGGCGGCGTTGCTAGGAAGTATATCTGCCAACGCAGCTCCGCTGGGAGGAAGGGAAAGAGGTGGAAAGTCGTGAGGGCCATGGGCTGAATGCGTGGGCGTAGGAAGCGCAGAGATCGTGTATGTATGTATTCGTACCATTTGATGTTCGGGGAATGGTCCCGAGATGGGAGCTAATTGGCAGTGCTGCAGATGAAGACCCACTTCTAGGGTCTCCCCCCGAAGCCGCTGCCTCCCGGCCCCACCGTCTTCCCGCTGGGCGATGCAAGCACCAGGACGGCCCCACTTATTTACAAGGCACAGCGTTACATATGTATTGTAGGTATCTTATCAAATCAACCTCCTTGCAATTTATCATCCCAGAATGGCGCGAGTTGCCGCTCAGTATGTCTGGTATCGAGCAAGGCTGGCAGGGGCGCGACCGTCACGGCGGGATAATGTCGCGCCGAAGGCGGGGTTTTGAGGGGTGTTCTGCACGCGCTGAGCATCAGCTCTGGGAGATGGGGGATCGGGATCACAGTTTCATTTGTGCACATATAGCCGGTTGGTATTTTACCTACCTTATGTATGTATGTACCTACATATAGTACACCCATAATGTACGGCAGCCAACTTTCCAGGAGCAAGAGCCTGCTTCATTCAAGGTATCCCATACTCCCGTAATACGTGACCTCACAGCGTCCCAGCAGCACACGGGTCTCAAACCACCGATATCCAGCATAACCACAATGCATCGCTCTTCTGGGCCCCTGCTCTGCCTCCTCGTCGCTGCCGCTGCGCAGAACCACACGGTGGTAACCGTCTTTCGCTACTCCTGGGACGATCGGCTTGCTGCGTCCGTCGTCTCGGCCAATCCCACCGCGACAACCTACAGCCTCGGCTGCCCCTCGGGACTGGGATCCACGTGCTTCGACTATAACATCGGAATCCCGACCATCACCATCGTCGGCGGCCCGTCGACGGCGGCGCAGACGCTCATCGTTGAAGAGGGCGGGGCCACAGTCATCGTGACCTGCCAACTCACGGCGACGGCGCCGTACGGCGGTCCGTGCGTGCGGTCCGATCGCTTCGAGGCGGCGTCGTACACCACATCGTTTGAAGCGACCGCCAACTCGGAGTTTGCCACGTTTGGGCCGGTCACGGTCACCGGCGGGTTGGAGAAGCTTCAGGCGGCGGCGGCAACTGGGAGCGGGGCCGGGAGCGGGGCCGGGGGCGGGGACGAGGCTGCAAGTCCGACTGGGGAGGGGAGTGGTGCTGTGTCGACACCGGTACCGACGAAGAATAGTGTTGGGACGGTGCGCGTGGGTGCTAGCATCTTTAGTGTTGGTGTGGCGCTGCTTTGGGGGATCTGGTAGGATGGGTGCGCAGCATGGATACAAAGTCAAAGATCGTTCGTGGTTTCGTCTGCCTCTTTAGTAGATGCTGGCACGCTGTCCAAGACGGCCGATTGTCATCAGACCACTTGCGAATGTAACAAGATATTAAGTGAACCGCTTTTTTGCGGTTTAGCGTTCGTGTTACATACCTACTTGGGGGTGTGTACTGGAACCTTGCGCCGTATTCTCCACTGTATACACCATACAGTACTTCTGGAGAGCAGATGTTTCACTCTTCTAGGGCCAGCTAACTGGCCAATCGTTCGCCGGAGAAATTTGCTGAGCATAACTTTTTTTTTCCCCCGTTGCAAGGTCAGAGAAGCTGTGACCAGGCGTGTGGCGATGGCTACAAGTATATTTGGATCAACTACCGGCACTAGGAGATGGGTGGAACGTCTCTGGGGCATCCCGCTATGAACTTCTTCGAGAGGCGTGTTCTCAACATTTACTTGCAATCATGTTTTCTCGGTGGATGGGCAAGAACGGAGAGGCTTGGTCGGAGAGAACATGGAGGCACTCCGGTAGGACCAACGTAGATTAGTTACAACCAGCTAGCAAGGTTCTATGGTTTCTCAGCGATTGGATGCTACCCTATGGGACGACAAGGAGGGGTCACTGGTGCGGAATATGAATTTCTTGCCGGATGGCGCTCTGGGATCCTGCTTCTGAGCAAAAGGGGTAAACCTTCCGCAACCAATTCGTCCTGTAAGTGCGACACTGGAGTGAAAATCGCGCCTTGGGGGCCACGGATGCAATGTTCGTGTGCCGCGGCGTAGGATGGGGCGCACATCCCATAAACCTGGCATGTTGAGAGTCATTTTTTGACGTTTATCGATATTACTGGCATGATCAAAATTGGGGAAGAAAAAGGAACTGCCCTGGCGCCATACCTACTGATTATATATCTTGCCATTCCACTCGAACCCACACTTTCTCCCTCACACTCCTTGCAACGTATCGCCCTCCACAAACCTCCCAAAGCAAAGCACCAATCACTTGAATCTCAAAATGGTTACCAGCTCCCTTCTCGCACTCACCCTAAATTCTCTCGCCTCTCTCGCCGCGGGAGCGGCCATCGCCTCCACCGCCTCCGATTCACCCTCCCAAAGTTTCAGCGGCAGCGGCCAGCTTCGCACCCTCTGGAACGATGGCGACCACGCCGACCTGGGCTGTATAACGGATGCGGGTTTGTGGACGGCCAACAACGCGCTCTGCGGCACCTTCACGGCGACACAGCTTAGCAGCAGCAATGCCCGCAGCTTCACACTGGCCAGCGCAACGGGACCGTGCATGATCTATGGTGCGGAGTTTCGGTGCGGCCAGGGGAATACGGCGTACACTTTCGGGGTGGGTTACTACTCTAATACCTTCGGTGGCTGCTTGACTTTCGGCGTCTGCTGTTTGGTTAGGTGGCTGTCCACATTTGTGACGGTTGGCTGACTACCAGGCGGGGACGCGATGTAGATTTGGTATATCCCGGACTTGATTCCCGGAGTGGACTTGTTGCGCTATGGCCAGTACGGGCTCATGGCCAGCTGGGGGAGGAATCCCCCCTTGCACGAGGATCCGCCGCAGGAGATCCACCTGGTTTCGTACAGAGAAGTCGGAAAGTATGTGTGGTTGGCGTGGGGGCCGTCACTGGGGCTTTGAAGGGATGCTTCAGGTCCATACTACAGTACAGTAGGTACTGAAGAGAGGGAGCGATGGTTTTTTGGGTTGACCTTTTGAACGACATAAAATACTGTTCGGCGAGAGCACTCTCCCCCAATGAAAAGCTGGGGATGCGAGTCGAGACACTGTTAATTAAACTCGCATGGAAGTCAATGTGTCAATCAACCTTAAGCGTTGCAGTGACCCGCAGTGCTGCCCACCAGCAACCCCACTATCGGCCCGCAAAAGCCCCATCAGGACAATGTCCCCGCCTGCAAGCGGAGTCTCCCCCAGATTCCGGCTCTGCCGAGTCCCAAATTGGAGAAAGCTTAAACCCTCATCTTGTCACCAAAACACCACGCGCCATTCTCACATTCTTTTAATCTTCCCCGCGCCCGGGCTCTTCCGACTCGCCCCGTCACACACAAAGCAGCACATCCATCCCATAGCGGCAGCTGTGAATGTGATCAAAAATATCTGGCGCCGCGGACCCAGGAGTATTTACACCACGCGAGGCTAGCCATGACCCCGCGGCGCTGCCCGTTCATCCCGAGACTTTCCCGAACAGCGGCCCCTATGAGATGAGCGCCAAGGTTACGCGAGCCTGTGATGCCTGTCGCGTCCGAAAGGTGAGGTGCAGCAGCAAGCAGCCCTGCGCGCAGTGCGCCCATCTCAACCTCGCATGCACCTTTGCGCCCGCCCCGGCCAGACGAAAGCCAGGTGTGCGCGGCCGCCTCGTCGCCCAGCTCCGCAATGGGGGAATTGCCAGAGACATCAACGGGGAAGCGGCATCTGTTGCTGCGAACCCACACATCTTGCCCGCTGCTGTGAGTCCCTCGTCCTCGGCATCGTCGCCTGCTACCGAGGTGGCCCGGCAGGCCGCCGTCACATCCATTGCTGGCATCCTTGATCGGGGCCATGTTGTTGCGCCCGACTTCGAGCTGGCCCCGCCCATTGGTGGCGGTGGCTACTCTCAGGACTTCTTCATGAGGTTGCTGCCCGAGTATGAGCAGCTCGTCTACCCCGTCAACCCCGTGCTGACACCCGATGAGATGCGCGCCGCCATCACAAACATGCATGCGAGCTACGAGGATGCCGCACTCGTGCACGCCTTTGGCGCTGTTACCATCAATCTCACCCAGACATCGTGGACCTTGCACGGGGACATTGCCTCGCAGATGACCTCGCTCATCCAGTACAGCTTGTGGGCGCACCGCAAGGCCGACATGGGCAGGGACACCGACGCGCACTACCTCCAGCACGAGATGCCTGTGACGGTCAAGCGCGCCATGGTCGGCATGTGGAATGAATGCTCTCTCATGGCCTTTAAACGCTTCGATCGCAGCTTCGCGAGCCTGCGAGAGTCCATCACGATGATCCAGATGCTCAATATACACCAGTACACCGAGGACAATCCCTGCGGCCTGACGCGCGGAGAAATCTCGCGCCGCCAACGTATGTACTGGGAGGCTTACATCCACGAGCGCTTCGTATGCATCATGTCCGGCTTTCCCTGCACCATGATACCTCTGCGAACCGGCTTGCCTATCACGGATCCCGATGTCCCGCCCTACGTGACCGTCGGCTTCAACCGCCTGATCCAGCTGTTCCAGATCATGGACGCCCCGCTGCTGGCGCACTGGACCGCCCAGACCATGCCCGCGCCTGCCATGACTGCCGAGTGGATTGAGCGCAAGCAGGCGCAGCTTGATGCCGACGAAGCCGAAACTGCCGACGCCGCTCGTGAGCTCGCGGCCAGCGGGGCCGGCACCCTCAGCGAGGAGCAGCACGTTGACCTTTTTGTCACACGCCTCTGGTTGCGTACCCTCGTCTGGCAGCTCGCCCTCTCACACGGGCTCCTCCGATCCGCGCCCCCGAGCGACGCTCACGAGGGCTTTTCCCTGCACTTTCCCGCGCAGCGCTTGTCGGCGCAGCTACGCGGCCTCGTCAGCCGGCTCCGCAACACGTCGAGCATCATCACTCACGGCAGCGGTATCTTGCAGAAGCTCTTCGAGATCACTAGCACCGTCGCGGACGTGCTCGCCCTGCCGCGCGGACCCGGCCAGACGCAAGAGGAGGCTCGTGCTCGCGTCGAAGACTTCCTCTTCCTTGTGCGCTTCATCTTTGGCTTTGAGCGCACGCAGAAGCACCACCGCGAATACTTGCTCGAAAAACTCGACACTTTGCGCGAAATGTATACCGTGGTCGACTTTGCAGGCCTGGCCTGCAGTCCCGCAGCCAGATGAGTCTTCGTGACGAAACTCCAAGCCCTGGCAGTGGGAGCCGTTAGATGCCTGAAAAAGGTGGCACCTTACATTTGTTCGGTCGTGGAGCCGGAGCTGAACCATGCTTACTACAGTAACTATGTAGTGAGCTAGATCGTGGAGCAGCCCCACTTCCTGTGTCGGGCAATCTGGAAGTCTTTCTACGCAAAAATTGTGCTGCCTAAATAATAAATCCATCTTGACTCGGTAACGGCGCTGGGTAGCAGGCCCTATGAACCAAGGCATTGCAGCCCTTATCAAGCTGCAGAGCGCCCCGCTGAGCATTGCCAACGCCTAGGTTCCTACCTGTAGTTATCCCTTGCTCAACCCCCATCTCAAAGAACGTACTTGTCTAAATTAGACATCTATAAGTTTGGCGACATGCACGCCGCAAATGTAGACTTTCAGCGACAGGAATATCGGGTTTCCTGGCATGGCGACTAGCGAAACTCTCCAGAACTCGGATCCTTCCCACAAGTGCTTGCAACCGTTGCTTCTATTCCGCACAGCCCTGAAGTCGACGAGCTGTGGGCCAAATCCCAGGTGTTGCGCTACGGCGCCGACTCTCATATCAGACTTCTCGACCAAGGACCCGCTAGCGGGGAGCAGCAGTTCCCGGTTTGCAAGGCCGCCGCCAATGACAGCCAGAGACGGTTTATTGCGGACGAATTCGAAATCCTCTGCGACCTTGGCTCGAAAGCTGTACCCGTCGTTCAGGTGCACCTAGAGCCATTTGTTGACGGGAAGGGCATCTTTGGCTTCAGAATGGAGAAGCTCTTGGCTATCGGCCCGGACACCGCAGTTAGCAAGAGCGAGTTCCTCAAATGCATTGAGCAGATACACGAGAAAGGGGTCGTTCATAATGACTTCCATCGTATAAATGTCATGATGAATGGGGAAGGGCAGCTTGTGGTTATCGACTTCGGGCGTTCCGGACACGTTGGGAGCAAGATCCCTAAGGAGAAACGCTCACTATAGTAGCGGGCCGAGTTATATTTATTTGGAGCTGATCAGATTTCTCTAGGAAAGTTCTAATATATGTTCCAAACCTGATTGAGGAGCTCGCAATCCATCCGGCTGACCCATTCTCTGAAGAATTTGTTGCGTCCCGCATCCACCTCCAGTGCAGTCTGGTCTCCGGTGCTCAACAGCAGTCAGCAACCAATTCCCCGGAACAAAGGGTGCTATAACTTGCCTGGTTTGCCCGGCAGTCGGGGCAGTAGCCAGAGACCAGGTACTCGGCTTTTTCCTTGTACTTGGGGCATTCCGTGATGTCAGTTAGGCCCTTCCCCTCATCGCCTCGCTTCCATGGCACACCCGTGACTTTCTGATTCAGACAATCAGTAGTTGACGCTGAAGTGCAGCTGTGCACGGAGACTTGCTCCATCCCCTTTTGGCGGCGTGACTCTTCCATTCAGTCTGCGAGTCGGACATCCATAGAGCAGCTCTCTTTGATTGGCTGTGGATGGATATAGTATCCTTCTTTCGCAAGCCGCTATCGCTGTCTCAGTTAAAGCCTCGACTGACGCACTGCACCGTTGTTACGCCGGCTCTCAGTTTCACTCAAAGTGTGTGTTTCATCGGGGATTTATTTTCCTTTTCAGATATTGAGAAAACCCTTGACAAGTAACATATAATTACTCCCTAACTCCCGATTATCGACTGCCATTTAATCGTAATACTCAACCAACCACGCGCGCAAGTCTCCCACCGTCGGGTACTCCAAAAACAGACTCCCGCTGACAGTTATGCTGAGCTGCTCGCGCAGCCTCTCGGCAATGACCAGGCTCATCAAACTGTCGACGCCGATATTGGCAAAGCTGGCGTCGTCGTCGAGGTCCGAGAGCTCGAGCCCGGCCTCGGCCGCCACCAGCGCCAGAACCTTGGCCACGATGCTGTCGTCCGAGGTGGCGGGCGCAGCCTCGACGACGGGCTTTTCAACCTCGACAATCTTCGGCTGCTGCGGAGGTACCGCTCGCTGGGCCGGAGCAGGTGCCGGGGTCTCAGCCCGAACCTGGTAGACCGGGGGCTCCAGATTCGGTTTGGGTGCGATAGGCTTGGCTGCCGCAGGGCAATGCACTGCAGCTGGCACAGCCTTGACATCGGCAGGCGAGAAGAAGCGGTTGAGCAGCACGCGCGGGTAGCGGCGGAACTTCATGGCCTGCATGACGCCGATGATCTGGTCCTCCTGCAGCACGTACACATCACCGAGGTAGACAGCCGGATCCTCGGCCGTGGGAATCATCTTGACGTAGGAGCGGTACCGGCCGCCCGAGACAAGCGGACGGGCGAGACGCAGCGAAGCCCAGCCGGGCGTGACACAGAAGTTGGCCCTGGTATCAACCGCGTCCGACACGTTCATGACGAAGCCGGCTAGATGGCACACGCTGTCGATGAAGAAGGGAGGCACCGTCCAGTTACCGTCGCCGGCTTTGAGGGTCTATTTTGACAGATGTTAGCCGTTGCAACCACCCTGAGACAACCCGTGAGGGGAGCCAAGCAGGACTCACCACTTCAGCAAACGCCTCGAGCCCGTTCAGCACTACCGACTGCATGCCCCGGTACTTTTCGGCATAGTTGACCAGATTATTGGCGAAGAGAAGGTACGCCATGTTATGCGAGAAGCGGTTGGCGCGCCCCTGGTCGGCCAGCTGTTGCAGGGCTTCGATGCGGCCCTGGACGAGGTGCGCCATGGGCAGCCAGCTTGACAGTGATGTTTCCGCGCTGCCGTAGACTATCTGGGCAGTTGCAAACGGCTCGTCCTCGGCCAGCGAGCAGCCGTCCTCCGCGACGTTGTACCATTCGAGATATGCCATGCCTGAGTTGATGTCGGGGGTGGCGATGGAGATCTGGATCAGCTGCGGCACGTTGGTGTTCTTGTGCGCTACCAGGCCCTCTCGCACCACGAGGTTGGAAATGCTCATATCTTGGACAACGCTCTTCGTCTTGCCGTCCGGCCGGATCTTGCTGAAGAGGTACTTGCCAAGGGTCAAGGCGACGTCCGCGTGGATGGACTGGCCACCAAGGAGTGTACTCGTCAGCTATGTTACTGTTCTTCAGATGGTCAGGGACACATGGAATGTTGCTTACCGAAGTTGCGACGCCTGCTCCGTTCATCTCATGACCTCGGACAGCAGCCAAGAACTCTGGCTGCATCAGGTCTGACTGCACGACGACTCGTCCTGCCGAGCCGGACACGGTCTCCTCGACTACGCGATGGACCAGCGATGTCCGCAAGGTAGACCGCGGCACCGCCAGAGGATTGTGAGTTCCCGCCTTCTCGGCGTCGTAGAACGTGTTGCCTTTGGTGAGAGCCCAGTCGCCCTTGTACTGG
The DNA here is from genome assembly GCA_023628455.1 of Chaetomiaceae sp. B2702. NCBI lineage: Eukaryota > Fungi > Ascomycota > Sordariomycetes > Sordariales > Chaetomiaceae > Chaetomiaceae sp. B2702. Next base: position 46,071 of record JAMAKP010000022.1, on the reverse strand, counting down.
AGCCAGTACGTCTTGTCGTTCCAGGCGTACGTCGGTAGGTCCAGTAGCCGCAGTCCGCCGGCGCGCTCGAAGGGGCGGTGGAATTCGTCCCAGCTCACCTGGATGCCGGCCGAATGCACAGCGGCCAGGCTGGTTGACAAAGTCCGCCAGTCGTCTTCGCCCCGGCGGAGAGAGGGCACTGCCGTAGTGAGGGAGGGCATGATGGAGCGCGCAAAGCCCATGCAAACCGGATGTGGACCCATTTCCATCCATACCATGGACTCGTCCACGGTGGAAATGCTTCGCGCGGCCTCGACGGCACCTAGGAAGTTGACCGTCTCCCGTGTTGCCCGTCGGATGTAGTTGGCGTTGATCGTGTTTTCGTCGAAGACGACCTTGCCCAGCAACGGTGAAACAACGGGGATGCGCAGTGGCTGAAACAAAACACTCCGTTGGGCCGTCTCTTCCAGCTCGTCTAGGATTGGATCCGTCTGTGCCGAATGGAAAGCGAAGGCCACGTCGAGGTGGAAGCACTTGAAGCCCGCAGCCTCCAGCTCCTGGGCCAGGGTGTTCATTTCGTCCACGGTTCCGCTCAGCACAGTGTCTTGCGGCCCGTTGATGCACGCGACCTCAAACGGCTTGTCGTTTGCGTGGGAACGCACTTGGCTAAGCGACGCGCGCACCGCCAGCATTTTGTGGCTTCCAACCTGGCATTTCGTCTCAAGCATACGAGCACGCTGGCCCACGAGGAAGATTGCATCGGCGGCCGACAAGACGCCAGCCACATGGAGGGCGGCGTATTCACCGAGGCTGTGGCCGATAACGACGTCCGGCCGCACGCCGAGCGATTCCCAGTAGCCGGCTAGCGCCATCTCAACGCAGACCAGAGCGAGATGCGTGACCGTTGGCGAGTGGGCATGGTCCTGAGGGAAGCTGCCGTCAATAGCTGGGATGATGGATGGGAACCCCTGGGCCTGACACAGCGAGTCCAGATGCAGCAGCTGGGACCGGAACGCGGGGGAGTCACGGTAGAGGGCGAGGTTCATGGACCGGTGGGATGCCCCCTGGCCCGTGAACGCGAACACGACAGACGGCGCGCCTTGGGGCGGGATGGGCTTGTGATTATCCGCGCCCTGGAGGAACGTTCCCAGTTGTCTCTTCAAGGAAGCCACATCGGACGTGGCCACGGCGACGCGGTGGTTGTAATGCTGGCGTCGCGCAGTCGTCGTGTATGCCAGATCCGGCAGCGAGACGTCCGAGTGGGCGTCAAGGTACGCAATCAGACGCTCGAGATTCCCTTTCAAGGACACCTTGCTCTTGGCCGACACGGCAACGACATGGGTTGCGCGAGGATCCGCCACGGCACCGACCGCTCGCTCCGGTGCCTCCTCGATCACGATGCTTGTGTTGCCGCCAGAAGCACCAAAGTTGTTTAGCACAGCAAGGCGCTTCTTTCCGGGCACGCGCGGCCACGGCGTGTTCTCGTACGGGATGTGCAGATTCCGCTTGTCGAGATCTTTGGGGAAAGCAGGATTGATCGCGGTCTTGATGCCGACGTGGCGCGGGATCATCTCCTTCTCAAACATGAGAAGCATCTTGAGCAGTGATGTCGTGCCCGCGACAGCTTCGCCATGGCCGAAGTTGGATTTCACAGCGCCAATATGGAGCGGTTGCTTGGGGCTGCGCCGTCGGGCCCCTGAAAGGGGGGCAAAGACGTCGGTGACGGACTTGATTTCTTGCACGTCACCAGCCTGCGTGCCGGTCCCATGCATTTCCACGAAGCTGACGTCAAGCGGGTCAACGCCGGCTTGGGACAGAATCTGCCTTGTCAAGTCGGCCTGGTGACCTGCGTGTGGGTGGGTGATGGAAATGGCCTCGGCTGAGTGGTTTGTGCCAGCAGCGAGAATGACGCCGAGGATGTTGTCGTTGTCCGCTTCGGCATCTTCCAGACGCTTCAAGACCACCGAAGCCACACCGTCGGCGCGGCAGTAACCATCGGCATCGCAGTCCCACGCCTTGCAGGCATTGGGAGTCTTCGACAGAAAGTGGCCTTGGCCTAGTCCAGCATAGGGGTCCGAGTTGGTCAGCACGTTCATCCCCCCTGCCACTGCCATATCCGTGTCGCCATTCCAAAGCGAATTGCACGCGATCTAAAGACCAAATGTGTCAGTGTCGTGTTCCAGCCAGGCAATACATCACTTGTTCTTACGTGGATAGTCGCCAGTCCTGACGAGCATGCCGTGTCGATGCTATAGCTTGGGCCCGAGAATTTGAAGAAGTAGTTGATGCGTCCCGGGCCAAAGGCACGGCAACCTCCCGTGATGTAGTATGTCCCAATCTCTTGGGCCGCATTCACCTCGCGGTAGTCATCGCTCGCCTGGGCGTAGAACGTGCCGGTTCGGTGCAGGTCGGTGGCAGGCGTGCGGTTGGCAACGTACCCAGCCCGCTCCAGCGCTTCGTATGCCGTCACAATGGCCAGCCTCTGCATGGGATCCGTCTGGAGGGCCTCCCGCGGTGACATGTTGAAAAATGGAGCGTCAAACAGTCCGGGTTCGTCGATGAAGCATCCGTACGGCGTAACGCTGGTATTCATACGTTTCCCCGTTGGGTCGCAGTGCGTATCAACGTCGAATCGATCGGCAGGAATCTTCCGATGCACATCGAGACCCTGGCTAAGAATGTCCCAGAACTTCCCCGTGTCAGTTGCGCCTGCGGGCATGCGGCACGCCATGCCCACGATGGCAATCTTGGCCTGCGCTGTGCCGACGGGGCCCCCCGGGGCCGTATCTGGCTTGGTGATCCACGGGATGTAGTCTTTCGTCTTCGCCACGGGGTGCTCCGCGTCCGCATTTAGAACATCAACGAGTTCGCGAAGCGACAAGGAGGCGCGGCAGGTGAGGATCAGGCAGTTGGAAGCTGGGACGCCTTTGGTGTGTTGCCTGATACCCTGAGCGGCATTGTCCCACTGGATGGTCTCGGTAAGAAGATCCCTCACGATGTCACGGAAGAGACCGGTGGCGCTCTGACTCGAGAACGGCTCCGCACCGCTGGCCGGAAAGATAGGCACGCGTGGCTTGAAGAGCGCGCCAAGCGAGCTGTTTTGAACGATCTGGTTGACGTGTTCCTCGGTGTAGATGTGCTTGGCGTGGCAGAGGCCGCCGTAGACGGGCAACGTGACAAGCGTTCGGTCGCGGAAAATGTCGGAGGCGTGGATAATGTGCTTCAGCCGTGCCGGTGGCCCGCTGATGCTCACCGAGTTGTGGCTGACCACGCTGAGAAAGACCTTGTTTGGCTCTGAGATGCCCTCGGCCGCGTGTATTGCGTCGAGCTCGCGCTGAACCTCTTCTGGCACAACGTCCGGCACTACGTATGCCCAGCTATCACCAAAGCCGCCATCGGCTGCGGGAGGCTGTAGGTTCCGGCAGACCTCGCCGACTAAAACGCCGAGTCGAAAAGCAATGCGAATCACCTCGGCGCCGGCTAGGGGCATATCCGCCAGCGTCGCGGATAACGACACGGCAGCGGTTGACAGCAAACCCGTGCCAATTCCAGCAAGACAGGCATCGGGATTGCCAAAGTCAAATCTGTCTTCGACGCTATCCTCGTGGTACCTATGGTGCGAGTAGCTGGTTAGATGAAAGTCGACCCCGCCTCACTCTGTTTGGACCTCCCTCCCCCTTTTTCTTTCCTTTTTTTTTTTCTTTTCTTTTTTTTTTTTTTTTTTGATTGACAGCAGCTCACTTACCCGATGAATGTTGCCAACTGGACTGCGCAGAGAAGCATTCCCTCAATGGCGGCGCACAGTTTGCCGCTGCGTAGCTCTGTATGTTCGGCCAGATTAAAGATTGTCTCGAAAGGGGGAACCAGGGTTCGCAATGCGGGCGGCAGCAGGCGAACTTCATCGCGGACGGCCAAGGTAGCCTCATGTATGAACGCGGCGAGTGAGCGGTGTTTTCTGTCCTTGCTATGGTTCCAAAGACGTCGAAAGATGTCTTTCAGGTCATCGTTAGGGAAATCATTGCCGAAAAACCCAATCTTGATGATGCCAGGCTCAACAAAAGAGCCCGTCGTCGAGGATGGTGTCGTTGACAGCTCCGCCGGGCTGGAAGTCCCGGTCCATTCCAAGTTGTCGGCCATGATACCCAGACACCGAAGTAGATAACTCGGGCAAAGATAATAAAGAAGAGCGCCTCGGCAGTAGGCACCCCAGTCTTGTTGTATTAAGGCACTCATAAGTTTCAACAGCAGGTTTGCAGAGAGGAGAACCGGTACAATATATCAACGGTTGTCCTTCACCATCGGGGTCGGTGGACTCACCGCGTCAGTGCCGGCAGGCTGGCGGCGATTTGATCGGAGGGATGGACAAGACAAGAGCCAATACATACCGGTTCCAATCGGGAGATATTCGCCCAGTGGGGCCCTCGGCATATTTTCCTTGTTTGATTTCTTTTTGTGCCGGTAGCGTCACGGACGACTAATACTGGGCATTGGTCAGGTATCGGTCCAGAAACACTGAAATCTAGTCTCGGGTGATAGTGATTTTCCCGCATTAATTATACCGAGTCATCAGCGCTATTCCCGGCTGCTTTTCAATCTTGTCTGTCCAACGGAAGGAACATCTCCATCTCGTTTGTCGCGAGTCAAGAATCCCTGAAGTCAGTTTCAACATGGCGCCCATCGTGAGAAACCATCGCCAGATCAACAAGGCGTTGAATATTTGCGTTTTCAAAGACTATCTAGAAAGCCAACAAACTCGGCTGCCTCTGTTATTGGACGTCGAACAGATCAGCCCACGAGTGATCCGGATTCTCGGGCAGAACCCAGGGAATGTGAGTAAAATCCATGGTTGCTCTGGAGCCTCGAGGCTGGTTTTCCGATTCCGTCTTCTCTGACATGGCCTCAAACCGCTTCCAGTTCGCGCTTCAAGGGACCAACACATATATCGTGGGCACCGGGGCCGAGCGCCTGATCATTGACACAGGCCTCGGCATTCCGGCCTGGGCAAACCTGGTTTCGAGCACGCTATCAAACTGGGGGTTTTCGCTGTCACATGTGCTCCTCACACATTGGCACGGCGACCATACGGGGGGCGTCCCCGACCTCGTCCGTCTGTATCCGCATCTCAAGAACGCCATCTTCAAGCACACGCCGGGCAAAGGTCAGCAGCCCATTGCCGACGGCCAGGTTTTCAAGGTCCAGGGCGCCACCCTCCGCGCCGTGCACACCCCAGGCCACTCGCACGACCACATCTGCTTCGTCCTCGAGGAGGAACAGGCCATGTTCACGGGCGACAACATCTTGGGCCACGGCACGTCGGTGATCGAGCACCTGCGGACTTGGATGGCGACCCTGCGAAAGATGCAGTCGCACGGCTGTACCAAGGGCTACCCGGCACACGGCGCCGTTATCCCCGACCTCAAACGCAAGATTGACTGGGAGCTGGCCGTGAAACTGCGACGGGAGCGGCAGGTCTTGCAGGCGCTGCAGTCGGCGAGTGCTGGCGGTGTCCGCGGTGCCAGGAGCAGGCACACGGTCAGGGACCTGGTGACGGCCATGTACGGGGAGACGATGGGCGACAGCGTCAGACAGCTGGCGCTGGAGCCGCTCATGGACGAGGTCCTTCGGAAGTTGGCCGAGGATGGGATGGTGGGATTTGACATGAAGGGCGGCCACAAGAGATGGTTTGCGATCACTTCGCCGTGTAACTACTACTAGGTTGGATTTTTTTTTTGATTTTCGGAAGGGTATGGGTGTGGTTGTCCTCCTTTACATTCGATGTTTGCACCTCGAGTCTTTGCGCTACGGTTACACATCTTCAACTTCAACTGCTCACAAATTACCTTGTTTAAAAACTAGTACATATAAATTTTTGTGTCCGAAGATATTCGGGGAGTTCAGAGGACTTGCTTACAGATGGCGCTCTTCGGCAGCCCCAGTACCGGCAGCTGACATCCCGGACACCGGGTGAAACATTCAAACAGAGAAACACCCGAAGCGGTGATGCCGGAGCAATACGGGCTGCGTGACACATGGCAAAAATCATCCGTCGGGCGCCAATGTACCGCCGGGTAGGGTATGTACTGTGTGTACATACCTCAATTACTCATGTCTTTCGGTCCGAGCCATGGCCGCGGGTGCCTACACACTGGCCAAGTTTTTGGTCAATTGCAGGCATTTTCACTCATGTAAGCTCCTGGGCAAGGTCGGTGAAGCCCAGGCACGCCCAAGCAGGGGTGCCAACGGCCGGACAGCCTGGAGCCATGCCCGCCGTTCCGGGAGGTTCCGGACAAATTCCAACTCCGTGACGTGACCGCCGATCCCCAAGGATTTCAACTGAAACAGTCTGCTGTTGGTGGGCGCCGTGACCAACCAGGTAAAAGGAAATGGTTGGCAATGGCGGATGCAGCGGGACGGAAGCATACCGAACCCAATGCTGGCGATCCGATCCCGCGGCCGCGGCCCTTTGGCTGCTCACGGCGGTGTATCCCTAGAGCACGCAGACTGCCACGCACAGCGCCGGCTTGAACGTGTCACCAGATATGACTGTCGCTGCTGGCACGCTAATCCGGGGACAGTGAATGCTCTGTTGGTCGTCGGCGCCATTCCGGTCTTGCGGGTGAATGCAAAGTACATACACACGGAAGGGAGAAGAAGGGGCTGGCTTTGGAGGCATCTCCAAATTGTGGGAACCACCGATCGACAAGTATTCTTGTCGGGCGCCTAATCAGGATATTGGGCGGTTGGTTCCGTAGGTGTATTGTCCCGTGCCGTTCGGATAATAATATTCTGAAGTTGAGTGATGTTTTTTTCAGCAACCCATCCATTCTTCCTGTGGAGCATCCGGGCTTTATTAGAGTAGTTGGAAGCAGCAGGTCTCATACGCGCAAGTCTTGTATTACAAGGTTGAAGAGATCGGGATTTCGGCTGATTGATTACTGGCCCTTTTCATCCAGGTGCTGGGGATTGAGGGACCCTACGAGGCGTAGTATGCACTCACGACTGAGAACTGACATATGCCGCTGTCCTTATACAATAATTAACTAACCATTTATTTGGAGTTCCAACCGGTCTGCTGTTTCTCGTGCTTGAGGGGCCTTCCGTCTGACGATGAGCTCCAAACTCGCTCCCCAAAACCTGGCTTGTTTTTGGGGAGAAGATTCGTTTCACTGTGCGTGAAACTCGAATCAGCCAACATGATGATGCCCTTCCCGAGGTCGAGACTGCTCTCAAATCACCCGCATCGCTTTGACCGAACTGCTACACACATGGCCTTGCTGAAATGGCGCTTTCAAGAGATTTCTACGTACTTGACCATCACAATTTGTCTATAAGTGAATGTGCGCTTTCTCTGGCACTGGAGTGTACGGGACCAAATCCTTTTTTCCTACGGCTGAGACCGAACAGTCTACTGAGGAGAGCCGCCCAAACTCGAAACAGGATCGTAGAGATGGCGTTCCGAGATAGCGATACTATACCAACGTTAAGTTTCCAAGTCCAGGGAATATGTGGACATGACAGAACCCTCAAAAAAAAGGCGATTGGAAGGGCAAAAAGCTGATCTGCTCGAAAATGCGCATCAAAGCCCGCCCTCTCCAGCCATACATTGGCCCCAAAGTTACTACCTCTGCCGGAGGCTACTTATAACCTCAGCTGACAGCGTCGCCAGGCTCTTCCGCACATCCCTCCCTACCTTCTCCAGAGTCCCCATCGAGAAATCACAAGTCGGATCCCGGCTTTCCCCAAGTCCAAGTCCCGGGAATCCCATGGTTTTGGGGCGGTTGAGCCTGGGTGACAGCTTACTGACCACCCGCTGGGCGCGATGTAGCTCGCCGAGGACGAGGTGAGCCCCGGGCAGGTGTCGGTACCCGCTGCTTTGGCCGCCATCGCTACCCATACCGGGATTATCGCCGCCGTAACTCGAAGGACGGAGTAGCGAGTGTGCGGTGCACCTCGCCGTGAAGCCGTCCGTCAGCGTCGCTGCCCTGTCGTTCGCTCCCGGCTCCGCCGCGGCGGTCACGGCATACCTCTCCAGAATTTTGAGCACAGTCATGGCCAAGGCAATGAGCAGAAAGCCGTCGTGGTTGAAGGAAGGACACGCAAGCATGTGCTCCACAGCTTCGATGGCTTGCCTGTTCTCCACGAGAATGGTGTGCGCCAAATCCCCGTCTCGGCCCATGTCAAGGACTGCGCCGTCCTCCGGCCGACCAAGTGTGCCGCTGCTGGTGGAGAAGTCGGATTTTGCGCGGGAGAGCGCGTTGAGGAGGTTCAATGCGCGACTCATGCATCCGCACGATGACGACAAGATGGTGTCACTGGCGTGTCGCCTCGAGCTCCGACTCAAGGGGGGTGTGTGGAGGATGTTCGAGGCGGGCAGGATTGCGTCGGACGCCCCATCGGATTCCGCGTAAAGGAGATCAAGCGACAGTGATGATGATGGCGACACCGGGGTAGCGATGAAGTCATGGTCGGTGTCGTTCTCGGCCGGTATCAGACATGAAGCAACGCCGGCCTGCGCCTGGGCTTCGGTCCCGGCAATGTCGGGTATGTGGAGCTCAGGGGCCGAGTTTGCGGTCTGCGTGGCGAAATCCATTTTTCTGACGTCCGGGATGAGATACTCCAGGTCAGAGAATATCGTGGCGTCAAGATCCGAGACGTCCGTCAGAGGTGTGTTCTCTGGTTTGCTGGGAGAGGTTGGGCTGACGAGGTCCCGGGGTGTCCCATTGCAACTATTGACGGCCATGAGAGTCGCGGCGCTCTGTGGCAAGAAGTAGGGTCTTGAATAGGGCAGCGCATAGATTGTGTCGCCAAGCTGAGACCAGCTGTTATCGGGAATGGTATTGGGGCTGGACCTCGAGGGGGGGCTGGAGTCGGGGGTGATGGGGCTGGCGCCGGAGGAAGACTTTGGAGTAGATTCTAAAGTGTTGGAGCGGGATGGCGAAGGGGAAATGTTGTCCTTGAATTTGGATCGGCCGCCTGTACCAGTTCCGCGCCTCCGTCCCGGGCGCTTTGTGAAGGAATACTCGCATGCGATGCCACGGCTTTTGCACCTCGAGCAGGATGGCTTCTCCTTGGGACACTTGACCTTGCACGTAGCACAGGCCTGGCAGGTATCACGAAGCTTGGAGCTCCGCCACTGCGAGCGTGATGGAGGCCGGGCAACCTGCGTACTGGCTTCCGCGTCGAGCATTTTTCAGAAAAGAAGGAGATTTGACTTGGGGACTCCGAACGGTCTGAACGCCGTGCTGCGCGGTGGGATAAACCACCAGAAGCTTAACTCGGGTTGACAAGGACCGATGGGAGCCTTGAAGCTTGACTCTATCTTAGCGAAGTGCCAATGTCGAGTGTGTCCGGGTAGTCAGGGACACCAACCGGCGTCTTGGCGACGTGACAAATCAGCCTCTGCAGAGTGTCAGATTAGTGCTACCGCGGGCGCCTTTTGACGTGCCTGTGGCTGACGTTTCCCTCGTATTTTCTGTCCGGATCCGCTGAGCGAGATCGTGCAGTCATCTCGGACCTTGTCTTCGTCCACCTTCTGCTTATAGGGCCTGGCGTGATGTATCCAGCAACCGCGCAACAGCACACCTGCATGTGCAATCACTTCAGCCGTCCGCGCTGGCCGCAGACGGGCCGAGGGCGCAGGATATGCAAGAGGATGCAATGACTGCATTCCGTGCTTAGCGCCTGGATGATGTTTATTCACCCCCTTTCGGGGTTAAACGCTGCCATTATCGCCCGGAACTTCCCGCTGATACTCACACAGCAAGGGGCACGTTGTACATAGATTGGGATTGCGTCATGGGCCCGCCGAGCCTCTTTTCGTAAGGCGGTGTGAAGCAAACGGCCAGGCAGCGCGATTCCCGGCCGCGGGTATGGCATGGTCCTGACTCAGGCGGGCCTGGCCGTCCGGTAAGGCTCTTGACTGAGCCCGGTTCTCTTCGAACAAATGATGCAACTTCTCTCTGACTTGGTTCAATGGGAGGTGATAGGTGCGAAGGGTCCTGTCTAGCCCACCTACAACCTTCGTGACTGGAAGACTCGTCGTTGTCTTGCATTGTAGGGTAGGGAACTATAAGACATGCTGTCAGAGGCTGCTGCATTAGCCAGGATCAGTCTGAAGATAAGCAAGGGCTTGGCCTTGGCTACGTTATCTAGTTGGCTTAGTTTGGCTTAGTGATGGGCAAGAGGTGGTTGGGCAGCCACAACTCTCAAGGGCCGGTAAGACACCGTGACGGCGACCTGGTCCCCCCACGTACATGTACTTTGTATCCACCGCCTATTAGTGTCGTCACCCTCGAATGAGTGCCTGGGACGTATCATCCATCTGGAACGTGCCTGTACATTTTGCAATCTACACTACCTAGACAATGGATGCTACGTATATACAGTACCTTGCAGCATGCTCCTAGACACAGAAGCCCCTTTATTCTCCTCTCGGCGGCGTTGACAAGACAGTCTTGAATCTTGATAAGACAGCCTTCACAACAAAGGCTCTGATATTAAGTTATTAACTGGAACACAAATACCCCCGGCATGGCGGGAATACTGCCGCCGGTCGGCGGATCATCCGAGTTCTTATAAAATCTCAGTTCCCGAGGCAGCAAGCTTTCTCCGTGCGCCTTCGTTCTGTTCCGTTTCGGTGGCTTTGTTGTCAGCGCTTCCGCTTACTCGCCCTTTCTCCGGTGTGGGCTCCGTGTAGACTGTAGATTGGGACTCCGGTCCGCCTCCGCTGGCGCGTCAGATTCCAGATCCTCACATGCATCCGGCTCCAAGAGAGCGTGCCAACCGGGAACTTGGCGCCGCTTACTCTGTAGGGGTTCTCTATGCCCAATTAAGGTATCTTTTATCATTCAGCCAGTCGCCACCCCGGCCGCTCCCTCCATGAGTCGCGGGGCCACGTCGCACATATCCACCTGGAATAAGCACAGTTCACTACCATCCAGTCGTTTCAGGACGCCATCGCATTCATGGCCGAGGTGATCCCCCCTGCCGCGCTGAAGATGATCTCAGCAACACAGTGTTTCGGCGCTTCAGGGAGCCCTACCGAGAACGCCTGCAGCCTGGTACTAGCACGCAACGTCCGTTCCACAGAGACATACACCGGGAACGAGCAGGGCTGCGGCGTCAGTGGCTGGTGTGCTCGAGTCACACAACAGGGTTCTAGGTCGGGGATGAGCCCACCGGCGTGCTCCTGCGGCTTCGCTGGATGAATCTCGGCAATGCATGTGTTGTCAAGATGCGAAGTAAACGAGACAGATCGCCGCCAGGATAACCCACTTTAAATGTCTCAGGCCTTTTTGTCGCCGACCTGGCCAAAAGCGGCAGGTCGGTGCACAATCAACAATCGTTGGCAAAAACCCTTGCACATCAATGTCCAGATCTTCGCTCGGTGGTGCCAGGGGAACAGGGGTAGAGCCCAAGCCATGCACTCCCGCACCCGACAGCACCTGAGCACATGGTACAAAACACTGACGGGAATTCCCAACCAGAACGGCTCGAAAGCAAAGCCAACTTACATAGTAGAGGTTGCGCTCATCTGAGTGACTGAGTCCAGCCCCGGGGTCGGCCTCCAGCTCCATCAGCTCCCAGGTCACTGTAACCCACCGAGCCGCAAGGCATGCCGCAAGCGATGGCAGACGCGGCTTGTCTCCTGTACATATCCACCTCACACTACACTACAATCAAGCAGCCCAGAATGTGCCGTCGCAGCCCGCACGGGACCGCTGCAAGAGTACCTTAGCGTGCGTCGGGCCAGCAGGGGCGTCATGCTTATCCCGACGACACACGTCCTTCCCGAGTGTAGCAGCCTCGCCCAATCCCGAGGATGTGAAAAAACCGCCATGACCCACACTCGCGACTTCAGCTTGCTCGAACCGGGGTTATGGGGGTGCCATGGAAATGACCGAACTGCAGAGCAGGATAAATCGATACACTATGTTACACTATGTTATGTCTTTGGCAAGCTCGTGGTGATCAACACGCTCCGCGCCAAAGAGGGCGCGGTTCTGGCTCTAATAATTGTCCAATTATCGGGGCCCGTTGAGAAAACACAGCCAATCTTGGTAGATCTCCTTTTTATTACGTCACCGTAGAGAGTTCAAGTTATTGCAAAGCTTGGTTGCCCAAGGTGATGGATTTGAGCGGCCCATTCTTCCTCGGCGACAAGGAGAGGGAAGTGCAGGGGGCATTTATCTGCTATGATTATACAAAGCCACGTACGCCTGTTGCTCCTCCGCAAACCTGCCAAGGTACATACAATCAAACGCTCTCCTCCCACGGCGTTAAGTAGTGTACTAGTGTGGTAGCGGCCACCACCCTTCCCGGTGGACCGAGTCTTTTAGACCCGGCTAGTTCGCAGCACGCTCTACCATGACCTCTTCCTCAAGAGCCTTTTCCTTCTCTACAGCGGCAGCGCTCCGCCCGTCAATGCGGTCCACCACCGTTGACTTGAACTTGCGGGCGCTGACGCCATTCTCAAACAGCGCGTCAAGCTCGCCGTAGGTGCGGCCCTTGGGCTCCGGCAGGCGGAAGTATGTCCACACGGCGCACAGGAAGCACGTTGCCGCAAAGAAGAAGCCCGACTTGGCGCCCCAGTTCCACTCCATCGGGTTCAGCATGCGCGGCGTGATGATGTTGGTGGCGATGCTGACAATGTTGTACATGTTGCGGGCCAGCACAACCGACTTTGTCCGCAGCCGCGTCGACGTGAGCTCAGCGACGAGCGAGTAGCAGACCGGGCCGACCGTGGCGTCGTAGGTGAAGGTGTAGATGAGGAGCAGCGACCCGATGGCCCACTGCGCGGCCACGTTCTCCTTGCCGGCAAAAGCGGCACACCCGATTGTCAGCAGCAGGACGCACATGACAACTTGTCCTGATAGATACAGCGTCCGACGGCCGAACCACTGCATAAAGAACCACGACATGATGGTACCCACGGCACCGAGGGCATATTGGCCGAGCGACATGCTGAAGGAGTTTTCGACAGCCATACCGGCCTGCTGGTAAAAGTAGGTCGAATAGCCCATAAACGTGGATCCGCACAAGGTCTGAATGATCCACGTCATGCAAACAATTTCGGTCCGGCGCAGGTTGACGCCCTTAAACAAGTCTGCGTACGATGTCCCGGCCAACAATTCCTTTTCCATCTCGTTGGTATGAACCATCATCGACACCGTTTCGTCGGGGCGGAAAGGAATGTCCGAGTTTCGAGTCGTCAGGCGGGCGAGCGATCGCTTAGCGTCGTCGAGGCGGCCATGGCGGACCAACCACCAAGGGGACTCGGGCGCCAGCCAGATCCCTATGATCAGTGGAACAGGCCACATCCATTGCAGCGCAAATGGGATCTTGTATCCCCACTTGTCGTCGCGAGCGAGCATGGCGCGCAGCACGCCGGAAGCGAGAAACTGGCCGATAACCCAGCATAGGTTCACATAGGTCGTCAGATAGGCTCGGAGATGAGTTGGGCACACCTCGGCTGCGTATGTAGTAGTTAGGGTCTGAAAGACGCCCCACGGGATGCCGATGAGGATCTCTCCGATGAGCAACTGCACCAGTGTCTCGGAGAAGAAGATGATGAAGATGAAGCCGATGCAAGCAACCAGGGCGCCGATCAAGGTCTTGCGGTATCCGAATCGGTCAGCGATGATGCCGTTGGCGAAGAGGCCAAGCACTTGACCGGCCAGCACACCGTTGGTCAGGCCGGTCTGCCACGCAGCAGTGAGCTGGTAGGTACCGTCCGGCTGGGCAACACCAAAGTTCCGTTGAAAAGGGGGGTAGGCAAAGAGGCTGGCTAAAAAGGCATTGTCGAAACCCTCCATGATGATGCAGGTCGACAGGAAGACGGACCACAAGCAGGCCTTCCTGTACAGCTTGAGCGACTCGAGGAGGCCCATGTTGTGCTCGGCATCGGTGGCCGCAGCGGCCTCGTAGACAGTCGACTCGTCCACATTCGGCCTGATGACGGCCACCCGCTCGATGGCATGCTCATCCTTTGGCGGGGTAGACATTTTGGCGCCGTGATGGTGGTGTTGATCTGACCGCTAGGCTTGGAAAGAATCAAGAGAAAGATGGTTGCTGCGCTGCCACGTCACGAGCGCCTGGCCGTTCAAGACCGGAACGATGCAAGGGATTGTTGGGCATCTTTATGCAATGCCAGAAGGTTGCGAGACGCCGCGTTTTGAGCAACTTGGGGCCGCACATGAAGTTTTGCGGACAAGGACCAGGACGGACCGAGATCAGGGGTCAGGTACTTATTAGCGAGAGTCGTTGGGTCCAATCACGATGCGTCTGGATAGCCGATTCGGGAGTTGTCGCAGGGGTGGCGGCGTCGTTGAAAAGCGTTGCAACCCACCGGCTCTGGGCAGGGCCGTACATTTCGTCGGTCCGGCATCGCCTGCGGACGTTGGATCATCAAATAAAGGAAGCCATGACGCGAATAAGCACCTGGTCAGGCAAAAATAACAGCGCTAGCCCGGTGCCTCACATCAAAGCATCGGCCCACAGGTCCTTAAAGCATGCTCCGCTCATCCACTCGCTTGGACTGGCTCGAGTCCCCGGTACTTGGCAAACCAAGGCTGAGGTAGCCCCGGATTTGAGTCCCCATGGGGTTATGGCGGATGAGGAGAGAGGTGGAGATGCCCCTAGGTTATACCCACGGAATTGTGGTAATGTTATCGGGCCGACCATCACTCCACACGAACTAGTCCACACCGGGGGTCGGCCAGCGCTTTGACTTCGCGAGGAGACAGACCGGTGGGTTCGATGCGCGGTTCTTATCCTAGCTCTTTACAAGTTCTAACCGACGCCTGATCATGTGATTGAGTGTCGCTAGACGGTTGATTCCTCAGCCAAGCAAATGCTGTCAGAATGCGCAGACCATAGAGTACATACACGTACACACACTCGTGCCGCGGTAACTGCCCGGGCGTATTGCGGTATTTTCTGCGATCGATGCAACCAACATTAAGGCTCGATACCGCCGCACCGATCGCATACAACCAACGGCTGGGTCTCGGCCAGGAATGCGCCTGATGCAGAGGGCGGAATAACGGTGCCGTCCAGGGTGGTTTGGTTCGAGAAGATTGGAACAAGTTTTTGGCGCTGGGCCAGGTGCAGGCTGGGCTCGATTGAGTCTAGGCTTCCCGAAGCCCCGCATAGCGTCGGTCCGACATTTGGCCAATGAATTTAGCTTCTGGTGTCGGTCCGACAACTATCCAATCGTGCCGCTCTGCACTCTGCACCACTAATAAACAATCACGAAATAAACCAGCATCGGCGCAGCCGAATCCCGTTGCAAGGTTACTTGGGAATCAGAAGGATCGCTGCATTGCCACTGCATCTTCCCCGGATTATGGTCATCACGCGAGTCCCGCATTGCTGGTAATTCTCCGCTTTTGCTGCTGCCTGTGACGTTCTTCAAGACCCTGTGCTTGCCCAGTGTTGCAAACCTTCCTTCCGATGGCAGGCCCGCAACAAGGTACAACTTGTCGGACCGGCATGCTCGGTTGGCTCCGCTCGCTGGAGCGGTGAGATGTCCAGTGTGAGGCACTGCTACCGGCATCGTGACACGCCAGATGAGCAGTTGCCCAGGTGGTGAATCCCCGCGCAGCAGGTCTCCACAGACTGCCACAAAGACGGGATTAAAGACGAGTCTCGTACTGTATTATTGTGCCGCTTAGGTATCCTCTTCTTCCTCACTCCCACTCCCATTCTCATTCTCTTCCGCTCCTTCTCAATTCGTAGCGTTCTTTCACTGCACAGCCTCCGGCCGATTGCAAACGTTCTACTGATCGAGCACCTTTCTTATCGTCACCATGACAGTTTCCGCCCGCGAGAAGCAATGGTGGAAGCAGGCCGTCATCTACCAGATCTACCCGGCGTCTTTTTGTGACTCCAACGGCGATGGCATCGGCGACCTTCCCGGCATCACGTCCAAGCTCGACTACATCGCCAGCCTGGGCGTCGATGTCATTTGGATCTGCCCCATGTACGACAGCCCGCAGGTGGACATGGGCTACGATATTTCCAATTACGAGGCTGTCTATGCCCCCTACGGTACTGTCCAGGACATGGAGGTGCTTATCAACGAGACGCACGCCCGCGGCATGCGCATCATGCTCGACCTAGTCATCAATCACACGTCGGATCAGCACGCATGGTTCAAAGAGTCGCGCGCCAGCAAGAATAACCCCAAACGCGATTGGTACATTTGGCGGCCGGCCAAATACGCCCCTTCCGGTGAGCGCTTGCCGCCTAACAATTGGCGGTCCAACTTTGGTGGTGGCAGCGTCTGGGAGTGGGACGAGGCGACGCAGGAATACTACCTGCACCTCTTCGCCAAGGAGCAGCCAGACCTGAATTTCGAGAACCCCGAAGCCCGCAAGGCCATCTACGCCTCGGCGATGGAGTTCTGGCTCGAGCGCGGTGTTGACGGCTTCCGCGTGGACACGGTCAACATGTACAGCAAGCCGCCCACACTCCCCGATGCGCCCGTCGTCGATCCCGAGACCCCTTATCAGCCTGCAGGCATGATCTACTGTAACGGGCCACGCATGCACGAATACCTGAGCGAGATGAACGCGATTCTCACAAAATACGGGGCGATCACCGTCGGTGAGCTACCCTGCACGCCCGACACGCAACGCGTGCTCAAGTACGTGAGCGCCAAGGCCAAGCAGCTCGACATGGTTTTCCAGTTCGACGTTGTTGACGTGGGCATGGGCAAGACGCACAAGTTTGCGACACCGCCCAAGAACTTTACGCTTGCCGACTTCAAGGCCGCGATTGACCTGACGCAGGCCCTGATCCGCGGCACCGATGGCTGGTCCACTGTCTTCCTTGAGAACCACGACCAAGCGAGGTCAGTCAGCCGGTTCACCGACGACCGCCCAGAATACCGCATCCGTGGCGCTAAGCTTCTGGCGCTGATGGAGGCGTGTCTAAGTGGCACGCAATACATTTACCAGGGCCAAGAGATTGGCCTCGTCAATGTCCCCAAGGAATCTTACCCGGTGGATAATTACCTCGACATTGACAGCTCGCTCTTTTACAACATGATCAAAGAGCGCTACGGCGCTGATAACAAGGTCGAGCTTGGCAAAGCATTCGACGCCATGCAGTATCTAGCCAGGGACCACGCCAGGGTGCCCATGCCATGGAATGGCAAGGCCAAGTACGGCGGCTTCTCCGAGGCTGCGGAAAAGGCTGGCAAGGAGGTCAAGGAGCCGTGGATGAAGCCGCATCCACTGGCGGCCGAGATCGACGTGCTCTCGCAGCTCGACGACCAGGACAGCGTGCTTTCCTTCTGGCGCAAGATGCTACGCTTCCGCCAAGACCACGCGGACCTGCTCGTATACGGCGACTTCAAGGACCTCTGTCCAGAGGACAAGGACCTCTTCATGTTTGTCAAGGAGCCGGTGCATGGCGGTGATAGCGTGCTTGTGGTGCTCAACTTCACCACGGGCGAGAAGACGTGGAACGTGCCTAGCCCGGCGGAATTCGGTGTGTCGGAGGTGCGGGAGTTGACGCTAATCATGTCCACACACATGGGGAAGTCCCGATTGGGCGAGCTAGACGCCTTTGAAGGGCAGGTGTATCTGGTTAAATAATGCCTGGTGTCATTACGCCGTTGGCAGAGAAAATGACGAGGTATTGAGTTAGTATCGAGTCGGGCTGTTCTGAATTAGAGCTTCTGGCGCCATGCTAGGTAGATGGTTGATCCTGGCTGGTTTCGAGGTGACAGTATGCCCTCGCAGATACAGTTGAGAAACGACTGGTTTCTTTTTTTGTTTTTTAGCCTTACACTTACGCTCAAACAAAATGAGCAAACAATTGACACGCGAGAGCAGGACTATTTTAAATTCTTCGTGTATAAAGCCCCATGAAAACGCCTCATCTAGGGTTTCCTGTCCCTTCCAGCCAATGGAAAATAATCACATCTTTGATAATAACCAGAGCAGTCACATCCCCATTTAACCGGCAGCAGCCCGGCTCCCGTACAGGTTCTCCGCAGCATCCTTGCTGATGGGCTTGTTGCGGTGCACCTCGATGGTGTCGTCACCCCCCAGTTCCTTCAGAACCTCCTTGCTATTCTCCTTGGACTTCTCGCTAGTATCTGTGCACAGCTCTATTAGTCTCACCTGTTCGAGGCCTGCTCAACTAATTTACCTAGATTCCTAGGCCGACTCACTCGGGTTGGACAGATTGGCCTTGTGACCACGGATCTGGCTGGTAATGGTCTCCTTTCCTTCTTGCAGCTCCTGCATGTCGTTTGACATGACTGACTTCGCGCCGGCAGAATCCATGATGTTGTCTTGAAGTCTGCTGCTTCGGTGCGATGTGAATGTTGCGTTGTGAAGCTGATCCGGCGTGCAAGTGTTGCAGTGTGATGGCTTATTTGGGAAAAGTGATAGGGGCGCAATAAAAACATGTAAGGGGGCGGTCCAAAGTCGAGATCAAGCAAGTACCTTACCTTTTAAATACCTGGTATGTAGGTACCTTACCTAAACACCGATTCTTAGCATTCGACACTTGTACACGAGATGACGTCTCTGGCCCTTTCGTACTTGCCTGTCCTTCCAATGTCGTTGCCGCATCGGACAACTGGGTGGCAATGTCGTCATTTGGGCTTGGCAGTTGTGGTCGCTTTGACGGCATTGTTAAGCTCATACTGGCCAAACAAAAGTTATCTTATGCCAACGGGAGCTTGGCTCAGTTGGAAGAGCGCAGGTCTCATACGATTTGTATGATCCGGTTGGAAACACTGGAGCTATCCTGAGGTCGTGAGTTCGAGCCTCACAGTTCCCATTTCTTTTGCCTCTCCTTTTTCCGTCTCCACAACTTGGGGGTTGAACATGCCGAACGAGACATCAACCTTCGTTGGTATATTTCAGTGGGTTTATTATAATGCTCGAAAATAAAGAATTAAATCTCAGCTTGTGACGCTATAGGCAAGATTCTGCTGTCTAGTTTGAAGCACACCTTGCCACCAACATGCTATAACGCAGCTATATGAGGTGATACACTTAAGTACTGGTAGGTAACTGAAGTGTATATGGCGGTTAGCTGTTGGTATAGAGAGAAGATCAACATGGACTATTCCCAATTACCCTAAACCTCCACCAACAACGAAACGGGAGCTGGAGGGCGCCTTATCAACGGCCTGGGCTGGTCATTAAAGTTTGAGCAGGACCCCTAGCCCCGGTGGCCTGTAAATCTGGTTCGGGCTCGCAAGAAGCGATTCAAAATGCGACAAGCCAAGACTATTCATTGCGCGTGGAGGACAGAAAGACCGTCGGACCGATACCGGCCGCTGCGCTCCCCGGCGCTTCACGCATCCAGACAGGCCAGGTAGCACACCTCATTACATACACAGGTAGGTAGATATGGATACTATAATTTTGTAGTGTCGGATAAAAAAAATTAAACTCTCCCCAGTCGATTAAAAGTCATCGGTCCTACTACCCGCGCCCTCGCCTCTCACACCATCTCCCAACGGCTTTACGTTGTCTTCTCCAGAGTATGCCCCTTGATGGAGTGACTGGGGCTGCGAGACATGCCACTGTTGGTGCCGTCAACGTGACGGGTAATCTCAACATAGTCGTAGGCAAACTCGCCGAGTTCACCATCATCGAGCCCGATATCTTCCTCCTCGGCACTCACGCGCAGTGACAGACCAGGAACTAGATTCATAAGAAACAAGATGACGCAGGTCATGACAAATGAGTAGGAAAATCCGGCAACGCTGTCGGCGAGTTGGTAGGCCAGCTGGATATAGTTATGGTTCACCCAGCCACCCGGGATTGAGGTGGCGCCGTCGAGATGGGCGATGTAATCCCTGCCGCCAGTCAGCTTAACCTGTTATCATGACATCAAATGGATGGAAAAACTTACGCAGCAAAGAGCCCTGTCATCAGGTTTCCGACAATGCCACCAACACCGTGCTCAGCAAAGATATCGAGCGGCTCATCGATACCAAGTACAAACTTGAGCTTGGTGGCAAAGTTACAGACGATGCCACCAACAACACCGAACACGACAGCCGACCACGGTGGCACATAACCAGCGGCAGGGGTGATAGCAACCAAGCCGGCAATAGCACCGCTGCAAAAGCCAACCGTGCTCCACTTCCCCTCGAGCCGATAATCGAGCAGACACCAGGTGAACCCGCCCACGCACGCAGCGATATGTGTCACAATACACGCCATGACAGCACGCAAATTCGCCGCCAGGGCACTTCCGCCATTGAACCCAAACCAACCGACCCAGAGAAAGACGGTACCCAGCACAACGTGCGTGACGTTATGGGGACGGTACGGCAGGCCGCTTACTTTGGTATAGCCGGTGCGCTTGCCCAGCATCAGCGAGTAAGCCAGAGCAGCTGCGCCCGAGCTAATGTGAACGGGGGTGCCGCCGGCAAAATCAAGGCCGCCCATCTTGAACGACCAGCCGTTGGCGTTCCAGGTCCAGTAGGCGATCGGGTCGTAGACGATGGTCGCCCAAATGAACATGAAGACGACGCAGGGAAGCATACGGCCTCGGTCGGCCGCGGCGCCAATGGCAAGGGCGGGACTGCAGTCAACGCGTCAGGGATAAAGGGAACACCAAGGGTTGGAGAGAAGTTATGAATCCATACGTCAGAGCAGCAAACATGCCCTGGTAGAGGCAAAATAGGAGGTCGGGAAGCTTGGCACTGCCGACGCTAGGCTGGCCCAGAACCTTCATCAGGCCAAAGTTGGTGAGGTCTCCGATGTACGCGCTTCCCGTGTGAGAGAAGGTGAGGGAATAGCCCCAGAAAAACCACTGGAAGCCAACGACGGCTATCGAGATCAGAGATAGCCAGATCAGGGCCAGTGCTGATTTACGGCGCGCCAGACCGCTGTAGAAGAAGCCAATACCCGGGACCATGAGTAGTACGAGAGCGGAGGATGTCATGATCCATGCGAAGTCGCCGGCCTGTTGCACAGGGTGGTTGTCAGATTCCAGGACTATGGCTGGCTGTCATTCTGCACCTCGTAGCGGTTCTTACCGAGTAGTAGATGTTGAGGTCCTCATTCAAGGAGTCGCCGCCGCTATCAGCAACACCGGTGACGCCGCCATATTCGGTAAGGGGTCCGGCCGACATGGTAAAAATCCGGGCGAGAGTCGGGCTGATGCTCTAGGTAAACTTGGACAGCACGACCACTGCAGGAAACTGACAACGCCAATACTTCGCGTTCCGGCCCAGTTGACGAGAGACAGCACCTAGCATACTCAGGACGAGGTTCACACCAATGCCTCGGCCGTGGGGTCGGGACAGTCAAATAGGCCATCAACTCCTGGGGGCTTTGAGAGCTCATCCAGCTCTGGTTAGAGCACAAGAGCTGCTGCTGTTGGCTATGCTGCAGAATGATAAGACCATTAGCCATTATCACAATCCTTAGTTCCTTTTTCGGCCATGTTCTTTTCTTGGCCAGGGGCCAACATCGACGAGTCGGGACGAGTCGGGGTGGCCCACTGATAAGAGTCCTGGCTCAAATCCAAATCCTCGGACATGACATTGGTGGGGGGTACCGAACACTAACAAAAGACTCCGCATCCCAGTAGGTTCCAGGTTATCAGCTATGTATGTACATATATAGCATGGCCTATCCAATTACAACTCGGTCTTTTGACCATTGACAGCTATATGGATAGGATTTCGCGTCGCAAAACCATAGCACGCTGCGAGCTTGGAAATTCTCAGAACAGACTACAGAGAGCCCTTGTCTACCAACCAGGTAACCATGGGCCCGCGATGCTTGCGGGTTCAGCGGGGCCCGATCGTGTGTTTCCGGGATTTGGGGCCCTGGAGGGGGGGCGGAGGGGGCTGATCATCTCAGCTCGCTCAGCCATGAAAAGATTTGAGCCCAACACAATGGATACCCAGGGCCATTGTTGATGCGACAACGGATCTGACGTTAACTAAAAGCCGTGCCTCCCCGAAAACCACCTCGTATCCTACCACTTACCCTTGTTGACCTGGGTCCCAGGACCGGTGGTATTCATCCATTGCAGCGCATCATCATCAATCACATGCTGGCCCGGGTTGCAGCTCATAGTTTTTTTTGACACGCCAGACCCCTTGTCAATGCACTTTTTCGATTGGGTATGCTCGACAGCTGAGGCCTGGGGTTGACGGATGCTTATCAGTGCTCCCAGCATAAACGTACCGCCCAGATGCGTTATCTCTTGGCAGATGCCTTCATCTTGGCGCTAATCTCGGTGGATCCTCCCCATGGGAAAAATAACTGATACCCATCCATTTTAGCATCTTGAACGAGTCCCAATTTGATAAAGGCAAGTGCAATTCCATTCCCTGTCATTTTTCTTTCTCACTGCCTAATGTATTTACTCCTTTAAAC
Organism: Chaetomiaceae sp. B2702; assembly: GCA_023628455.1. Classification (NCBI taxonomy): domain Eukaryota; kingdom Fungi; phylum Ascomycota; class Sordariomycetes; order Sordariales; family Chaetomiaceae; species Chaetomiaceae sp. B2702. The sequence continues at coordinate 23,716 of JAMAKP010000022.1, read as the reverse complement.
CAAAGAACTTGAGAAACCTGGTGGACCTGGCGGTTGCTCAAATCTTGTATCGTTCGTTTATTTTGTCCACAGAGCGGGACCCAAGCCGAGGAGCCCGAAGCGAAATACATAGTACGTGCTCTGCCGCTTAAATTCCGGCATCAGCTCAAGTCGTGCCACGAATCTCGCTGTTTCAGAGCAAATAATACCATTTCGCGCAATGCATAAGGGTGTAGGTACCTACCTAGGTAGGTATACTATGTACATGCTGGTGGGAGAGCCCAAGGACCCCCGCTTTCGCCCGAGTCAGCCCGGTCTTGGCGAGGCTTGATTTCCCGGGCCCACCACATCGTTCCAAAAGAATGTCAGAATGACATCAGCTTTGTTATTTCCTACAGCTTCGTCGACGCGCTTGTTCGCATGGAGAAGGCTTTCTCGCCGTTATTAGGATACACACCTTATTTAGCAGTAGAGACGTGTGCGCTAGAAAGGCAAGGGACACTGGAAAACCGGGCTGGACGAGGTTCTGGGCACTTTGGCCCGCTTTCCCAATCTAGAAAATACCGAACTGGTAACCGCGTTACCTTGCCAAACCCAGCAAGGAGAATCCCCGCAAGACATACTGTATGGCGTACAGATTACATACTTTACCCACAGAGCACTAGCAGGAACAATGGTCATGACTTTCTTGATCAAAGATTCCAGCAGTCATCCCACATGGCATTTTGAAACATCATGGCCCACCCCCTTTCCCAAAACGCAATCGTTTGTTGTCCATGTGTTTCTTGGATTCCTCTCCTGTCTAAATCGCTGCTGGTAAACGAACCAATTGACTTGCATCGGTGAGAGGTCATCTTGCACGCTAATTCGATCACCCGACGGCAAGACAGGCAGGCTAACAAATGAAGCATGTCCGTTGGTTTTGGAAGCACCTGACCTTGGAGCTTTCCGGCGAGTAGCCACACGCTTAACCCCTCGTCAGGCTGCCATCGCTGCAGGCAACCTCCGCACCTACCAAGGACGGCTGCAACCAGTCCGTCACCAGACCGTAAGCCTAGCGGTCTGAGTTGCACCTTTAGGTAAAATACCTGCAGCTCTGTTACCGAAAAAATATCCAGGTACAATACAGCACTTAGGTTGCTCTCTCATGCCTGCCTGCCCCGCAGGTGCGCAGGAAGGAGCCTCATCGACCTGACTGCAACCTCAACGACTGACGTCCAAATCCGCCTCCTCACAACACTCTCAAACATCGCGGTGGCGCGAACTCGCCTACTCTTCATGTCCCCCCTAATATTCATGCAACTTTGAGCAGTATTCACAATATACCCTAGGATCTTTACTTTCTTTCCACTCCCGGCGCATGGTGGAGGCGATTGCGAACCCCCCAAGAAGCCCTGGACTGGCCCCCGCCTGGTTCTAGGTCCCCAACGCCCTACCGCCCAAGTACTTCGGTATGTCTCTTCCGGACCGCCCCCGTTGCATTTGCAAACATTAGACAAGACTTATATCTGAACCTCAAAGGCCCCTGTGCATGCCACTGGGGAAATCATAGCGCTCCTTGGTGTTTTGCATTTCCATTTACCGTGCGTTGCGGACGGTTGAGGTACCTAGGTACATATATCGGCTCTGGCTCGGTCCGGCCTAGCATTTTGGCGGCCGACCTCTTCTCCTACAATGCCCCCTCTTCGACTCAAACTCAAGGAAACGGTCCAGAAGTGGCGCACCATGGTCAAGCGCCGCATCCATCCGGAAGACGACACGTCTGAATCTCACCCAGGGTCGAAGCAGCAGCGGACGATGACGGGTAAGATGACGGGCAAGAGTACGTATCTCCGCAGTTTACGTCAATCCCCAAAGTCATGTGCAACGCACAAAACTAATCTTGCTGCAGGCCTGGGAACGTCGCAGCACTCGCTCACTGCATCTACCCTCGAACCTTCGTCTTCTTCGCTTCCTGCACAATTTCTCATAGCCAGCACCATGATTGACCCATCATCGTCGGCAACCGGAGCCATGGATAATCCGAAATCCCACGGTATTGGTGAAACCTTTGAAGCAAATACAGGACGAGGATCAGCAGCAGACCCTATCGGTGCGTTGATAGTGCATCTCCAGCACCAGCCTTTCCGCCGTTCCTAACATCTTGAAAACGGGGATAACTGTGACGCTGACATTGTTTCTGGTCGTTAACTTAAGACCTCACAGAGTCCTCCCTTGGTTCGGGCTCTTGCATCGCCGATCCGATTGACTTGACGGCGGAGCTTGTACGCACCGAATCAACACTGCCCAACCTCTGTCCCCAAACACTCGCCCTTTCAATTTCTGACGGCGTGCACATCGACAAGGAGAAGACAGCACAGACCGAGACCAACCAGCCGGCGGCTCAGGACCTGCAAAGACACCTCCAGCAAAATGAATTGGAGTTGCTAAAATCGAAACACTCCCATCAGTTTTCGTTCAAGGGTGACCCTCTTGAGGAGTACCGAAGGCTCCTGCAAGCAACGAAATGCGCCCACTGCAAGACCCCTCTCAAGTTCGAAATTTCTGAGCTTATCGAGCGGACCAAGAAGTTGTTGAAAGATTCCCGTAGGTTTTTTGGTAGGTGTCCAGATGCCCTCAGAGGACTTGTATTAACAGCCACAGGATTTTTCCACCCGTATATTTGCTGCCAGGGGTGTAAGAAGTTTACATGCGTTGGAGGGGACAAGTATTACGAGCCAAACTTCATGCCTTTGCTGCTGAAGAACGTGTCGTCGGCGAAGGGCTTGAAATCCACCTGGTGTTGCGACCAAGGGCGTTTGTTTCTGATATTCTGCCTTCTGTGTGGTCCCGAGTCCACAGTCCAATCGCCTGCAGATGAAAAGCAGAGCCCTCATCGCAAGCTGGATCCATCATCCGGGAAAAGTGTATGGCGGCAGTCGCAACTTTCTAAGGGCACTGGATACGGGGACGACATTCCTCGGCGGGAGAAAAAGGATGCTCAATCCCAGGCCCGGCAAGGTGGCAACGACAACACCGAAATCTTGGAGTTTTATTTTCTCGCGCTGGTGACCCTTTGGCCATTCGGTGCCGACTACACAGCAGCTTCCGACAACTTCTCCCAACGCGCCATTTCTGCAATGCTACCAAGAAGCCCCGTGTTGCAACATGTCGCCGAGTTGCTCCGATATGCTGCAATTCAGGAGATCAACGTCCGGCGCGGGCCCATCATCGCGGTGCTTGATTTCCTAGAGCGGGTTGGTGAAAATGCGGACACTTCTCAGCTGCTGCTCGGCCCGAGGACTCTCTTCCCGCCTACAGAGCAGCTTGCCCAGGTCGTTCTCGGGAACACCAAGAACCGAAGGGCCCCCGGGACTACGGCGTACGAAACTGCCCAGCCACTGGGTGCCATTCTGGAGCACCTGGCTATTTCATGTCGGAAATTTGTGGAAACGTCGCGCAGATACGGAAAACTGCTCGCAGAAGATGACCAGGCGTTATTCACAGTGGTGCGAAGAATATGCGACATCGCCGACGGGGCTGGTTCCCTCCGGGTGCAACTGGCTGTCAAGAAAAGCCAGGAGCCCAGCAAGCCCCTGACTTCGTTCTTTCGCCGGCGGAGCACTAACGTCACCACACGTGCAATGCGCGCAGCCGCCGCCAGAGACGCTGAGAACATGGTAGTCGAGGACATTGCGAAGAGGGTATCGGAGTGGCACCGCGCCAACTGTGTCAGAGAGATCTCGGACGACACGATGTTGAGTAGCTCTCATTTCTTAAAGGAGGCACGCGCGGCGGAAAAGTTAAAACCTGCGGCAGGCCGGATGAGAAAACTCCTCGCTCAGGTCTCGTCTTTGAGCACTGATTTGCCCGACGGAATATACGTTCGTCACGGCGAAAGTCGGGTGGACGTCTTGAAGTTCTTGGTTATTGGGCCAGCTGGCACTCCTTATGAGCACGGCGTATTTGAGTTCGACATGTTTTGCGACAGCGACTTTCCAAAAACACCGCCTCGAGTGTTCTTCCGCACAACGGGGGGCGGAAAGGTCACCTTTAACCCAAACTTGTATTCTAACGGAAAGGGTAAGGCTTTCTCGCATCGTAATGAAGATTGCAGGAAACTAACATTTACGACAGTCTGCCTCTCATTGTTGGGAACGTGGCATGGCCAACCTTGGGAACCGGACCACTCGACCATCTTGCAGATTCTGGTTTCCATACAAGGTATGCCTTCCACGGAAGTTCTCAATGTCTGCATAAACAAAGGTTGACCTCTCTTGCTAGCCATGATTTTCAACGATGAGCCCTTCTACAACGAGCCAGGTTATGAATACCGTTCCAACCCTCTCCTGGTCCAGGAGTATAACAGAAACGTCGAATACCAAACCGTCGAACATGCTATGGTCACCTGGCTGTCCGAGCGATTAGCGAATCCGGATGCTGAGGTAGCCGGGGCGTCGAGTCTCCCCATTCCTACGGCAAACCAACCCAAGCGAGGTACCGCTGGAGAGGCCCTGAATCCAACAAGCCTAGCCGCAGGCGCTGCCAATCCGGCCAGCACGCCAAATCCAATGCTTTCCACCACCGAGATGCTGATGCAGCTGTACCAAGGGGACTTGGCGCTAGCAATATATGCCGATCCAAGCCATGTGACACCAACCCAACCGCTTACGAGAGAGGACGACCCCATCTGGGGCGACGTCGTGCGCAATCATTTCGAGCTCAAAACAAAGTTCATTCTGGCGACAGTGCAAAAGTGGGAAAAGGAAGCTACTACGGGCCGCACCGCGGGAAATATGGCAGCGGCAGCCCAAAAACTCGAGCAGCTCCTGAGACGGCATAGGTTTCATGATTAGCGAACCGATCCCGACGTCGGCTCTCGAGTTGCTGCTCGCCGTCGGATTCTGGAGAAGGTTTGGGCTAACTCGCAGAAATCTTCATTAGGCGGGGGAGCTCAACATGGCCCGATGAATGCTAGGCTCGGTCCCTCGGCGCCAGAAAACCATCAACAGACGCAAGCAAACAACCCCCTAGAACAGATAGTGTTCAGCCAGACTCCGTCATCCTTCGAATGGACACAATTCCTACCCATTCCAGCGTCATTTTCTTCGGCCCAGCCACTTCACACAGACGGCGTCCAGGTACCCCAATACCACCCAACCTCGCAGCAGCTTCTATCATTCCAGCAAGGGGACAACCAGCAAGGGAACAACCAGCAAGGGGATGACCAGCAAGGGGACGGCCAGCAAGGGGACGACCCGCCTCAACTGCCTCAGATGCCCCATTTCCCGCTCATGTTCCCCAACAGCCACGACGCTTTCCGATGATATCAACGGTCGCGATGAGGGTGGTCTATTTAGATACAATTTTCTGTTGGCCGCTCATTCAACAAAATCAAAAGATCGCCTTTCAGCGCATACATCGGTATTTTAGCATCACTCTTTGGAATTATTATTATTTTTTCTTTTCCCTTTAGACGAGCTTCAACCTCTAGGGTTCACGGCTTGCCATCTTGATACCCCACACCTTGATCGGAAGTCGGTACGCAGACGGGCCCAAAGGAAAGGTTGACGGGGGCTCTTGACATGACACTGGCGGCGAGCTCTTCTTCTGGCTACGATATTCGCATGGGATGACACTTGGGCGGTTGCTTTCGCGGAGTTTTTAAACGCACGGGATGGGATTTTACCGGAAACAGATTGGGATTCTCATTCTTACACGGAGAGGATAATGGTGTCGAGGGATAGCGTAGCATAAGGTTGGGCTCAGTTCCTCCTAAAGGCCACATGATAAGCGATTATCCTATTATTAGAAAAGTCAATTGTTGGTGAACAAGTGTTGGCCTCTGATCGTCCAGGGGGTAGGCAAGACAAAAGCCGGTGATGACGAAGTCTACCCTTTTGCACAATCTAATGTCATTCCTAACACTCTGAGATGCAACCATTGTTGAGAACTGGACGGCGGCCCACCAGCGAAGCTTGTTGGCGACGCTTATATGGAATGTGACCTCGCAAGTCCGTCTATTCACGCTTATAGCTAACCCTTTATGCGTATCTAATAATCCCGTATCCCAGGGCTCCCACCACCCTTCTCCTCTGCAACGCCTTATATTCCGAATCAAGATAAAACAAACTCCCTATGGTCTAGGCCCAACCCAGCTCTGCCCCAAACGCCTTAAGGCCCGGCACCTTCCCAGTGATTCGCCTTGAGAATGAGAAAATGATATTTACAAAGCACCTCCAAATGGATCCCCCAACCCGGACCCCTTCGCCTTCCCCTCCCCAGCCAACACCTTCCTCCGCTTCGTCGGCAGCGCATCCCCAAACACGGCCCCGTCGCTATCCATAGTGTTTCGATCACCGGGATCGCCGTCCTCCGAGTCAGCTCGCTTCGCCGCCTGCTCGCGCCGCGCACGCTGCAACTCGACCAGGTTCCAGCGTTCTGGGTCGCGGCAGTTTTTGAGTTTCTTCTTGAGGGGGGTTATCTGCGCTTTGATTACCGCTTTCTGTTTGGATTATTAGCACATTGGATTGGCACTGCACATGGAAGAGGTTGGGGGGTGGGAGGGAAAAGGGGGACAGGGACGAACATTTGTCCAATGTTCCCTCCGCTCGGGCAACTCTCTCGCCAGCATGTCCCTGCAGGCCTCGATGGCGCCGAGGACTTTGTCGCGGATGTGGGAGCCGATGATTTGAGCCTTGTCCTCGCCGCTGCGGGGCGTGGGTTTCTTGTTGTTGTTGTTCAATGGGAGGGCCCCGTCCGCGGCAGAGGAGGCGGGCGTGTCGGCGCCCGAGTTACTGGGCGGTGGCGCGACATAGTGGAAGGTTTGCGTTATTAGGCGTTCGGCGAGACCGCGGTCGGCGAGGGAGAGGGCGGCAAGCATGATTTGGCTCGGCGTGTAGTGGAAGTAGGCATCGGTTATGAGTGGGCTGAAGCGGAGGATTTCGCGGGCGCGGTTTTCGGCGGCGCCGAGGCGGGCGTGCTGTGGATCGGAAAGAGGGATTAGCAGGTGAGCGTGAAGGTTTAAAAAAAAAGGTTGGTTACGTGCCTCGATGTCGGGGAGGGTAGCAAGCTCCATAATGGCGCCTCGAAGGGCTCGGAATGGGTGCTTCACATCGAGCGCAAACCGGAGGCCCTGACAGAGCAGGAACTCGCCTGCGAGGATGTCCTCAGGATGCTCTTTGCCAAAGGTCTTACCAAACCTGGAGACCAAGAAACCCCATCATTATCAGCCGTGTTTCTGGAACATCGTTCAAAATGGAGGGACTGACTCCGAAATGCTCACGAACGTCCCCTCGGCCTTGCACCCAAAGAATAGGGCGACAATCAGCATGTCCTGTGGCGGGTATGTCATGATACTGTTCGTGATGTAGAATCTCCTGAAAAACGCCGCCGCAGTGGCCTTGATCTCGTCCGACATTTCGGCGTGGTCTCCCGCTCGTAGTAGCTCTGATGTAAAGAAGGTGACCAGCTGGGCCTCTTCGGGTGCGGAGAGGAAGTCGGGCAGTGCTGGAGTCGAAGCTCCTTCAGGGTCGGGAGTGTTTGCGCTCGAAGTTGGGGCCGAAGTGTTGTTGGAAAGAGCCGGGAGAGCAGAGAGGCGCTCGGCGATTCTGGTGCGGGCGGCGGTGTTTGTATTCTCGCGCATCGCGGCCAGCTGTGTCGGTGAGAAGGACCATAGCTTATACTGCGATGTCTGCCGGTACCTCGCATCTTCGGTGGCCATGGTGGCTAGCTCAATCCTCGAGTTCGGTGATGCTATGTGTGTTTGCGAAGAGGATTCGACGCTCGACTCTTTCTTTGGAAACTGGAGCTTCGGCGGGGCGAAAGCTCGAGAGAACGAACGGGGTTGCGCGGTAACGTTCAAAATTCGGGATCGCGATGTGGGCAGCGGTAAGCAAGCAGCGTATCTCTACAAAGAAAAGGCCGCTGGATCCTCAACTGGGGGGTTGAAGCTTCCAATGTTGCAGAGAAAACCCCACCGTCATCTGGACGTAGTGTACAGAATACTTAACATTCACTTCCCAGATGCGTAGCGGGCAGGCAGGCGGCGGCGGGATTGAGGTCTCCACAACGACGGAAAGTTAGTGTGTCTTGGCGGTAGGGATGCGACAGGGCTGCCGCACCGCGCCGCAGAACTAACTCACTGAACTGCAATCTCTCACTTCACCAAGAGAACTCGGGGGTATGGTACTGGCCAAAACGCTAAAATCATACAATTCATCATAACCTTATCTTTGCGGTTTTCATGATTAAGGATTGTCTATACTGCATCATTTACGGGAATAACACAATGGAACGCCTTTCCAAAACCCCGGCAGCGCGGAGCCAGCCCACGAAAATCCAACGATGCCGTCAAAACGCAACACTAAACGCCGTCCGATTCGATCCATACCGACCCTCTTGACTAAACAATCCGCAATAAATCTAAAAGCTCACGGTTACAGACGACTAAAGCTTAGGGTGAGCAGACGACCTAAGCTGTGGCTTCAGAACCGAACCTCCGCCATGCAGGAACCCGAGTTGAGCTGATCAATAGCCAACCTCCCGCCTCGTAGGCACCGGCGGGGGCGGCTTCTTCGACCTACTGGGCGGTGGTGGGGGCGGTGCCTTCTTCAAGCCGCCGATTCCATTATTCATCACCACGTTGTTGCTCGTCGTGCGGCTGAGGCTCCCGACGCTGGTGGTAGAGCTGACGCTCCGGTTGGCCCAGTCCGGACTGCCGCTCTCGCTCGCCGTGTCGTCGTCGCGGTCCGCAAAGACATCATCGCGTGTAGTGACGATCCTGCTGACGGGGCGCAGCTGGCCGCGGAGGGTGCCGACGTTCGTGGGCGTTGGGGTGTTGCTGCCAAAAGTGCGGCTCCGCTCACGGTCGAGCATCGCACCGCCTTGGAAGCTGTTGGCGGACTTGCCAATTGGTGGGCGCGCGGGCCCGTCGGCTTGTGGGGTGTATGATAACATGCGCGAGTTACTGGGGCGGATAGGCATGCGGACGGGAGGTGCGCTGGACTCGGCTTCGAACGTGCTTGTTCGCGACAGCCGCTCGGTGAAGCTGTGCGCCGTGTTCGACCTGCTGCGGACGGTGGGGCGGCGCTCAACAGGGCTGTAGCGACCTGAAGGGGCGGCGGGCCAGTTTTGGCGCGCACGGCGGAGCTCTTCGGCGCACCGCTCGTGGTATTCAAGTTCGGCGTCCAAGAGCTGTGTTATATCGCGGACGCTGTCGACTTCGGCATCCTGGATGTCCTGCATCCGGCGCAGCACGTCCTCGGACGATTCCTCGTATTTGGCCTTGGCGGCGCGGTTTTCTTCCTCGAGCCTGAAGTCGTCCCGTTTAGCCTTCTGGAGCTTGCTGATACTTGCGTCGTAGTTTAGGCGCCGGTTCTCGAGCTTCTTGCGGGCGGTCTAGGGTTGTTGTTAGCAGCGAGCTCAGGCGCTTAAATGCCGGGGAGGTCCTGCAACCAACCTGGTACTCCTTCATCATGGCCAGAGACCTCTCGAGGGACTCTAGCCATGTGGCTGTGGCCTCTGCGACGAACCCCTCCTGGATTGCCGATATTCTCTCGTTGGCACGGCCCATCGTTATCAGGCAGTTCCCAAACTCGGAGTCGGGCTGGAACTCTTCGCCGTGGTTAACCATGGTGCGTCCCAGATACGCAACCGGGAGAGCCTTCTCTCGGTCCTCGGAAGGCTCCAGGTGACGGCCCATCCACTTCATGTATTGGTTCATCGACCTTTGGAGGCGGTCCATGCCTGGGGAGTTGTCAGTAGGGCGTCCATGCAATGCGGTGCGGCAACTGGAAGACAAGAGTCTTCTTACCTTCAAACCGCAGTGCCATCTCTGTTTCGAGCATTTTGAAATCCTCTGACATGCTCGTCTTGGCCTCTCCGCCCATCTTTTCGCCCGCCCATTGGAAGGCGCGGTCGAATTTCTTGGTGATATTCATGGTTGCTGAGTGTAAACGACGGCGTTGATGGGATGTAACGGGGGACTTTTTCAGCACCCAAGGATAAAAGTCTCAGTGGCGTGTTTGTGTTCCTTTTTGGGACTGCCAACGCACAGTTGGCTCACCAGCCTCTCAAATTTGGCGTGGTGGTTGGTTTAGGGGTCCAACAATACGGCGAGGGGTTGACGTTCTGCAATGCGACAACGAAACCGAGTGCAGAGGACGTTCTTTGTATATGCAAATGTCGTATGGTCCACGTTGCGTCTTTGTGCGATTAAGGCGAAACAAAACGAGAGATTGGGAGAGCATCCGACGGGAGACCAAGCCTGTTAAGTAACGAATGTGTGGTGGTCAAGGGAGTGGCAATAAGATCTGGGAACTAGACCTTGGATGATTGCGAAACGGTTGAATGGTGATCCTGGCCCTGGACGCTGGGAGCAGGGGTTGGGTGGCCGGGCGCTCCAGGCCACTGATCGCGCAGCGCTTCCTGCAGCAGCCGCAGGGGTCTGGGCCTTGCCCACTTTCGTACCTGACTGCCAAGGGGCGGGACGGAACAAGTAACCGACGTGTGATCGTTGGGGATGTCCCTTCCCGAGGTTCGACAAGAAATGGATGTGGCATGCCAGAGGAAGATCCCAAATTACAACAAGTCCGGGTTAATTGAGATATCAAAGAGTGCCTGATTTGACTTTTGGATCCATTTCCTGCATCAGGTGTCGAAGCCAGTTCAACGCGGCACTACAACAAGCGCAGTACGTACCGCTACACGAAGAGGCGAGCGTCCCTCTCCTCCCCGACGACTGTGTAGACGCGCGTTTCGATGTTGTTGGGCGATCTCGAACTGTCCAGCGCTAGCCCCCCCCCCCCCCCCCCCCCACCCGCCTGATGGCAATGCTGCAGGGAACGGCTGACTGGTGGACAGCGGCCCATTTCCAGACCGTGTTGCGGGTTCCGAGTCCCAGACTGGTTGTGTCGGATTGCAGATGAATCGTTTCCAGAGGCCACTTGCAGGGTTCTCCAATCGCTCGGGGCAACCCTCAGCGAACCGTTTGAGAGGCGCAGCAATCTCCACGCATGCCACTGTTCCAAGGCCCCGTCTCGGCGAGACGCGGGGAATTGCCCATCGCTGTCAAGTGCTCACGATCGGCTGCAATCAATATTCAGTGCTTTGTTGCTGAGAGCACCTCTCTCGGGAGGAATTCCGTCGCGTCTTTTCGACTATGCATACCCGGGGTGCAGCGGTCTTAGACGAGACCTGGTGTCGGCCCGGATAGCCTGAAATGTTTGATGAGCTCCGTTCACAACATTGGGCCAGCCACCCTCCATCACGAAATGTAAGATCTCAAATCCCAATTTTAGTTCTATCCCGCTTCTTGGGATGGCCAAAGCCCCTGTGTGTGCTCGCTCACGAATCCAATTTTATTATTTTCTTTTGGAGAAGCCCGAGTGACACAAGGTGTTGACCAACAAGATCAACAGCTTTCCCACAGCTCCGGCGCAGTTAAACGCCGGAGAACTCCGCGGGCTGCCAATTCAGGGGTTGGCCACCAATCGTGCCCATAGAGCTTCCGAAACAATTGCACCCCACGCAATCCCCTGTCTTCCAAGCCGTTTCAGCCTCAACCTCTGGATCTCAAATCGTTGGATGGACGATCGGCGGCAACTCGGTGAAGCGCAGAACCAGCCGATGACGATTCAGCAGATTTATTTGACGCCGAACATCAACCAAATCCGAACAGACTCGGTCAGGCCGTTACACGGCACTTCCAGCGGTTAACGGAAGCTCGAAATAGCCAGCCAACCTCTGGAACGTGCTCGATTCAAAGGTACTGTATCTGGGTATCTGATCATCAACCGCCCATGAACTCTTGGCGTCGTCAGGCCTCCCATCTCGCTTCCGTCAATCCCTTGCACCATGTTCAAACAGCAACCGATCAATGCCTTGACGCGGTCGATCTCCCGTGGAGTATCGCGTTGTGCGTTCGTTTTTATGCCCCGGCCGTACCCATGGGTGGAGCGCCTGGCGTTGCGTTAGCAGTGTTTAGACCTTCGAGTCGAGAACAACCAGGGTTGGGAAAGACGTATCTCAGCCCCCAGTGAATGTGGACCCTGGTAAAGATGGCAAACTAGGACGGACGGATTTCTCCTCTGTCATGATAATAATAAAAGCTAACGCCGACGTACCATGTGGTCATCACTGCAGATTAGAAATCCCGAGACACTGCGAGATCAAGACGCTTATTGTAGAGAAATATATCTCCTCAGGACTCAATCCAGCCTCCCACCTATAGCAAAGGGCGCATCTTTGAGCACTGCCCATGGGTGCACCGCTATACCCTGTATAAGTAACCAATGCCCTGCACCATACGCCGAAAACAGTACAATCCTGCCGCTCTCCAACTATGTGCCCAATCCTTGGAGCTCCATTCATTCCAAGTAGTCAACAACCTGCCTCAAAAGCATCAGACAGTCCCACTGATACTCAGCTCCCGAATTTCTTGCAACACTTGTTCCACCCTGCTATCCAGTTGACCTTGGGCGTACTGCTCCCGGGTGTCCGCGTCGAGGTACTGCTGCACCTGGGCCATGCGGCTGTACGCCTCGGCGCAGAAGCGCAGCTGGATCTTGACGAGCGCCTCAAATGAGGGATCGAGATACGGGACGCGCAGATCGATCAGCTGCGGCAGCTCCGAGCACAGTTGCTCGTTGAGCTGCTCGTACGCCGCCTTGGCCATCTCCATCTCCTTCTCGGCACGCGGGAGTTTGGTTACGTCCTTGTCTGGCTTCTCGACGAGTTTCTTGACCTTGGCGCGGAGGGCGTCGTAATCTAGCAGTTTGTGGCCACGCTTCTTGATGCCTGTGCCGAGAATTGTTAGAAAATGGGCGGGCCGGCGAACAACCCGGGGGAGGGTGGAATGGAAACGGGCAACATACACTCATTTACGTCGGGAAAGTACGCGCAGAACCGTGAAATAGGCTCCAACACTGTTGTCCGGTATGGCCCATCCAGCGCTTTGATGGTCTCGGCATCGAGGTCCTCCACCGCCTGCTTGTAGCTTCTGCTCACGCCGTCCTTAGCGCCGGAGTCTCCGTAGAAAGCATCGATGGTCTCGGCAATCCGCATCTGTGAGGCAGTCATCGCTGAATGATGCCTGGTCAGCTTCAGGTCCTTGGGCCAAACTTGCCAAAGACCGTACCTCGTAGTGAGTCAAGGTAGCCCTTGGCTTCTTTCTGTAACCGCAACGACGCCGCCTCCATTGTTCTGAATCGCCTATCGCACGTCTCAGTACCGCATATCTCCTAGTGTTGTGTCGGTCGCGTGTCCCCATACCTCTCCTCAACTTCATAGTCACGGTCGTTTGTCTTTTCAACATGACCTATTTCCACCAACATCAGCAACACCGTTGTGGAACTGCGCGAGCGCGGACGCGCGGGAATTAGTCGACGAACCGGTTTTCATCATGACCTGCGTCGTCGCGCGGTTGACATTTTTCTTGAAGCCTGCGAAGGGGCGAGTTAGCATGCGACACCAGGCAGCACCGAGCGCGGGGTCAAGTACCCGCCCAAGACATGATAGGCAATTGATTGATCTTGTCGCCGGTGGGTTTAGGGTATCGAAGTCGCTAATTGCAGTGACGAACAGCAAAGGGACGACAAGGATGCTCGTGGAATGGCTATTGTTGAGAAGTTAGAAGTTATGGGAGGAATGCGCCTCAGCATGTCCGACCAAACTCCGGGATACCTTGCGGTGCCTGGCGAGGGAACACAGCTTGTGACGAAAGTTGGCGGGCTGTGGCGGTGTCGCCGCCTGCAATGCCGAGCCCCGCACAAGCCGTCTGGACACCAACGACGTCAGCGCTGGCAAGCCACGAAGGCCCTCGGCGAGTGGGTCATCGGTGATATCCCTGTCGCCTGCAAGGCTGACTGATCCGTTCTTGCAGCAAACAACTTCTTCACTTTTACATCTCGGCCACACCTTCGGCCACACCTTCGGACGAACCGCACGGCACGCACCGGCGGGAGGGTTCCTCCGTTATATATAATCGAGCGCAATCCCCAGCCATCTGCGGGACTTCCCCTCCTTCGTCAGCACGATTACCGTCCCACATATCTACGACCGACTTCCATCTCCCTCCCGCCGAGCCTGCCAACCACAAGAGACGATCTAGTCAGCCGACACAAGCACTTGGGAAACTCACCAATTCTCGTCCAAAACCAAATACTCCTACAGTATCGAGACTGATCCTCATGCCTGCCGTGACAAGCCGACTACGAGCCGAGAAGAAGACGACAATCAAACTCAAAATATCCCCCAACCAATCCCTTCCACCAATCAACACGCCGCTTCTCCCAGTTCTCCAGACACCAGACGGCAGCATGTCGCTGCGCCGAATCCTCGTCATCAGCCTCGGTAATCCAGGCGAATACCGCAACACATACCACTCCGCCGGCCACATCGTGCTGGAGGCGTTACAAAGGACCCTCGGCCGGGGCCAGCCCCCTTTCGTGGCGCAACGAATTGCCAAAACAAGTACTCTCGCTTCTATTGGGGCGCGCTATTCGCTCCTCCAAAGCCCCGCCGTCATGAACGTCTCCGGGCCATGGGTGGCCAAAGCCTACCGGGAGCAGCTCATAGAGGGCGGCCTATCGCCAGCAGAAGTCGGGCTTGTGCTGGTGCATGATGACCTGGAGGAAGAGTTGGGCGTGATCAAGGTCAGGGATTGGAAGAGGAGCCATAGGGGCCATAATGGGGTCAAGAGCGTGAATGCGACATTGAAAGCCGACCCGGCGGGCAAGTGGGCGCGGGTTTCGGTGGGGATCGGCAGGCCAGACGTGAGGGACAAGTCCAGTGTGTCCGGGTTTGTGTTGAGCAAGGTTCCCAGGGGTGAGAGGAATGTGCTGGAAGGGAGTGGGACCCGAGGGTTGTTTGATGCGCTGGCGGAGTTGGACAGGAAATGGGGTGGCGAGTGCTGAAGAAGAAGGGGCTGCGTTGGAAATAATACTAATCTGTGATACCCCTGTTTGTTTGGAAGTTCTGTGGCCATCGTGTGTATAGGAGTCGTTTGTATCAAACCGCCTTGGGCACAAATCCGCCTCGATTTCTAGGTCCCAACAGCCAGCGGTGCTCGGACTGGGTTGTCCCTGAGAGCGTGAGAGGTATCTTTACCATGAATTCGCATCAGCCTCCAGCTCAAACACAGTCTTACCCCTTCTTCCGGCAGCTGCAACGGCTACTATGACAGCACCGCAAAGTCCACCTGATCTAATAACAAGATCGGTTTTTTTGGGTAGGCACTGCTGTTTATGACGGCAGTGTGGTTCGTCGTTCCCAGCACCAATGGGCGAACGTACGAAGAGCTGGACCTCATGTTCGAGTCCCGTGTGCACACGCGCAAGTTCCAGAAGTGGGAGCCGGATCACTCCGCGACCGCCATGGCTGCCAAGGAAGCGGAACTGTGAAGATGAGGTGGTCTTCTTCTGGAGGTAGACTAGGTTATAATCTGTGTATTTGGAACCCCCGCATCACATACATGTGTTGGACAAAGATAAGGGGCGGACCGTTGTCGTGTTCCTGGAAACCGACCCACCCAAGTCTCGATAAAGCGAAGACTTTATTTATTGTTGTTTTCCTACCATACTATTTACTTTACTGTAGCCTCAAACAAAACAGGCATATAGGTTCAGTACCAGGCCTCTAGATTATCAATACTATTACTGCGCCCGTCCTCAATCTCGGTCATGACAGGTCAGGTACTGGACCAACTCACCAGCCCTGCTGGCTGCTTTCCATTAAATTCCCAAGGCCGCAGCGGCCGCCATTGTAATCAGCAGCGCCCCTGACTTTGCCCACTTTCCGCTCAACTTCATACGATATGCGCCACTTGTGGACGCCGGCCCTTGACCGCTCTCTGTACTGGTCCCCACACTCGTCGCCACTGGCTGCCCCTGACCACTACTTCCACCCGAACCCGCGCTTGTCATCCCGCTCAGGTCCGGGCCGGTTGTGGTGGTGGTGGTTGTAGAGTCCGAGCCAGCAGTAGTTGTCGTCGGAACCCAAGAATCCGGGATGGTATACGAATTCAGCCAGTAATCCGAGCAATCCGTATAGCAGCGGTGCCCGTCGGCAAACACGGTCACGTCGTAGAACTCGTGGTCGGCATACACGGTCTTGGCATCGTCCCACGCCTCGGTGATCAGCGCCGTGGGATCCCGCTGCGTGCCCGTTTCCTCCTGCCGCCGCCGCCGCCGCTCCCACGCCATCGTGTCGCTATACGGCGTGAGAGTGACGGTCTGGCCAGACAGGGCCGCGACGCGCGTTGCGCGGCATCGCGGCATCAGGTACGAGTTGCCCGAGAAGGTGGTGCCGTCGTTCACGGTCGTGATCGAGGCATCTTCGCCGAGGTAGTACTTATAGTGAAAGCCGGATGCCGAGGGGCAGCAGTAGACGTTGGACTTGACGACGTCGATGGCGGGGGTTCGCGTGATAGTCGCCGTGCCGGAAGAAACGGAGAAAGTGCGGTAGAAGGGGGTTACGACGAAGGAAGAGGCCGCGGTGTAGCCTACGGGGCAGGCACTAAAGATACTGGTGACGCCGTCGTCACCAGCACGTAAGTTTCCTCCGTGGTTGTAGCATGCCCGGTTGAACTTGTCGGGGGGCTCGCCAGCTTGAACGGCGGTGCAGGTCATCCAGGGCGGGTTGATTTGGTTCGCGGGCGTCGGATCCCGGGCGTACATGTAGCATGTTTTGCTAACAGCCCACAGGCTAGAGCCGATGCCGCACGACGGCGCGGGGGTGAACTGCGTGAGGGGGTACAAGGGGATCGCCATCTTGAACAGATGACGTTCTTCAGAGATCACGCTCCATAGAGTCTGGGAAGGCGGTTCGTGGTTTTGAACCTCGGCCGTTCTCGCTTGCCCCGAGAATAATATGTAGGTAATAATATGGAGCAGTTCCCAGGGCTTTTTCCGCCAAGTTCCTTCGGTACCAATAGGATGCGTATCCGAGCGAGGCTACCCAGATCTAGACTAATAGCACCAGCGAGCCGACAAGTTGGCGCGTTGGCATTGTGGCACAGTGCCTTGGGTAGCAGCGCACATCCCATCCTCCCATCCTCCTCCGAATGTGCCCAAATGGCCAGTTTAGCGCAGTTGACAATCCCTCAATTCTACTCGTAAAAGGTGCGAGAATAACTGGTGAATTGGTGGAGACTCTCACAACCCAACCAACCCACCCATCAACATAAGTGGCGGTTAAAGGTCATGCGAGCTGCCGTGGTGTGTATAGGAGAGGAGATCTGTCTCAACAGACATATGCGGCTCAACGTGGCTCCAGCTGTATCTCGAACCCTCAAAAGAATTGATGACCACTAAAGATACTCTCCGTCTGGTCATACGGAGAGGAAGCATTCCTAGGAGCTGTCAGTCAGCACTGGTACATACCCCCTGGAAAGTACCTAGGAATGAAGAATGTCGTGGTCAATCATGGCAGCTCCGATGTTCGCGTATAAGCAGCAGAGAGCGATCTTGAGGTTGTTCCGGATGCACTGCCAAGCGCTCAACTGATCCTCAGGGAGCTGAGGAACATAGGTCGGCGGTTCTGAGATGCGTGGATCTTCATGATGAAGCACGTCGGCTTTCGTATCGACCGCCATCCCGGAAAAGGATGCAAGGTCCGTGGGGGATTTGGTTCCGTCTGTCGGCAGTTGGGCGAGACCAGTGGTCGTGAGAGTGCTTCTGTCAGTGGCTCGAGTCCTGCCCGATTTGGGGGTATCTGATGAAAGCATGGGAAAATCTGGGGAATCTGGGGAATCTCTGGGGAACCCTGGTGTAATACATGTATGTAGTCTTAGTGGAGATGGTGCACTGTGGGTGAAGGGGCGGGCTCCGGACGATGACATCGGGTTATCCGGGGACTCCGAGATTTCCGGCGGCACTGCAAGGTAGCCTCCATCTTACACCACCCTCCTTCTCTTAGCATAACCATTGCACCTAGAGTTTTGCCTCATTTTAGCACCTTTCTACATCACTTGGTCAATAATACCTCACCCCCTTGCGGTGGCGGGTCTCGTCGACATGACACGGCGAAGCTTCCAAGCTTTGGCTGCACGTTGGCGGCCCTTCTCGCTGCAGCCAACTGCAGGTATGGATGGCAAAGCGTGTATGTACATACTGCAGTATATTCACTTAATTGATCCAGCGTAAGCTCACCTGCAAACCCAAAACTGACGCAGCACCTCTGCTCCGTTTCACACTTCTCTGACCCCTTTATACGCGCCCATCATTGGTTCCAGCCCCAATCCTTACGAACGAATGAATATGGCCGTGCCCGACGACAAGCGATGGCCACCAGTTTCACCCGACATCGACGCGAGCACGATTGAAGTCGAGACGCCTGAACTCGCGATCACAGGGAACAGCATGCTTTATAGAGTCAAAGGGCACCCCCGCATAGTCTACAAGGCTAGGGCCGACCTTAGAGAATACGAACTCCACGAGGCGGCTGGCGATTGCGCAATTCCGGCTAGGGGAAGAGTGATGCTCAAGGCATTCAACGGCGACATTATTTGCATGGGCTTCCTAATGGATCTCGCGACTCCGATCATCGTTCCGATAGGCCCGGCCCCGCCTCCAGCCCCGGTATTGCTGCCATCTCAACGCCGTGACATCATGCACCAGATGATACGGCTTGTGCAGGGCTTGCATAGCAAACGCATCGTGCACGGAGACTTGAAGCTGGAGAATATGCTCTTGGACGACCAAGGCCAACTCCGGCTTTGCGATTTCGCCGAGGGGCGGTACGTAGGCGAGGATGAGCGCGCCTGGGACGGGATGACAACCTGGCATTACGAGTCTCCAAACAGACTTCTGAGGGGGGAACAAATGGGAATGGACCCAGCACCACCTACAATCGAGGATGACTTGTACGGCCTCGGTCTGAGCATCTGGCACTTGTATACTGGCAAGATGCCACACGGGGATATGGCTGGCGATGACATGGGTCTGAAGGAGAAACAACGGAAGGGAGAGACAGTCGATGTGGCCAAGGTGGATGATCCGGAGGCTCGTGAGATTATCAGTGGCCTTCTTCGCCAAGGAGGAGCTCGAATTTAGTGTAATTATACAATTGGTAGATTGTAAAGCAGGGACTTCTGATTTGCATCGCCGGGAAGTGTGTCCGCTTCTTCCGCATTACCGAGATGTGAAACCAACAGGGGACAATCGTGGAAACCTTCAGTCCTTAGGTAAAGGGCAACAAAGCAGGATAGAAAAGAATACCTAAGCGCCAAGTGTATCTTTCATGCTATCTCCTGCAATCTCGCGGCAAGCAGTTCTCTCGAACACTGATTTTAGTCTTTGCAATCAATCCTACGGTTTCAACACCTACGTTCGTCATATATGAGCATACCAATTTCAAAGCACCACCAAGATTGATTGTCCTGTCTGCCGGGGCATGTCTTATATTCTCTTGTGGAATCTCGGAGATCCACGGCACTTTTATTCAATTGTCGTGATACTAATTTATTCTGCGATCCCAGCAGCAGCGAGCATTTGCATGGAGAATGATTGGGAACAACAAGCCAATAATTCTCTAGAAGGAAAAGAAATAGGGAGGGACCTAGAGTAATCAGCTTGATAGGACTGGCTGGCTAGTCCTAGTGGTTCCGCTGCTTGAGATGGTATCATATCGTAGATATGGGCAATTTTAGATTTGGCTGGTATCCAGGTAATAAAGTCAAAGGCAGGCCTTCTCGACCCTTGGCAGTGTCATGAGCCCCCAGAATCATCTCAAATCTCCCATGCCCACCGCTCTGATAATTGCCAAGTTGTGGAGAATGTGGGGACACGGTTGCTTGCGGGGGAGCGTCACTGGAAGGCGAACGAGAGTCTTCCATCTATAGCCGGGGAAGGCGGGTATCTCCATAATTACAGCGGGATTCTTATCGAAGCTCAAGGTCCTGGTCGACGACCTCGGGCAGAGCCCAGCAAACACAAAGAGGTACGTCTTGGCTCTTGGCTGATGATACCATTCGCAACATACCCATTCTCTTGAATGAGCACAGGAGAGAGCCGCTGCTAGATGCCTCAGATTTCGATGGCCCGTTCTGTGAATATTAGGCAAATCTTTAGCGATTCAGAATTTTTTACCAAAAGTGCACCGAGTTGAGTAAGTCTGCATACCTCGGATTTGCTTGTCGACTACACGTAGCTGGGATTGCCATCGACCTTCCTTGACGATTGCAACTCCACTGTGCCAGGACACTGATGCGTCTGTGGATAGAGTTTTGCGGGGTGGCGGCAACAGCCCCCTTTTTTTTCTTACATTGACGGGGACAAGCAAGGAAGCGGCCTACACGTCTCGGCCAAATGGTTATCCTTGGCCCTTGGCTTCGGCCATCAGCGGGCTAGACGAAGGCCAAGACGTTCTAAAAGGCTTGTCTGGGGGTCCTCGGTGATGTTTTGTAGCAATTTTTTTGGGCGGAGGTAGGCGAACGACAGGCCTCGGTCACACGACAGGCGCAATGAAAGGATCCCAAGCTGCTCGGTCGACGATCCTGAGCCACCTAAATACTACCACTTGGCGGGCGCTTGCCTTGTTCCCGACCGAACCCCGCCCCAACAGACCCCCTTGGCGTCCAAATGAGGCAGGTCAGCATTGCATATGCCTGGCCACTTTGCATATGCCCAGACCGGCGCGTTGAGAGGGAGCTTGTTGACCATATATATAATATATGTACATATATATATTTGCGGCTCCCTTGCCTCAAAGCAACGCCACCTCCACGGTGGACTGTCTTTGAGCCTCTCCGATATTGACTCCCGTCCCTTCCCTCCCTCCTCCCACCTTTCGCCGAAACAAAAAGGAAAGAGGAAAAAAAGAATGTCGACGACAGAAAAGTCGCCGGCCATGGACCAGGCTGATGTTGAGCCCCGGACCTCATCCATCGCTCCCGAACAGGCCCCAGTCAAGAAGCCATGGTGGAACTCGGTCTTCGTCGCCGGGTCGGCGACCCAGATCGTCATTGCCGCCGCCTTAGCCATCGGCATCGGTGTTGGCGTGTCGTATTCTGTCGAGAAAATCCCCACCGCCGCAACGATTCTAATTGGCATTCCCGGACGACTCTGGCTGCGCGCCTTGCGGGCCGTCGGTATGTGCAATGCATCGCGCAACGTACTTGCGAGTCCAGACGGCTAACGGCTGATGGCCATCCAGTCCTCCCGCTGATCGTCACGGCCATGATCCTTGCCGTCCAGCGCCTGCGCCAGATGACGGGTAGCGGCAAGTTGCTGGCGCGGTGGACCGTGGGCTACTACGTCGGCACCACTCTCCTCGCCATCGTCATCAGCACCATTCTAACCGACCTGGTCTGGGGCCGCCTTATGCAAGAGGTCAGCCTGGCCGGCTTGGCAATTCCCGAAGACGACGCCAAGACATATGCCGAGCGCGAGGCCGTCGAGATCCCCGCCGTCGTCCAGGACATGTTCGACTCCTTTATCCCCCAGAACGTATTCCATGCCCTCGCAAACGACAGCCTCCTCGCCATCCTCATCACCTCGGTCATCGTCGGGTACCTGCTCGCCCCTGAATCGGCCATCATCCGCGTACTGGAAGAGATCGAGGTCATGATCACCAAGATCATCACCTTCCTCATCAAGATCGCACCCATCGGCGTCTTCTTCCTGATCCTGCCGAATCTCTTTCGCCTCGACATTCGCGACATCGGAGTTAACCTGGGCATTCTCATCGGCGGCGGCGTGGCCAACATGGCCATCCACCTCTTTGTTGTCCTGCCCATCCTCTTCTTTGCCTTTACTCGCACCAACCCCTACGCGTACTGGATCAAGTGCTCGCCCGCTTGGCTGACGGCGTGGGGTTCTGCCTCGTCGGCCGCCACGCTCCCAGTTACCATGAAGTGCGTCAGGGAGAGGGGCGTCACCAACACGGTCGCCAAGTTCGCGGTCCCTCTCGGGTGTCTCGTCAACATGGACGGCACGGCCATCTACTTCCCCCTCTGCGTCGTCTTTATGGCCGCGACCCAGGGCATCCAGCTGACGCCCGTCAACTACGTCATCATCTGCTTGCTGTCCACCCTCGCCTCCATCGGCACCACGCCCATCCCTAGCTCCTCGCTGGTCCTCACCGTCATGATTGCCGGAAGTGTCAACGTGCCCATCACGGGCATGTACGTACGTCGGATCGGCTTTCCCTCTTGTTCCTTTTCGGATAGGCTAACACGGTCAAACAGGGTGTCATTGTGGCCATTGACTGGTTTCTGGATCGATTCCGCACGGCGGTCAATGTTAGCGGTGATATGTTTGCCGCCAAGGTTGTCAACACGGTCACCGGCATTAAGGATGATCTGGACGATTCGTGGAGCGAGGAGGAGGGCCAAGTCCAGGAGACAATGCATGACAATTCCCACCGCGTGTAGATAGATGTATTTCGTTGGTTCATCCAAGATAGATATATTTTTTTCTGGTTCATTATACCCCCAGCTGCCACTACGCTGCGCCGTCCTTGCCAGCTAAGCCTACCCAGACAGGTATGCGGCCAAAAATTACAGTCTGGTTTTCTCGGGGCACTGTTCGGAACTGAGCGGTTCAAGACTAGCGTGGTTTGCGGTGCTCCTATTCGCGCCCGGGCGGCGTCTTCACTACCTTTCTCTTCAGCCTGCGGCGAGACGTCGCGGTGGAGGGTGTCTTGTGCTTGTATGGCGCCACGTTGGGTTGGGTACGAGGTTGATGAGAGAGGTGACTCTGTTGTTCAGCGTGTTGTAGGGCTGACTAGTCCAAAATAAAGGAATGCAGTCCGAAAGTTTAGTCCAGAGCATAGCGTAAGTTATTTGGGGCTGTCGTCGAAGAGACGTAGCGCAGGCTCACTCACGCCGTCGGAGTCTCCCTCCTCTCTTCTTCGCCCAACTCTAGTAATCCCCGTCCTCTGTCTACAATCATTCATCAGACTCCTAGCGTACCCCTTAGACCTAGCTCACTATAACGGTAGAACGGCTATCGCACTACGGAGAGACCTAGTAGATTCCAGATGCGACTTAGATACCTGTGCGTTATATGGCCTCTGTACCTGCCTGCACCCGAAAACCCCCAAGCCGAGTCCAGCCCAACAGTCGAATCCAGCTCAACAACAAGCCGCCCACAGAACCCTCCACTCCCTTCCAAACCCCCAGCCAGCCAAGACAACCCCCCAATCTGCCCAGCAGACTGGAGAGGCTCTCTGACCCCCTTGAGCCGGCCCTCTGTTCCTCCCGTCCCTCAAGAACGACCTCCCATGGGCGTCGTCCTCTTCCTAGGTGTTTTTTGTTGCACAAGATCCTGCGTCCTACAAAATGAATTGGGCCTTGCGTTGCCCGACGCCAGGTTCCTATTTGTCTTTCCCTATTCGGACCCCATGGACGAGGTACGATAATTACCACGACTGGATTCATCTTATGGCCGGCGTGTACCGGGGGATGTTGGGTGGTCAGTGTGATCCTGGAACCCCTACCATTAAGGAACTGACGGGGCTCTGCCAAACCTTACGCTGAATCAACTTCATCACCGATATATACGCGACAGCACAGCGAGGGTGGTTCGACCTCTACGCGCACCTGGACCACCTTGGACGGTTCCTGCGAGCACACCCAGCCGTCGCCAGGGCGGCTGTCGGCAATGCTCGAAACAACGCAAGTCATTCAACGCAACGCAACGCGCAACGCAAGTGGCCTCAATTTTCGCTCAAATCAACGTAACGCAGGGAGCTCAACGCGTTGACTGATTTGAGTTCAAAAAAGGAAGTTTTGAAGTCATTTCTAGCATCTCTAATG